>VZTY01023892.1:140822-210520 GCA_013400935.1 Turnix velox | reverse complement strand
TCGATGATCTTTAAGGTCCCTTCCAACCCAAACTATTCTATGATTCTATGCTTGTAAAATAATGAGCCAGAACAACATGTATTGATCTCATTATTTAAAACTGTGGACTATGTGTATACTCAGCTTAGTATTTAGCCTATGATCCCACTTAACCAGACTTTAAACTAAAATGATATACATAAAGATTAGCCCAAAATGGATTAGAAAGACTTGGCTTCATTGCTATGCTTAGTAAATGGAGAGAAACCCCCTGTTAATAGGACATACTTTGGTTTTCTTCCTTCTGACAGCTCCACTAAGGGAAAAAAAGACTCCATTCAGCTTGACATTTAGTGTCAAAGTATCACACCACACTGGTCAAGTTGAGCACCTTGGTTTGCCTGTACTTCTCTGGTTTGCCTATTCTTCTCTTCTGAAAGATGTCAGTATTTACCACTTAGAGTCCTCAACCTTTTGTTGTCTTTGGTCTTCACACAATGTTAACAGGTTTCTTCAGGAGAAATTTCTTCACTGAAAGTGAAAAAGTGCTTAGGAGAAGTGCTTTTCCAACCCACTGAATAATGAATGCAAGGGAAAAGATTGTTGAACTTATGAAAAGAGTTCTATTGTAGTCCTCACTTGTTTGATTGTCTTTCTGTCACTGCATTGCAACCTAAATAGTAACTGTGCTACATATTTTTTTACTCTTTTTTTAAAAAAGCAAATATTTTGTCAAAACAATAAACACATTTGAAATCTGCTTAAATGCAGCAAAGAAAAAAATGATTGTAAGCTCTCTGTCAGCAAGAGACAATGGTACATTTGCTGAAGTGGAGACATGACCTAGCTTCTTAATAATTAGGAATATTTCTATAAATTAATAAAATATGCATTTAATACTAGTAAAATTTTCATTTTCTTTGATTAAAATAGATTTTAGCAATATAGCCTCATGCCTTATATATCAAACTCCACAGGAGGAGTCAGCACAATAGTCAGTGGTAAAACTCCCCCATTTTTATTATGGGCAATTTATTATATGAACTAGTCCTGGAAAATCATCTTCTATTTATTTTAATCATGAGCTAGCAGGCCTTTAAGCCAATAACTCAAGCAAAGAAAAAATTATCTAAATGGAAGGTGCAGAGCCTGAATGAAGAGTAGGTGCTCATCTCCCTGTTCTTGAACAGATGAAAAGTGTGATTGCTGGATATCCCTCAACTAAATGTTACTCCTTATAACACTGGCTTTCAAATTATTTCTCTGATGGTCTCTGAGCAGCAGACTGGTCATTGCTGCTTTATACTTGAACTGCTGTTGTTTGACTCCAGGAAAAGCTATGCAGCAAAATCACATCAATTTTATTTCACCATGGATCTACCCTGTTCCTTATCCTCCTTGTGTCCATCCCAGTGTATGTGTGAAGAAGAGCCTTCACCCTCATGAAGAAAGCAGTCTTTATGAGACAGGCTGAAGGAGTTGGGGTTGTTCAGCCTGGAGAAGAGAAGGCTCAGAGGGGACCTCATAGTAACTTACCAATACCTGAGAGGGTCCTACAGAAAGGCAAGGGAAGGAATTTTTAACATAATATAGGATGGGAGGACTAGAAACAATGGATATAAATTGGAGGGGGGTAGATTTAGACTTGACATAAGAAAGAAATTCTTTCCAGTGAGGGTGGTGAAATACTGGAACAGGTTGCCCAGGGAGGTTGTGGATGTCCCCGCTCTCTGGAGGTGTTCAAGACTAAGCTGGACAAGGCACTGAGCAGCCTGGTCTAGTGGGAGGTGTCCCTGCCTATGGCAGGGGGGTTGGAACTCGATGATCTTTCAGGTCCCTTCCAACCCAAACTATTCTATGATTCTATGATTTATCTTTGATGGAAGCTCTGTATATATTAGTTGACTATTTGGTCTAACCTCAAGCATACATCCAACTATTAACAGATAAATACAATTAGCTTTTACACATGGAGCTACAAAAACATGTGAAGGGAGGGGTGGAAACAGAATCATCACAAGGAAAAAAATTCCCAATGAAGTGGAGCTACCTGTCTACCTCTTTGACAGAGAGGCAGGAGGGAAGCATGACAGCATTGTTATACAGCACACAGATGAATGATGGCTGAACAGAGCTTTCAGGCCTTTTAATCTGTTCTTTGATCATCTCTGAAATAGATCAAGGCGAAGTCATTCCTTTCCTCTCTTGACAAAAAGTACTTACTGACTTCTCTGTATTAAACACAGCCTCCTATTCCACAGGGTATCTGAAAATTTGGCTCAGGAATATCACCTACTTACTCCATTTCACCCTGCTCAGTATTCAGGCTTGACCCTGGAAAAGCTTTGGACCCAGCCCTGTGGTACTTCATTGAACAGCCTGAGTAACTGGGGCATATCCTTCCTGAACTGAGGCAGATGCAATCGATAAAAGGAGCCATAAAGAATGCTGAAAGGAACTAGTGAGAAAAACTTGAATTGTTTGTATATCAATGTAGATGGCCTTTAAAACTAAACAGAGGAATTCTAACAAATGATGCCAGTCATGAAAGTTGATATTATAAGAATCAATAGATACCTAGTATGAAAAAGCAGTGATGACTGAGTACATTTATCAAAGTCTTCACACTCTCAAGAATAGATAGTGCTGTAGTGTATGTTAAAGATGGACTAGGGCATAAAGATTGAGTAGCACAAGAAAACAATCCATTTGGGTCAAAATCACTCTTGAAAAGAATGATAAATAGCCATTGAGGGACCATGAGGATTCTTTCTATGCAGTCCAAAATGTTACCTTAAGTCATGACTTGATATCTTTATAGTATTTATTACACAGAGGCACAAAAAACCCACCTGCAATTGGTAAGCTTTCTCTCATTGCAGAAAAATGCTTCTGGCAACAGTCAGGCCCAAATATACTTTGCTGTGAAGGTTCATAAGAAGTCATTAAACTCACAAAGTAGGATGCTATTTTAATTGCAGCTTTGGTAACCAGTGAAGATATTAAATGAGTGATAGAAAAAAGAGCCCTTACTGTTGATTAAGGCATCCCGAGTTTGCTCAGTTTAATGCAAAGAAAAATGGAGAAAAGCAAGTCTGTGACAGACATCACCAGTTTCAAAAGGGCAACAGAAAAAAATAAGGAAAAGTCTTTTCAGTTTATTGCTGGTCTCTCTATTCCTGCATTCACAGGTTTAGCTCCTAAAAGTCTTGCAGCAAAGCCTTTGGAGAATGAAAAGTGAAGAATAATATCTAATGAGGCAGAAGGCCAGTTATCCCAATGCTTTCTCCAATTCTTCCCTCCACTTTATGATAAGTGACAGTTTTGAACACTCCTGCCATATGCATGCACAGGTATTCAATTCTATAGCTGAAAATTATTCCTATTGCACCACTGACTTAGGGATGCAAAATCCAAACCCAGAAATAGCTGAAAATTCATCAAGTTAACAGTAGTAGCATTGGCACAGGGCATAAATCCATATTTTGACATCCTGAAGACAGTGTTAAGTTTTCTGTTATCTTATTAAATTGTATCAGACTTGCCTTGCATAGCATACAACCAGGCTTGATAAATGCTTGGCTTCAGTTACAGTCTCCCATTTATTTTCACACTGTCAGACTTAATCCATAACTGCTGTTCAAAGGCAGCAAGCAGGAGATGAGGGTGCATCTTGACTCAGCTGGTAGCTAGCTACTTGCAGCCAAAATCTACACTACACTATTATTATTCAGACCACATTTTCACAGAATCTATTTCTGTTTTTTTTTATAATCTATTGTCTAAGGATAAACAATATGTAATCACAGGATTTAATTAGGTTTTATTTTACTTGATGCTCAATTTGCAAGGAGAGGACAAATGCAAAACTGATTGCTGGAGTGAAAGCAAAAGTATATGAAGGCATCCCTCACTCAAGCTGTGTTGCAATAGACAGGCTTAAATTACTTTAAACACTTCAGAGTGATGAGAGTGGTCTCACACTGAATTTCTCTGCAGCCCAGCCTTTGGCTGGTACCTTCTCTATTGCACACAGTATTAGGGATAGGCACAAAAGCAAAGATTTTTTCCCATGGGAGGCTGTAGATGTTCATCATCCAGCAAAAAGGCACTTTCCTTTGTCTAAGTTCTTATAGAAACAAAACTTTGTATCCTGAAACTGCTTGAAAAATTACATACATGAGCTGCCACAGAGACATATATAAAAGAATCTAATATGGATATTGAATGTCATTTCTTCCTAGAAAGGATTGTACCCACAGATAACAGCTCCTCTTGTGTTTAGATAATGTTCTTGCCATGGAAAGACACTACATTGAATAATTAACAATGAATTATTGATTGAATAATTAACAATGTGGTTATTTTTCTTCTAGGATAAGTATTTTAAAAAAATAATATAAGCAAGCATATGATTTAAGATTTGGAACCCTCTTCTATTTAAGCAATTTTTAAGAAGCCTAGATGTTCAAAGGTCCTTATTAGATCCTTACTTATGGCTACAGCCACAGAAGCTTTGCCTGATATTTTTCTTTCCAATTCAGCTTTCTAGCAGATGCTGCCCAAGGAGCCCAAGGTTTGCATCTGGTTATAAAACATATTGCTGCAAATGAAAACCTGACCATTGTTCTTCTGATGATAAGGTAAATCACAACCTAGATGGAATAATAAAGATATATGTAATCTCTGGGTATCTATAAAATAAAAAGCAAGAGGAATGAAAAGGTGGCATATCCCACACAGAAGGAGGTAGAGGGAAATCAGTAGAAGGCTTCCTCTAGAGAGCAGTCCCTATCCTGGGCTTGCTACCAGCTGAGTTCTGACATTCCTCTCCCATGCTCTTTACATGGAATGGTTCAGGTTGGAATCCTGCTGAATGGGTAGGAAAACTAAAAAGAAATCAAAATAGATAAAATTTCTTATTTTACTTCCATATTATTTACACTAATTGATTAGTCTACTTCTAACCCTAGTAAAAGACTGTCAACACTGAATGTGGCATAAGTGTTGAATGGAAGCTTCAGACAATATCTTTTAGAACTTCTCTCAAAACAGAAAGAGCATTGATTTGAAGAAACTTACCCCATAATTCAGCAGGCGAGGAAGAAAAAACAGCCCTGAGATCAGTATTGGACTGACCTGCTGAATCTCTGCAGTAAAAGACAAGTGACAGAAAGATCTTCACGCTAGAAAACAAAGGGAGAAAAAAAGTATCAACAAACAGCATAAGTCAAGAATGAATTTTTATTACTATCATCAATGAGTAGCATAGAGAAAAAGTTGCACAGCAAATCATGCTATGCACCAACCCAGCAGGATCAGGATTTTATACTTGTACACACCAGTCTGTTACAAGTTAGAGGAATGGGCAGAGAACCTGAAATTGCCAATGGTTGGTGGTGCCATTGGCCTACAGGAATGCCTTATCTCTCAGTTCTGAATACCATCATCCCAGCAGAGTTGCTGACATCACCATAGATCATTCTGTTTGAATGCTTCTATTCCACACTCTCTGTATTAGGAATTTATGGCTGGGTAACAAAATCTGACTCTATGATACTCCTTGGCAAGTAGATTTGATGCTGGAAAGCTGTTGTTCTTTTCAAAGTGAAATTTATACTTCCATGCAGTTGCAGCTGTCATCCAAGCTTTTGTTTGGGAACCTTGCAGCTTTTATAGCACTACTGGTTCTAAAGGACACCTTCTCTCCCTTCCCCCTTAAGATGGGGAATGATCTGATAAGGCTGTTTCTCATTGTTTTGTACTGAGCTTTGCATAGGCTGAGATAGCTCAGCACTTTGTCAGCTGTGACACCTATATTCTCTCCTTTTAGGTAACAGAAGATCAATGGCCCCATAATAACATTTCATCTTATTCTTACTTTTATCTTGTCTTGCTGCAAAAGTGCTCCATGGGGGGGAACTATGTCACTGTGGTTGTATCATAATTTCCCAGCTACTGTACTGCAGGGGGAGGAACATTCTCAATAGCACATAGTATACTTCACTGTTTCATCAGGTATATTTATTCATAGAGCTTGTTTATTACGAAGACATGTTAAAAGTGAAAATAAAACAAAATAAGTGTTTCTGGATGTTCCTATTCATCATTAGAACCCATCTGAATTGCAAAGAGAGCACTGTATCAAGCAACCATTTCCTTTATCCCTAGGGCTTTTGAGAAAAATCTTAATACAGCATCTGAATTTTTCCCTTGATTTGGGATATAAAAAAAAAAATGCAAAAAGAAAAATGTTCCATTTGCTGATTCTTTTGCAATTTAAATTAATCAAATACAGTGCACGATGCACATGCCCCCTCCAAATAGCTTCCTTCCTGCCAGCAAACTGCTAAAAGGTTGTCTCATAGACTATTATACAAGTGTTGCTTAATCTGCTCTAAAATGTCAGTTCTGTGCTTTGTGCCAATTTCCACAGGTTATTGAGTATGCAAAATAACCTGAACTGATTGATGCAGCACCTTGTTATCTCCCTCCCATCTGCATTCTGGAGCTGCTGGTGATGTTGGCCATCACTTGAGCACCACAAGTCCAGCTGAAACAAATATGGATCTTCAGGAAAAAGGTCTGTCAGCCACAGGTGTTGCACCCTCATACTTGTTTTGGCTTCAGACAGGAGAGTTCTGCCACTAACCATACTAACAAAGCCCTTGCCTCCTATGAGAGCAGGGCAAGTTTAAATTAGATACTAGGGAGAAGTTCTACACTAAGAGGGTGGTGAGGCACAAGAACAAATTTCCCTGAGAGGTGGAGACCCAATTGCTGCAGGATGCATTGCTGAAGACAGTCAAGGCCAGGCTTTATGAGGCTCTGAGCAACCTGAGGTAGTGCAAGATGTCCCTCTTTACTGCAGCAGGGTTGGTCTGGATGATCCTTGAGGCTCCCTTCCAATTCTATGATTCTATCATTCGAACTTCAGCAAAAATCCTATACAACCCCTATCTTCACCTACAGAAGGCATTTCACCTTGTTACCATGGATTAAGAAGCAATTTTGACCTTCTTAAGCTACCCTGTGTCTAACTCATTGATAGCTACTCTACTGATTAAACTCTGGAAAGAATAACATTCATGGTCCCAAGAATTTGTTCTGCAAAAAGCTGAATGACAAAACCAGGACATTTAAACCCATTTATGTGAACAGAGAAAAAATGGAAAAGAGTGTGAGGGATTCTTGTGTACCAAGAATATATCTATTCATGTGAAACACAAGCTCTTTTCTCTCCTCATGCTTAATTTTCATCAGCATAGTTACAGAAGAACTGTTCTGAAAACTGAACCAATTGATAACCACTGTTGCAAACCCACTTAAAAAGTTGGTGACGCACTAGAGAAATGGAGCAGAGGATAAAGGAGCAGCAGCACTGAGCTGTGAGCACTGCAGCAATGTGAAGATCTATTCCCTGCCTATTCTCATTTATTGAGGAAGAATGGTGAAAGGAGTCCGAAACTAAGTATTCACATTCATTACCAGGAAAAAGGAGAGAAAAAAGAATTTTCCCTTTACTTCTTTTGATTTTGGAAGTGATTAGGTTCAGTTATGCCTCTTAAATTGCTTGGTAAGTGTTCTATCTCTGTCATTTCTATAAAAGGGATAATATATTTCATTGTAGCATTTTCACTCAAAAGAGATTGGAATCATAAAGAAGCAGAAAGAGGGGGGCAAGGAAGTATTCTGAGGTCATTTGGATGCTTTAAGAGTTGTTTCATTGTCTGTCTAAAAGCACTCTATCACCCCTCTTCACAGCCTGTAAATAGGAGAACTGCCTCTCCCGAAAAACAGCATTAGTGGTCATTTTAGGATTTCTTTTCAGGTCTCTTATCCTCTCCTAAACCACTGAATACAATTCATCAGGACAATCTTCTGCAGCATCAGAGTGAGTTAGATCTTACTACAAACACCCGTGCTCTGTCACTGATGGCAGCTGCTTTATTAACAGCACTGTGGTAAGTGTCATGGAGCCAACAGCAGCAGAAAAGTTTGCTGCAAGTAGACATCACTTGGCTTCAGCATGGCAGAACCAGCAACTGCAATGTCTGCAGTAACAATTCTGTGGTCCTTGAGGCTCCCTTAGAAGCCATTTGCATCCTGTGTGCAGTGGATGTCACCACTCTGCTGCTGCAATGCCAGGCATGAGCCAGGTCTGAAAGGACAGTGGGAGAAGCCAGATGATACCCTGCCTTTGCTATCTTCTCTTCATACTGCTGTCAAAAGAATATACATCAAAAAGAAGGAAGTATCAAGCTTATTTCTGTGTAATGGGGGCTAAGGATATTGGCACAATAAGTTGTAGGAAGAAAAGGTGTAAAATCACTGAGAAAATAGCTAATATTAAGAATCACAGAATGACCCGGGTTGGAAGGGACCTCAAGGATCACGTAGCTCCAACCCCCCTGCCTAGCAGGGCCACCAAACAAACACATTTACTAGATCAGGTTGCCCAGGGCCCCGTCCAACCTGGCCTTGAACACCTCCAAGGACGGGGCATCCACAACCTCCCTCGGCAGCCTGTTCCAGGACCTAACCACTCTCCTAGTAAAGAACTTCCCCCTAACATCCAACCTAGATCTTCCCTCCTTCAACTTGGATCCTTAAAAATCTATGAAGGTTCAGATTTTGGCTTGTTTATGAGACAGATCTACAGCATCGTAGCTTCAACTGTGATTCCTTTCAGCTCAAATTTCGAATTAAAGAATAGATTACCTATGTTCCAGTTGAATATTCTTTGTGACACATGTCTAAACTTCATTTTAGAAAAAGAGAAGAACCAGGGAAAAAAATTTTCAAAACCCTGTTTAGTAACAGGACTGAAAAATTCCATTTTTTTTTCTGGTAGGAGAGTACATATTAAAATTGTATTCTCTTTTCAATCTGCAACAACTTCAACTACTCCCTTACATGTTCTGGCCTCATATCAGAAATACAAACAGGCCTAAGATGAAATTATTATTCTCAGCCCCAAGCAGACTTCCAGATCCAAGGGACATGACTTTATGTTTAATAAACTTCAATCGATTTCTCTTTCATTAATTTGCCAGCTCACACCAAACATGCAGACATTCTCTCTGACAACTCAGACACAGATGGAGCCCCTCATGCAACTGATGCTCATGCACGTACACTTGATGTATTACTTCACTGAGTCTGTGAACATGGTTTGCAGAAAAGGATGCTTCAGATGTCACAAAAGACTATTTTAAGATTTTAAGGACACAGTCTTTCTTATTAATATATCATGGACTATGTTTTAGTTACATGAGCAAAAATTCCCCACTATTCACCAGTTTCAGATAGAAGTTCTAACTTCTTCAGTGCATTACAAATGAGGATTTTGATCTCAGCTTCAGTCTCTGTGCTGGGAACACTCAATCTATTTGATTCATCTAATTTTTCTAAAACATGGCAAGTTTGGATTTTTTTCTTTTCCTCATTGCAGCAGTAGAGAATAATAACATTGTCACCAAGATATACATACTATGTGTGTTTAGGTGTGTCTTAGGACAATAAACATGCCATCTACTTTACCTGTTTGGGAAACATGAATATAACTGGCACTGTTCTAGAGAAAATGAAAAGAAAGAGAGATTTTATTAGTAACCACTATTTGTAAGACACAAAAAAAATTAAAAGATCTTTCTTACAAGGAGCCATTTAATCCTACCATGAGTTCATCACCCAGTTCCCTGACTCAGGTGCCAAGCACATGGAGTTTGCAATATGAAATAGATCAATAACCATTGTCATTTTTATTAATTATAGAAATTAGTATTATTGTGGGCATTAGGGTAATCTTTGAGCCATAAGGCATGATTTCAATTAATTGCCAGCATTGCCAATCAAGAATTGATTCCAGAGTTCAATAAAATTACATCAGACGAAGGTGAAATCAGAATCAGTCCCTCACATTTCAGCACTGTTGTTTCTAAAGTTATACAATAGCACCAATAAACTAAAATTTTATGTTGTATGTTAAAGACCAACAGATAAAAATATTTGGAACTTCTACTCATTAATATATTCAATTTTCTACTGCAAATGATTTCGATTACATTTTACAAAATACATAGCTGCTTCTCCTTTTGCAATTAAAGGCTCCTAATAATACAGTCAAACCTTCTTAATCACTGTTCATTCTAGCATAAAGTAAATCTTGCTGTGTTTGAAGAGAGCCTTGTCATCTTAACAGCATCCAGTTTTGTTCCTTTTTATTTTATGAGATTAGAATACTTAATATCCTCTACCATATTTGGCAGCAGGAGAAGTGTGAAGAAGAGTAAAATTTGTACAGTGGATTATGTGGCTGAGACAAAACTCAGTTCCGTAATTAAGCTTGGTTATGCTGCTAAGGTTTGCAGGAAAAGTCAAAATTAATGGTTCTTTTTGCCTAAGATTCCCCTAAGACAGTAAAACATGGTTAAAGCCAGGCCCACTATTAGAATATTTGCCAAAAAGACTATTTTTTTTTCTTTTTCCTTGCTAAAATGATTATTCCAATTTGAATGACAATAAATTGAAATAGTCAGTGCCCAAATAGGCATCATTTCAATTGTAAATTATTGAGACACTGAAATAGCCCTGGTATGCTCACACACACTTATACTCATCTTTGTAAGGACTCACAGAAACTCCACCAACAGTTTCAGATACTGAAAGCCCAGAGGTTGGATTGCTGCATCTCTAGGGCTCTGCTGCAGAGTGGTCTTGGGGAAGATCAGCAAGCACATGAGAGCATCCCCCTAAATCCTCAGAAACTGAGCACAGGGTTCTTTGTGACACAAGCTTTGTCTTTGAGAAACAAAAAAGGGTTTTCAGGCAAGTTGATGGAAAAAGAACCAATTTGAATGTACTGACGTTCTTCACTACAGAGCTTTCTAAATGATGCCTAAACAGTTGGTCACAGATTTATTTATGTTTCCGTGTAAAGGAAGAAAATATTATCATTTCCTACATGGGAAACAGTTTGCCTAATTATTTGGCTCCCTTTTCTACCACATAAACACAGCAATTTGTACCCCTCTCCTTCAACTGTCTGCAATTAGCAGCTACATTGCAATAAGCAGATTATGTTAATTAAAAATTCAAAACTATGTAAACAATGGGGAAGCTGACTAGCCACTTTCTATTTTTGCCAACGGGGAGGAACACAAGAGACATTAGTACCAAGCTTAAATTTGCTGTTGATAATTCAAGCTGTTTGTAACAAATAACAGCATTTAAAATTATTTTTAAACAATTAACAGTATCTCTCTACACTAATTGAACCACATACCACATGAGAAGTTTTACACTTGTAGGAATTAAAAAAAAATAGTTTTTGAAAGTATCTAAGAAGGTGCTAAGGGAACAGATTTGCACACATCATCATCAAAATAGTGTATTAAACACAAGTTCCCTTCCATGCCTGAGCCATGCTCTCAAAAAGTCACAGCTAAGGATAAAAGTATAACTTAGTTTTGCTTCTTTGGCAAAAAAGCTGAGCAAACTCCAGCATAAATATTACCCACCAGACATGAATAAATTGTGAAGTTTTAAGATGTTGCTGCAGTTTCATAGAGGTTATAGTTTTGATTTTGTACTTCTTCCAAACTGGGATTATTTAATGAGGGTAGGAAGAGAGAGAGGCAAAAGGGGATTCTGCCTTTTGATGTTATGTTCCCAGTGCTCCTGCTCTGCCATGGTGGGATGTCATCATCAAATGAACTGCATGCAAGGAGTGGCTGTGTATACACATTTATTTAAGCCATGAATTTACCATTGACCAGACTTCAGGACTATAGCACTTTAGCATCCCATGGGAAATGCTCTGTCTGGGTAGAGGTAGGAGACAGTGTATTTCCTCACCCAGGTTTGGACTAGTTATTGCATTGCTGACCATCCTACAAAGAAGAAAATATGAGTGTGGGGAATGACCATGGTTTCAGATGAGCTATTAGACACTTTTTGTGGGGTTTTCATTGACTACATAGGAAAAGAAAATGATTCAGTAATGTCATTCAGTCTGAGATTGAGCCTTCAGAGTGACCAGTATAAAAATACTAGTGGGGTGTATTGTTTTAATTTTACCCTTGATCCAAACTTCTTCAGAAAATTGAAAGATTCTCAGAAGATGTGAAAGTTGCTGGTAGATGTATTATTTATGCACCCTTAGGAGGCCACATAATTCCAAATGTACAGAGAAAAAGGACACAAGAAGCTCAAAGAAGCCAGAGATTCAAAAAAGCTGGCTGCACAGATTTTGCACATATTATCTCCCAGTCATTTACAGAGAGTGGGAATACCAAAGTGCTTCATGTATATTATGTTAGAAAAACATTTCTTCTGTTTTAAGGGCAACACTGATTTCCCATCTCCTGTTTCCTGCAGAGCTCACAGACTGTGGGAGGACTATGCAAAATAAAAATGCAGTTGATCATTTTGCTTTTCCTATTTCCACTACTTGCCTTTTGGAGACATGAACTTTAAATGAGCTGCTGTACAAGCTTCTTGGGGTCAAAATAGAGGAAATCACAGCCACCACAGAGACACGCACAGCAGAAGCCCCAAATATGACCATTATGTTCAACTCAGCAGTCTTTTTCCTGTTGGTAGGTTTTTGATACAAGCTTAGCATCAAGCCAGGCTGTCAAACCCAATGAAATCTATTTCTGTGACATTGAAAGAGCTCTTGATGAAAGTCAATCAGTTTAGGGAACATTTTGTTTAGAGTACCTGGAAGCAAGACAGGAGAAGAGTTGGGTTTTAACAGAATTGTGGCTTTTTAGTTTCAAAGAGGTGAAAAATATGTGCTAAGTAAAGCCATTTATTCTGCAGTCCATGTAGTGTTGGATGCAAACAGCTACATTTTTTCTGACCATTTGCTGAGGGTCAGAGTTAACCCTTTTGCCAAATCTTTTCTGTTGAAATTCTTACAGGGGCTTAGTTCTTGATGGATTCTCTTTCTGGCTAACACACAGAACAACCCTTGGTGCCTGAGCAAAACAATTTTTAATTTTCATATTGTAGAAGCAAGAATATCAGAGGGGATAGAAATAGTAAGAGGGAGGAAGAGCAGCCTGGGTAATGCCAACAATATTGGATAATTTTTTGGTTTTAAGCTTTCACAAAATTATCTATACAAATACACATTCACTGTAAGCTGCTAAGTAAGCAAGTGCTACACTCACTGTAGAAGCCTTTTGCCTCCCCATGCAGCCTTCTTGATGCTTTCTATGCATTCTGGGCTTACAGACTATGAATATATATATTTTGTAAGAGCATTCAACAACCTTATCTAGTCCAGAAGATTTTTTTAACCATTATGTGAACAATTCATTTATATATGAAGAATTTTACAAAGTCTTTGACTCCTATTGAAAAAAAAAAAAGAATACCCCAGCAATAAGAATGATGATAATATCAATAAATCTGCACTTGCTAATGTACAATACATTAATTGTTCTTTGGCATGGATTTCCACAGCCTCTACTGTGTCCATGTAGAGATGATCACTTTACAAAAAGGTCCATTTTTACAACTCGATCCATTCTGGGCTTGAGGTGTAATGAAAGAAATTGCTACCTGTTCCCCAGCCAGTTACTATAATGGTATGAAAAAATGACTTAAATATTGACCTTGTCAATACAACCAACTTTAGATGAACTAAAAGTAAATCAAACAATCTTTTAATCCCAGGGAAATATTTTAAGGCTTTTCTTTTTATTGTCTCTAGCTCACTTTTAAGACCTCAGTTTATAACACAGTAGTGATTCATGAAATCAGCAGAAGAAAACTGAGAAAAGAATAAAACAATGGCTATCCATTTTTGTAGCACTGAATCAGTTTTAATGGTTAAGTCAAAACCAATAAAAAGTCTACTGACTATTACTTAATTTTTCAATAGAATAAACCTACCAGAAATTTTCTCATACTGTATAAATCAAGCCTATACATCACTTAACACTGGCATTTTTCTTTGCTCCCTTTCCAGATGATGCTTCTAAATTTTACCCAGTGCTAATGTGTACTATATTTTCTATTCAATTCAAGTAGTTCTTATCATTGCTCCTCTAGCTTCTGATCTCTGAACTGAAGCCTGGAATAAATTCATTTTCACCAATTCAACATGGGGAGAAAGGCTACTTCAAAACAGGACTTTAGTTAACAACCCTAGCTATTAAACCAACATATTCCACCAGTAGAATACAAACATAGGTTAAATCAGACAACTTATTTAGGAGGTTTTGGAGCTGATACCATTAGAGTATTCCAAGGATTTATGAAGTTAACCAACAGCTACCAATGCAGCAACAAGAAACCTATCATAGCAACAAGAAATCTGTTAGGAAATTAGTCTTTTTTGCTCTTCCTACCAGTGAAAATTTGAAGTTCCCAGTAAAATTCTTTTAATAGGAAAACTAATGAATTGTGTGCCAGCTTTGAGATCACCAGATAAGCTTGTTCAAATACTTAATTGATGCTACAAGGATACACTTGTGTTTCGTATTTACCAAAGAATTCCCTGTGACTGGCAGAGAACCATTCAACCTTTGCTATTTTCCTCCCACTCCCATTCACTGCTGCACTAGGAATGAGAAACAAATCCAGGGAGATGTGCAAAGCTCACCTTCAGCATGACAGCCCCAAGTGACCAAAATTTTGAGCTGACAAGGACACAAACTCTTGTAAGTGAAAAGAGTTATTGATTTGTATGCAGCTGCAGTGCAGAGATCAGAGGAAGTTCAAGGCTATACACTGTTGTTAAATTCCTCTCAGATTAGGAAAAAAAAAAAAATCTAATTACTTTTATTGAGGTACACAGAATGAAAAATCTATTTTAGCATTTTGAATTTAAAATTGATCAATTCCTCTGTGCAGTTTACCTTTTGAACTGATGGAGGCTTTGATCCATTACGTTAATAACAATTATATTTCAGGATAAATTAAAAGCAAACATATTGTTTGCAAAACAAAAGCACAGATGTTCTCTTATTGTGGGCACTTAAAAATAAATAAAATCAAGGTGGTGACGAAAGAAGATGTGTGAAAAAAATGTGATTATTTAAAATGCTCTTATTACTGATAATACAGGAATGATTCACCCTCAGAGTAATCATTCTCATTTTATTTTTAGTAATTTTCTGGCTGACTCCAAGGTTCTTTGCAGCCCCAGGAAGGTCTGAATGGTCTAATGGTTAATTTTTACTATGCTCATTGGTATTAGTATTTTATCCGCCACTTGCATGATCCTCAGTGAATAAAAAAATATGCACACTAAGAACTATTTAGAAATGAATTAATTCCACATGATTTTCAGAGTCTTAGGCCTATTTAAAATAATCTTATCTGCTTGATACAAATAAGTCTTGTTTAGCCCTACCCTTCCTCCCCAATTTGGTTCAGGTTTTCCTTATTGTTGTGGCAGACCTTTCAAATTGTGTTTGATCAGATATTCTTTTTGCTTGATGTTGTGTGCCAGTGATTGACAAGAGTCTTTTTTTGAGCAAGCATTTAAGTAATGATGTACAGACTTGTTAGGGAGCTGCCATGTCAAGAAGAGAAATGAACAATAAATTAGAATAAAATGGAATTGCATTTGAAACTTGGCTGGAGGATTTCGCATTTGTGAGGACAAAGGACATTTGACAATCTGAGTCATCTTGCAGCTTTGCCTGTAGCAACTGTCAAATTAGTTCTTAATGCTACAGGGAAAGGGATTGAGTCACAGAATTGCTTAAAGTTAAGAGGCTCATCAGTAAATCACTGGCAATATTAACAATTATGAGCTACATACTAATATAGAAAAAAATATTCCAAGTATTATGCTTACAAGAGAAAGCCAAGAGGTGAACATAAGTTTGCTTTCAGATTCCTGTGCCTTCTTCCAGATAACATAGCTTTAAACTGGGGAAGGTGGAGAAAAAAAAGAGTAAATCAAGATTTTCTAGACTGCATGCCCTCACAACTATATAACTAGGTGAGAATCAAGCATTAAATCTGAATTTAGCAAAGTGTAAAAGGGAGCTGAGGAAGTGAAGTGCTTGCTTGCATATAAAAGTAATTTCTGTCATCCCTAAACTATACCTAGTAGGATTCTGCAGCACTCCTTCCTTCTCAAAGACGTGGAGGAATCCATTTTCTACAACAGCTGGAAGATAAGACCACAGTGACTACTTTCCCACCAACACATGGCTCTGATTTAGCTTGTGTGTCTGTGCTAGGGATAAGGAAGTGTTGTGCACAATCACTACTACTAGATCATTCTAAGAGAAAGACATAAGTTGTCTGTTAATCATAAGCCATACTAGAGAACAAGATTGTCTTCTCAATTTCCGCACACGTACCAGAAAGTTAGAGAGGTACCCTCTAACAGATTGCAGACATTTAAGTTGCTTCACCGAGCACAGTCTCCCTTTGGTGGATTTGTGTCAGACAGTAGTCTGTAGCTAGCACGGCTCACACAGAAGCCTTGGATTTGAACTATTTTTAAAAATACCTTGCATTTTCAGGCCAGCACTGACTTTCCTGATCATTTCTTGTGTCATTTTATGGAGTGGCTTTCAATGGAAAGAAAAGTATGCCCATGTTTCATTTTTAAGGCTGTAGCTAAGACTTCACACTCCCATATGATGATCAGCATAATTTCAACTCTTTCAAAATCTCTGTAGGTCTAGCTCAATATGCTCCATGATATTATAAGAGATCTATTGTGCCAGGCTCTATGCCACTTTTCAAAGACACAACTACACAATTCTACCATTTTCTGGCATGAAAGGGGTCAGAGGGGAACAGAATTAGATATGTTGTGGGAATGGCCTGAGGTACAACTGCATTGACAACTCATAATGACACTATAGGGTATCTTCTTTCATAAGCTGCACAGGTCTTTCACACAGTGGGTATTGCACTTTTAAGTGCTTGCACACCATAATGAAGTCTCGTAACACTGATAAAAGAAAGATGATGAGTACATTCCCCACCTGAAGAGTCCCTTATAAGTGACACCAGCGAAAGAAATTTCCTGAGCTGTGCAAACACTGCACTAATTGGACTAGATGATCTCTTGAGGTCCTTTCCAATCCCTGATATTCTGTGATTCTGTGTAATGAAACTTCGAGAGAGGCTGGTTGATCAAAATTCACTAAAAAGGATAAAAAAAAAAAAGATAAAAACTTCACAACCAACCAAAGAAATGAACTAATATATGTAACTGCACTGATAAACATGTTAAAAGAAGTACTATTTCATTTATGTACTATTTCAGGACCCCAGGTCCTACTTTGAGTAGTCTTCCTACTCTCCAAATTCTTTGCCTTGCATGCAAAAATACAATTGCAAGATCTCAAATGTCTCCCAGTCCTTATGAAGACTACTCAGACTTTAGAGCTATTCACATTTGAAATGTATCAGTCTAGATTTGTAGAAACTCATCTCAGATTTCTGAGCATTTGTAAGTAGATTTATTTATAACCAAGCAGGAAGCACATTCAGTTCCTGAATAAGCTTTACTATCAGTTGAATTGTTAACTGAACTTGAACATGCAATTGAACTCAACTAGACAAGTTCTAGTACAAAAAGGATGACTTTCAAAAAGGATGATTTCAAAATAAGTTCAAAAGGACCAACCCTTCAAGTCATGGACTCATAAAACTTCAGGTGCAATACTTAGACTTCCTTGTTAATTGTAGCCACACTGAATATGGGAATCTTTCTCCTCTGAGATGCATTTTTTTTTTCTTATATTGGAAAGAACTCCTAAGAGTACAGAAAGGAATAACACTGAATTAATTTCTAAATAATTTTTGCCTTTCCCTTCAATAAATGACAAATAGTGAGCTAAGTCACTTGTTTTTAAGCATGAATGTCTGTTCTACAAACCATTTACCTCCCTTTCTTAAACAGACTTCAAGCTCAATCCAGAGTCAGGAATTTTATCTTTCTGGTTGTTTGGTTTTGAAGACATGCAGATATAATTTTCTTCCTATCTTCCCTTTTATTTTTTTTTTAATTGGAACAATCTGATTTTCTTAAAATTATTATACAGATTAATAAGCAGGGGCTCTTGTGTATAAAGAAACAGGTTAAATACCCTAGAGGAACTCAAAACAAACAAACAAATAAATAAATAAAACCAAAAAACAAACAGAAAAAGAGTAATTAAAATAATTTGTTTAGTTTGTAGTAGGAGCCCTGAGGAAAGGAATCAAGCTTCATACAGTAGTCTGTTGTAGGTCCTTTTCTCTTTCCAGGGAAAATATCAATGAACAACATCCTAAGGGATAAAAATAAAAAAGGAAGATCTGAACTTAATGAAGGTTGACAATGACTATTATTGATGTCCTTATCACAGATGACAAGAGGTTTAGGAGACTGTTCAAGCATATTGACACTGTACTGGTTGAAATGCTCTTTTTTCTTTCTTTTTTTTTTTTTTTTTAAAGCTACTGACTGTACCGTCTGCAGTGTTGGGAAAGAGGCAGTGTTGGGAAAACCTGATGTGCAGAATAATATTCGTCACCTTTTGTTCCCCAGCTAAGGGCACTCTCTTCTTGTTGCTCATCTTTCAAATTGAATAACAGTTGCATTAATGCAAATCATTCTCTTCCCATCAGTTTTAATTTCAAGATGAAAACCAAAGGCAAACTCCAAGTAAAAGAAGAAATGCTTCAAGAATAGTTTATCTCCTGCCCTGATCCTACCCATTTACATTGACAAGAATATGAATTCAAATGCTAGAATAAAAGACAAATGAGAAGTAATGTTCAGAGATATTTCTGCAGTAGCATGATCCAAACCCTAAGATGTCATAAAATATTCTTTAAAACATGACATCATTTTATATTGTGCAGCTCCACTGAAACACTGATAAAAAAGTTCAGAAACTGGTAAAAAAACCCCAACTAAAACATTTTCACCTCCACAAATGAAGAATGAGCATGGCACTCAAGAGGTCACCTGTCTGCAGAAAGCAGACACAAATGAAAACTACCCACCTTGCTCCTGTAATCCTGTTTTAAAGAGATACTGGTAAATGATAATTTTTTACGAACAGCACATGCATAAAATACTCAAGTCAGTCAAAAATTCTCAGTTTCCTATCATAGGATTTAGTCAAAATAGTTTTGAAACATTTCTAAGTTCTCAAGGTTTTAAAACTTTAAAAAATAGCCAAACAAGATTTCAAGCTCTTTATCTAGAACTAAACACACTGGAAATCTGTACTTCAAGGAGGTATTATCACACAGTTCCTCAAGCAAAGCAAACTTCGAGTATAATTATGCAACTAGGTAACACTGTAGCTTTGTATAGAATAATGTACTCATAAGTTATCTGTAGCATCTGAAAGTATAAACTCTCCAGCTCATTAGTATTAAAGCCTGGAAAATGAGATTTCATTAAATAAATTTATCTTTTCCTAAAACAAGTTCTGACTCTGTACTGCCTATGACAGGCAGATTAAACCACACAAGAAGTTCTCCCTCATTCTATTTTCCACTTTAATAACAGTTGCCACAAAGAAACAAACTCTAATTATGAAAAGAAATAAAAGTGCATAGCAAAGTAAGTATGAGTACAACAAAACTTTTTGATCTATACTAACCCACTGGCATGTATTCAAGCTCAGCGTAGTAGTGTGGATATAATAAAGAAAGGCTCATTAAGATTAATATATGCAGATCAGAAACTGTCTTATAAAACATCACTCAAGTTAAACTTATGTATACCTCAGGTTGGATATTTTGGAAAAATAATTCCTTTACATGTAAAAAAATTCTTTAGATCTTTTCTTTGAAATAGCACAGGACTTAGAATGTGGTTGAGAATCTTACAGCAGAGGCGTGACTTGAGAAACAACTATAAAAAACTCTCCTCAACTTGTCCGAGTTTTAAAACTTTGAAAAAGAAAACTCTAGCAATTTTCTCATAATAAAGAGTCCTTCGTGCTAAGTTTCTTTGTCTATTACACTAAAAAACATTTTAAAAAAATGAGGCTACACCTATTTCACACTTTACTAGCAAATTCATGACATGCTGGAATGACTATCTAGTTCAGTACCTTGTTAAGAGTTTAACAAGTCTACCACATGCTTAGGCAAGTAGTCCGAAAAACAATTGTCTTTATATTCCACTAGAGCTTTACAGAAATTGCAGTCATTGTGAAAGTAGCCAAGAGTTATGAACTGTCAACACGCTGATAGGAAAGTAAACAATGTAAAAAGTGAAGCCAGCATTTGAGTCTCACAGCATGCTACACTGCTGTAATGGTTTAAATCATAAGCAAAATGATTGTTATTATAGAGATAGTGAATGTCATGCTTACAGAAAAATTGTGCATGTTAAAAATGACTGCCATTAAAAAGATAAGTCTCACAGGGGGGAAGGACCTCAAGCCAGTAAACAGACAAAATGCATTACAGCAAAAAAAAAAGCTGGACAAAAAAGAGAAGTCTTGTCTAATTACCAGCTTCAGCTATCATTCACGGTAGTCTTTACTACCAAGAAAAGGTCTTTTAAGAAACAGACACAAGGGCAGTAGACTCAATTATTTTTTTTTTTTTATAAGCAACAAAAAATCTGTTAAAATTAAGAGCATGGCATTTAAAATACACACACCTAAAAAAAGATACTGAGTTTGTAGGTAGGCTTTTGGCATTGACAAAAAGAATTCTGCACAGAAATGCCATTCTTGTTGAAAAGTTACAATAAAAAAGAAAGATAGATCTGACCCATAGAAATTTTAGGGGATCATGACTCTGCACTATGAACACAAAAAGCTGTTCCTTATCTCAAAAGAAGAGTAAATCTGTACAATCATCATGCCTGTTGCTAGAACCAGATTGAGACACTGGAAAAGAGTTCTTCTAAAACAGCAGTGAACAAGGAACTACTTTAGTAAATTGTTCAGGAGGCTAGAAAGTGAGGAATTTCTTCATATGATAAATTACAAGATACATTCTCATTATCCTTCAAGGACACAGGTCTGTCCAGAAGACAATTTAGTCCCTTCAGCTCATAATCCTACTGTCAGCTTTATGGTAGCTGACATGGAGAGGTACCATGTTCAAGAATGCTAAAGAGGCAAGGTTCAAAATTCTAAATACAGAGATGACAACTCTTATGATGTCTAAGAGCTTCCTCTTCCACTCAAACCAGTTATGTTCTTGAATTAATTCCAGGGTGACTAGAACATTTCCATGAATACCAAAATCCTCTATGCCGTATTTTTACTAAAATTGTTCCAGTGGTGGCTTGTTAAGGGTATTGTGTGATAAAGCTGTTTTGAAGCACGTACTTCACACAATACATGGAAAGTTTCACTGATCTTTTACTGTCTTCTTACAGCCAAGAATAAAAATTTGAACACATCCAATGCTGCAAGGTCTGATCTGTTTCTTTTTAATACACTTAGTCTACTCTTGAGATGTCTCCCCAGCCTTGCAATCTCTCTCAATGTCAGAGTCAGAAAGCTCAGTTTCCACATGCTCTATGAGATTTGGCTTTTTCTCCAGTAGAGCTGATGCACAGACTAAATGAGGAAATCTTAACCAGCCACATTGGCTTTGGCTGAGACTCAAGGGTATTACAGGGGTAAATTTCTCTGAAATGGGCATCTCTGGAACAGAATTTGATTTGATAGGAAAACTTAAATGCACCTTCACTTTGCCATTTCTCATCAATGCTCATATTCTAGGGATCTTCCCAGGAAACATTCAGATTTGCTTGTCTTGGGCTCAAACATTACTCTACATTCCTATACCTTCCCAGAATGTGAGGTGACTAAAGTGAGTGTCAGAAAACACAAGTGTTTTGCACTTTACCATCACCTTGTAAGTGCACATTATGAAGTACACAGTTGGCAGAGCCAGACACTTTACTCCTGTTGTTATCACAGATATGGTAAATGAAAAGATACTTGATTTTTTTTCTACTTCATACCCTCTTCTTCATCTAACTGTGGAGCAGATCAGCCCCATTGGGCATTCAGACAACCTTACAACTGATTGCCCATTCGAATTTGAGTGGGTTATTCATTGTAGTTGAAGATTGCTTCCAGAATAAGTCTGGGGGACTGAGGGGATTCTAAAGTAAAAAAATGTTCTTTATTCCTAGGAGCAGAACTTTCTTGACTTCTAGCCATTTTAAAGACTCATTACTCATTGGCACCAAGATGCACTTGGAAAATAGTAAGTGAGAGAAATGTTCAGTATAGGACATGAGCTGAAGGGTAAAAGTAATCTTTTAAATTTACTCTCAGCGCAATCACTTCGTATCTCTTTTCATCATGCAGCATATTTTTCAGGTATACATTTTGAATATATTCTAAAAAGAAAACATTGGAGCTCACTGTATTTTAAGCCTCCTAAAATACTATTATGCCTTTGAAGGATTTTGTGCCCCAGGTCAACCGTTCGTCATCTCTGTTACATGTGAAGCTAGATGAGAAAATCAGATTATCACTTGCAAAGCCCTTTAGGAGAGAGCTGAATTAACATGACAATTCAAGTTTGTGAAAAAAGATACTTGTGCAAAGTCTGCATGACTTATTAATTCATTTAACATTGACTTTGCAAATGACTCAACTTACTTTCTTAAAGATACTGCAGCATAGGTAAATGAAGTAGCAATGCAGAAGGTCAAATCCATGCATCAGCTTTTACTAGCATTTTACTGGATGAATGTGTTTTCCAAAAGCCTCCATGACATCAAAAACACTTCTGCACAAAATCAGGACAGAAAATAAAAGAAAAATGTAGCTGGGACTTGAAACTTCAGAGGAAAAATTGCAACTGCAGAAGGAAAAGACAAACACAACTACTAGAATTACATATTTAGCTCAGTTTGTTACTGTATTTTGGAGGGCAATTTCTATAAATCTGATGGTATCACAGGACTAGCTTATAATGCATTTAACAATGCTAATACCTTAATGCAATTTAATTTGCTGAGTTCAGCACATTGCTTAAGTGTCTTCTGAAAGGCTTGTAACAGAAATATGAAGATTGGTAGGAATGCAGAGTGAATGAAGTACAAATAGTGTGGGCATGGAAGCACCAGGTAAGCAGCCAGAACAAGCCTTGAGAACAATGTCCTACATTTATTTCAGAGGAAACTGTTTCAATAGTCCCAGCAATAAAACATGGAATGTCCTTGGTTTTGTAAGAACTAGAAATCCTGTGCTTCGATGTGCTTTCTGCCACAGATCATGATTTGTGGCTTTATCCTTTTAGACATAGGTTGCACCACCCAACTTAGGGGAGAAAAAAATTAAAATCTTTGTGAAGTCCCTGTCACTTTTAGTCAAAGCTCTTAACTGAGGTTAAATGTCTAAAATTCTAAAGAGTTTGCAAAAAAATAAGCAGCAGCAGAAAAAGTGAAGTAACAGAATAACAACCTGTCAGAGTAATAGAGTTTTGAAATCCAGCAGAAAAACTGGTGCTGTAAATTTGGAGATCCTGGAAAGAAAAAGTTACCTAGAAAAAAAAAAAATAGAGCCAAGAGATCTGAGCAGTCAGACTATGAACTAGTAGAAGTTGGATTTATACCTGCCTGCTCCTACTCAGCAACCCACCAGCCCAAGAGTCCAGTGCTTGAAATTCAAATGTACTAGAGAGGTGAGCTGTAGAAGCAGAGAGCATATCCAGGGCTTTGCATGCTCTATTTAATTCCTCAATTAATCAATGACATTGCATTTAAAATCTGATGTATTCTAATAATTTCCTGATTATAACAAATGTCATCATAGCTGAACTTTTCATGTGTGACTAACTTTTTAACTAAGCAAGTTCAGTGCTTCAAATGGTATTTCTTTTTGTTTTAAGGTAGGGTAAACAGTTAGCAAGACATATCTTTGTTCATAATTTTCTTTTCAAAATTCACTTATAAACTGTTTTCCCCTATTTTTTTTTTGCCACTTAGGGTACAATTTAAGTAGTAGGAATAATCACTGATGTAAAGGTCCAGTAGGTCACTTAAAAAACTGGCAATTAATAATTAGAAAGAGGATAACAGGAAAACAAATTCTGATGAGTAAGAGGTGTAGTTTCTTGCTCACCTCACAGCCAGGAAGAAGCAGTGAACAGTGCCAAGACCAAGGTGCTACAAGCATTAGGATATAAGAAAGACTGGCTTTCTAGAGGAGTCCTAGAAACATGCACATGGCAGCTCTCAAGACCTAGGGATGTTGAAAACTCTTGCTGTAACTGGGTATTGAGATGATGCTGCTGTTTGCTGCTACAGATATTTCCTCAGACAGCCCACACAGGACAGAAGAAACCTGCAACTTGGATGAGGGCCTAGAGAAACCTCTGAGTCAAATAACAGGCCTTTAAGACCAGCTGAATGGAGGTGATCCTGTTCTGGCAAGCAGACATCACTGCAGGATCCTTACTACTATCTGTGCAGGCTTCATTTAAAGATAACCTCTTTACCATAATATGACCAACAGGATTTAAACTCATACTTCCTTCAAGTTCAGAAGTCTCCTATTCTTCCAAAGTTTCCTATTCTTCCACTCCATATGAGTGCAGAAGAATCTGTCTTTGTGATGTAACTACAGTTGAATTTCATGCAGCCTCCCATATAAAGACTGTGTAAAATGTAAATCTTTGCAGTACCATCTGCTTACTACAAGATGACTGAAGACACAGCACAGCACCACCATAAGACACAAGAGGTTTTGCCAGAATTCAGATGAAGAAGAGCTTAATAACTTTCCTTTTTATATGCCACTTCAGATCAAAATATTAAATCTGTTTTGCACTTAAAATATGCCTTTGAGTCACAGGAATACCAGAAAAAGCCTAATTGCATACAGAGACAACTTCCTTTGTCACTGAAATGAATGCTCTTTTGATATAATGAGGGACTGAAGATCATAGACCAAATCAAGAACATGACTAGGTTCAAGTATAAATCTGTAAGTACGAGTCTATCAAGATGTACAGATTTCCACACAGACTCAAGCCAGGTAGTTCTGTAGGAGAGAGGATATTTGATACTTTGAATACCTAGACACAAACAGCACAATTAGAGCTGCTGTAGAGCAAGTTCTCTTCAAAAACATGATGGTGAACCTGCAGTCAGAGCTCTTAATAAGGCTTGTGTATCAGCCAGTGCCAGGGAGGCTTTTCATGCTACCAAGAAGCTCTGAGGTCACATCAACTCTTAAGTGCTGCCTATTGAACTTCCAATACCATTTCAGAGCACTGGTGTTAACTCGGTCTTAAACACAGCGCAGATTAGTTTAAGTGCTCTGTACTAATAAGATCATAGCACTGGAAACTGTGACCTTGCCCTCCCTAAACCTTGAAGGCTTCTCAGACCATAACAGAGTCTTTGAAAGCCTTCAGTTAACATTACTAATTACAATTATAGCCTTTTCTTGGGTTTAAAAGCAGAGAATCTTTTTTTCTTTTTTTTTAGTCCGTCTGAGGCAATAGAAGAATTCTCAAGCAATGATCTATCTTTTCTCAAGCTGCCTGAACTTTTGGCAAATGCACAAAGCTTACTAGTTTGGAATGATACATGATAAGTTCTTATTACTAGGCTGAATATTAAATCTCACACAGAAAAGAATTAACTCCAGGTATCACTTTGCCTTATTAAGCATTTTAACAAGCCCAGAAATAACAACTATTTGACACATTTACCATGGAATCAATATGTACTTTCTGAAAACTATATATCTGCAGAGACCACAGATATAATTAAAAAATTGTCACCAAAGCAGTAATTTCCCAAGCACATATTTCTAGTATGTTTTATATATATAGGAGCACACACACAAATACATTACTATCTAGCACTGGAATTAGAAAAAATCTCTCACATCAGACTACCTTCCCCTCCCAAACATGATAATTGTATGGTTTTAAGTAGGTGTATCAGTAGAACTATATAAGTTATTCAGTCACAAACATGACTGACAAAAAACAGAGCAGCTTTTTTCCATCTGTTTTCTTGTCTCAAATAAGAGAAACATCACTCAGGAGCACCCATACAAGCCTCTGTCTTACAGCTTTCTAAGCAAATTAAATACTTCAGCCATACATTCTGCCTTATCACATGTTAAACTTTCACTTCACAAGCATCAAGATCACAAATATAAATCTCTCCCTCCTAGATGCCTTGCATTCTCCAGTGAGCTAGCCAGAAGATTTATCTCCCAAGTTCAGCCACTCAGGGACACCAAAACATTTCTGCTCAGTGCAGGTCTCTGACCCTCCCTGCAGGAAAGAAGTGTTATGAGCATGTACAACAATAGATTTTCTGAGTCTTCCAAAAATCTCTTAACATTTGACTAAAAAAAAAAAGGGTTATTTTTAATTGATAGGGAGCTACTTCTTGGGATAGGAAGGTGCATGTATCCTCCTTCAATTACTACGTCATGTGAAATGTTAGTGTATTTACAGGAATGAGAATACAACTCTCTCATACATTATGCTTAAAAGCCATGTTGGTGTGCTCTCTCTCTTTCCCTCTTTTGTCCCCCCCCCTCCCTTGTGTCTTTTCTCCAGCACTGATTTAATTATTTAATGCCAAGTGCAATAACATCAAGAGAGACCAAGAGCATTCTTCCATAGAATACTTCATAGCACACTAATTAGGACTCTTCTGAGAGATTTAACAATCCCTGTAGGCAGAGCAAGGAGCTGAATCTGATCTCTTCTAATCCCAGTGACTGTCCTCTTCATTGTGATATTGCAAAGGGGAGCAGAGGACTTGTAGTGGCCATCTTTTATGAAAAAAGCACTTCTTGTGCCTCACTTCAATTGAGAATTTGTGCCTTCTTCTGTACCAAGAAATGAGATAAAGATTGAGACTACTGTTTCTGTAGATTGCACATCCTACCACTTAACACTTTGGCTCCTATCTGAGCATGTTACCAGCTCTTTCTCCATGAAAAAAGAGAGTTTTGTCCCAATTCAGAACTGTGAATTCCACTAGGTAACAAGTCTGTGTGTTCATCCCTACAGCTGGATGAAACTAAAGCAATCTGAAGTACAAGAGAGCCAGGCAGGCAGCACATTTCTACTGATGGCCTGTCGTTGAGTGATGAGGAACACATTCAATGGGAAGGAGGGAAGAGGAGCACCAGCATGAAGCAGCTGCTGGGAGGAAAGCAGCACAAACTGGCCAAGCTGTACTTTCCTCATGGTTTTGAGCTTCTGAACACATCGTGACCCCATCATCACACTTCAACAGGTACAAGTGGGATTTTGCAGTGCCTGAGAGAAATATAAACAAACTAGAGGGTTAGTACTGATCTGCAGTTCTGCATTCAATTGAAATAAAAACTGGTATGTGCATATTTAATTCATTAGTTGTAGGTGACATAAACAAAATTGCTTAAGTGGTAATAATATTCAATTATTTCTCCCCTTATTATGAACCAACTATGTTTCCAGTGTCTCTGCTCTTCTTTCAACTGTTCAGTTTTGCCATTGAAAATTCAATAATAACTATTATAAAAA
Organism: Turnix velox; assembly: GCA_013400935.1. NCBI lineage: Eukaryota > Metazoa > Chordata > Aves > Charadriiformes > Turnicidae > Turnix > Turnix velox. Next base: position 183,073 of record VZTY01023892.1, on the reverse strand, counting down.
ATAAAGACATTAAAGACTTCTTTTATTAAATCATGGGCAGGACTTGAAGAGTTATTGCAGTGCTTATTAAAATCAACATAAATCTTCCCCTCAAATTAAATTAACCTAAGATCTTTCCATTACAAAAGAAAGTTGCAATATGAGCATCAGTTATGTCACCCAATACAATTGATCTTTCTTAAACCAGAACAAATGTGAAATTTTAATCATGTATTTCAGTTTCTGGTCTTTATTTTTACCAGTTAATGACTTTCTAGAATTTCACCTCATGATACTTGGTTAGCCCTATAAAACATAGAGGTTATCCATTCCTTCATCTATGAAATTCACTAATCACTGCTCAATAAATGCTGTCAAAAAGTTGTTGTCTTTGATGTCTCATTGTTCACTGGATTCTTTCTTGTGGTAGTTAATCATATGCTCCCCTACTGTGGTCAAGGCACAGTTCAATAGCAGTTTCAGGGGTGATCCAGTATTAAAACAGAAAGCTTTCTGTAAAAGTTCACTTCGTCTTATACCATGCTAAATTGAAAGCTTTCATTTTTCAGTCCTTGGCAAATGACACATTGTCATGCCCTTGTGACTGTGTAGCTCACAATACTGTACTAAATTCTGCCATCTAACTAAAGCACAGTCCTATGATTGACTAATTACCTGCAGCTCTGAAATGAACCACAAAGTTTCCACTGTCAATCACAGTGAAATAATGTGGGTTTTTTTAGAGACTGGAATTAGAACAATTGTCAAAATGTGTTAAAATTTCAGGGGGGTGATAAGTCAAATGAAAGCATCCAACTGGGAAAAAGTTATATCCTGGGACAGAATGAACATTTTCATCTCTAAGGTTTATTTGACATAGATTTATAATGAAAATATTAATAAATAAACTGTGCTAAAGCAATAGTTAGCAGGAAGACTAAAAACAAGAACTACTTGCTTCATTCAGAAGAGAATGAAAGAGAAGAATGAAATCAGATAAGGAGTGCTCCCTCTTCATTCATATAAAATGAGAAGTATCTTATATTTTTATAGCAATCTGATACTTATAAAAAATAAAGACATACTTCAGTCTTTGCCTCAAAAGCACCTAATTTAATGGATTCCTGTTTTGCTTCCTTTTTAGAAACTTCATTCCTGGGTACACAATTCCCTAAACAATTGCAGCTGTACAGCTGAAGAAGCAGTAAAATTTAGTAAGAGATATAACAGTTTAATACATATTATCACCATTTTTAACTTGTAAATGAATTTGTAAATTTATATAAGTCCAGTAATATCAATAAAAGTGAAGAGAGGCAATAACATTTTGGATATTGCAAACTATAAAAAAAATCATTTACAAAACCATTTGGAGCTGGACTAAAAAAATCAAAATAATGAAACTTAGGGAATAGTTGTGATAAGTGAATGATTTTTGGCTGCTTGTTCAAGTTGCTTGTGAGATGGAGGTCTCTCTTGCTTTGCCATTGTGAAATCGTACAAGTAGCATCCAGACTTTATACCTGCTTAAAAAAATTAATTAAATTTCCTAAAAACCCACTGGCCTCACTGATAAGAGGAAGTACTTGAAGAAAGAAGACTATCACACTATGCACTTGGGCAAGTGATAAATAGTAGTCCCTAAGAAAAAACTGATGCCCTTCTAGACAGTTAAGTGCCTGTTCTACTGCAGTATCCTAGAAACTCTCAGTCTGTGGCAGAGGTGGCTAAGTGTGATTATTATTTCATTATTTTTCATATAGCAAATCTGCATTATCAATGTAAACTTCTCTATTATAATCTTCTAAGGAATAATTGTACAGAGAATGAAACCCAATTTTTTTCTCATTTAGTTTAAAACTGTTACTGACAGTTGCTCCTCAGGACACAGGCTAACTCATTATCTCATCACGACCTGTAAGATGTCTTCAGCATCTTTATTGTCTCTTTTTTCTTAAGTTTTTTATCTTTGTGGGCTTATCTTTCTTTTTTTTTCTCCCCCCTTTCATTTTAATCTTTTTCATTGATCATTATGTCTCCCTATGGGCTTCCAGAAGACTCAGGCCTCAGTTACAAATGTATTCAAATCTAACATTGAGTGCATACACTTATACTGAATAAAACTTATTCACAAGTATAAAATTCTCTACTAGAAGAAGAAAAGTATCCTGCAAATGGTATATATCAGGAGCATAAGAGATATTCACCCATTCTTTATTAACAGCTACATTTCCAAGCTGAACAAAAAATGTTATCTGTCATCTTGACTCAGAATTCAAATGCACTGTCTTCACAGTATTTCCAGTGGGAGGAGGCAAACCCATTTTTAATGCTGGGGAAAAAACTGAAACACAGCAACTTAACTGAACTCATACAAGAAACTGTTAGCTGAACTGAAAATTGAAGTCAAATAATCCAGCTATTAATGCTGTGCTGTTTCCATTAGGCAGTTGCTCTTACCATGGCAGGCAGCACAAGTAACATGTGCAAGATTAGTGTTTATTTCAACCTGAGCTGATATCCATGTTATCTTCATGCTTGGGAAGCTATTTATAATTTTGGTATTAATTTGTCCTTTCAGGTGCAGGCATGCTATTTCCTGTGCTGTAGAAGTTCACATAGTCTGTGGCTTGACTTAGTGGATCACAGTTCAGAAAGGACAGAAAAGAAAATATAAATTAATCACTTTGACTTAGAATTTAGAATTAAAAACACTGATAGAAGCTCCATTTAAAAGTGTTTTCAGGTGCCTCTGTAATAGAGTGCAAACAGCCACAGATCTTACAAAAATAATCCAAGTATTTGCATAAAATATAATCTTTTTATAAATTAGTAAGAAGGAAATTTATTAATAAATGATGGATAAATTTAACTCCAGATAATCCTGATAAGCAGAGCTAGAAAGGTGAAATACCATTAAATGTCTCCTTTACTGCCTTTGTCACTAATCATCTCACTATTATAACTGAAATTGGGATTTGTGGCTGAAATGCCCACCTGCTTTATAGAATGCTTCCTCAGCACTATCACCTATTCAATTTTTTTTGAGGAATGTGTTCTCTGAAACCAGAAGAGAATAGTTTTATGCTACATTTTTCTTTTATGACCACACTTTCCAAAGGGGATATACTTGGATTTTATTGAATTCAAAAAAAGAAAAATTTATTTAGGAAAAACTAATTACTATTTCCTCTTAGCTACTATTATTTTCATGATTGACTTTTCCAAATTAAAATACTTTCAGCCAGGAAGTTTCTAACAAGTTCCACTTAAACAGCACCAGTTTTAGCAGAACTTTTGTCTTTCCATACAATGCAGCATCATTGATCAATGGAAAAATTCTTACAAGATCAGATTTAAAGCACATTTGCAATTTCTTACAAGGAAAAGAAAAAAAAAAGGGTTATTGAATGAAGAAGAGCATTTTTTTGAAGCTCTGTATAATTCTGTATAATTGAATCGTTAGACTTTCAGATGTAATTAATGGCAAAACTCACCTAGATGCAGCTAAAATCAAGATAAGTTATAAAAGGTTCTTTTAATAGTGTATTATCCTTATTCATTCAACTGACTATCCCATTAGTGTGGAAGATATAGTATTTAAGTTAACACAACAACACAGTTCAGATCTCAGCAACTGTTAAACTAGTTATTTTATGTGAGGAAAAGCTAACTTTTAATGTAATGTAGAGACAGTTCTCATTTCTCCCATGTTAATCTGAAGTTTTTTTTGAGAGCTTTCCTCTGAGTAATTTCCAGTTAAAAGAGATGTTTTTTAATACATTCAAAGGAAAAAAAAAAAAAAAGTGGCATGTTGGTTGTTAAACTTTTGTATTCCAGTAGTTTGAATTTAAGATTTCAGGACATGTCTTTTCATTCTCAATTTCTCTAGAGAATCAATATGAACCATCCCTATTTGGGTCTCAGCACAAGGAAGCAATGCTCTAGGCTTTGATGACTGATGGATCACTATCAGTGGAACACTATATGGGAAACTCCAATCTCTGCAAGGCTTTGCCCAAAGGGATGTAGTATATTTAATACTCTGGAAGGGTACAAACAAAGCTTGATGAACTGCATTCAGGTATTTTTTTTTAAATGCTAATTTGTAGCAACAGTTGTCTAAGACAGCTACACAATCAAGAACTCTTAGTTCAACTATTCATGAAATACAGTAAGATACAAACAAGGACTAGCCAAGCCTAATCAAGAAGAATGGTTCTGTAATTAGATGGGATTGTTTGTTAGCCCAAGAAATTAGAGCAAGCTCCTACAGCACAAACAATAACAGAGTTTATTGCCGCTGTAGTAATTTTTTCCGTTCACAGTCTTGTGATTTGCAATAACATTTTGATTTTCATTTGAAGTTCTTTGGATTTTGCTGCTTCCACTGCAGTACTTTTAGGCTGTAATGAATGGAGATAATACATTATCTTAATAATTCACCATCATAATGACACTGCAGTGGTATTTGTTTTGTTTTCTTAAGCAAACCAAGAGATTCTGCTCTTAATGACTTTTTTTTATGTTACCTTCTCCCTTTGATGTTCCCTGCTTGTGTCTGTTCACCAGGCTATACTGGATAGAGAGTTGAAACAGGAGTAAGAAAAATATTGGTGTTTTTAGGTATGTATGTCAGCAATACCTGAATGCCATCTTCCTCAAACACTTGAACAAAGAAAGTGTGAAAGCACAGCAAAATAGCAGAAACAAAGTTATTAGCATACAGCAAGATGAAATGATGCAACAGAATCAGGATTAATAATGGTTGATACATATCTTTCACTGCTAACAAGCATAGGAAGAAGCCAGTATCCCACAGATTTTTGCTTGGCAGAAGGCAGCCACAGATCACTTCCAACGCTCACCTCGATATGCTGTGCTAGATGAGGCAGAGCTTATTTGTGTCATTACAAAGACATTACAAGTTCCCCAGGGCTATCACAGGGTACCTTTAATCAGCCTCTGTATAAGATTTAAACAGGTTTCATCTGAGTCTGAAACCACAATCACAACTTAAATTCAAAGGCATGAACATCCTCTGAAAATCAGATATGCCACAAAAACAGTCAACCCTCTAAAATTTGTGGATGTCTGCATCAAGTCTCCATGGTTCCTCCTGGTTACCAACATCCCTTGTCTTTGCACCATGCCCAGAAAGAGCTACAAAGGGCTAGATTTATGGGACAGCTATTTATATGGATGACAAAGAGATTCATACACTTGGATGGGTGTGAATGTGATGCTGAATCACCTAAACATATGAGACCAGAGGCTCAGCACTGCCAAGATACACAGTTTTTCAAGAAGTAAGCTTAAAATGTTGTAGAGAATAGGAGTTAAATCCAAAATTAATTCTTAAATTGAAAATTAAAAAAAAAAAAGATCACAGTAATTGACACAGCTGGCTGAAAAAAATGACAATTAGAAAAGTATAAATGTCCTCCTATGATAGTATTATTTCTTTCTCCAGCACACAGTTGACTATACACTGTAAAACAGTTCCTACAACCTGTGCAGTGTTAATGTCTACAAAAATGGGTTCATAGTGACTGCATTTTGTACCACGTACTGTGCAGAGCAGCAGTCAGACACACTTGGACACAATTAACTGGACAGTGATACCTGGAGCTCAGTAGTGCTCTTCAATTTTATCCAAGATAAGTCCCTCTATACTGAGTGCATTGCTTTTGAACATTTACTTCAAAGAGATAGAAAGGAGTCTTCAATGAACTTAAAACAGAGAGATGATGTGGGAACTGTCTGAGTGTGGTCATAACATATTGGCAAGTTGCCTTCTGGGAATGTACTTGGGACAAGATGCAGCAAAAAAATCAGGTCCTACAGGAAGCTAATCAGAAGTTAATTTCAATAATTCAGTCTCAGGCATGGGGTTCTTAAAAAATAAAAAAAAAAATTATCTTAGAGTTTCCCTTTCACAATTGAACTTCAAAAAGAAAAACAGTGCAGTTGCCCACTATTTTATTTCAAGTTTCATTGTTCATGTAATGAAATAAGGAATCTCTTAGACTCATAACCAGCTGATGTTTGTGCTATCTGTGGATCATTCAAGTGTAATGGTTTCACTCCTGGGTGCAAACAAAAGCAAAGAGAAGAAAAACTGCATTCTTCCCACATGTCCAAACAGAACAGCCAAAGTGGTACTTTGTGGATAGTATTCTAATTCTTATTTTGTAGAAGCTTTCTATTAGCTATAAAGTTGCAAATCATAACAGAAAAAAGTATATAATCTTATTAAGGTGACTATGGCAAACTTAGGTCTCTTTGGAGGTCACCAACTGCTTTAAACCACCAGAGCTGTTAGATTACAAAGAAAAAATTGGCAAAAGCAGCCCAATTTATCTGAAAGCAAATGATAATTCAGAACTAGTGATGTCAAAAACCCCTTGACCACCTCTATCACCTTTTGCCAAACCTCTTGTGCTAAAATATCCCTATGTGCCATAGGAAGTGTTTGATGAAGCTGAATGTGAGGCCCCTTAAATATGTCTAGAGTGACTTTAGAAAAAGATGAGTCCTTGCAGGTATCTCTTACTTTTCTAGTGATGCTGGAATTTGTTTCCCATTTTTAGGTCCATATGTTTTGGTTTCTGGGTTTTTTTTCCTCTGATGTTTTCACAGAGTTTGCCCTTTAACTTGCAAATATTTTTCACAAGACTAATTACAACAACTTTGTACTATTTCAGTGCTCAAATATGTTGCAAGACTGACTGTGAAATTGGCACTTTCCCAGCTATAGATACTTACACCTTACAAAATGATACATTGGAATTATATGCTCTGACAAAAAGAGCAATTCATTTTCTGTCTGAAGCAAAAGGCACAATGGTGACTAAAATCTATCTGAAAAGTCCTGGAGTGATGTAAATCTTTGTGCATATAACTGAAAGCCCTACTCTGACATCTCTGATGGCTTGGGACTGGAAGTACAGCTGGGCCTGTCTACTCATGGTTTACTGCAAATGTAATTTGGACAAGCTGGAGGTGAAGCTCACATCAGACAGATGTGTATATGTAACTGGAATTCTGGAAACATCATGAGGTTGGCATTAATGAAAAATGAAAATAACACAGTAGTAATAAATCGGTGAGCTTCATGGCAAAAATACCCACTGCCAGTCTAGACCTTGGTCTTAGTGGTTTAGTGACAAGATTAGCTGTTGAATTTCTGATGTGGGAGCAGATTGTGGGAGAATTCTGATCTCTGCTCCTTGAGTTTCATGGGTATATTCCAGCAGCTACAGAGTAGCTATCTAATGAAATTAAAAATAGTATCAGTACATAAGCAGACAGCTAAAGGAAAAGAAAGTGCCATAGCTGTTATAAACTGACAAATGCAAGCACCACATTAGCACTAGCTATAGAAAGGCAGAGTCTGAAAGCAGGGAATCTCAGCAGTCACCCAGGGCATCAGGCTGATCAATAAAATAACCATCTGGATATTATTTCACTGTAGCTAATAGATGGCATGTTAGAGAAAGCTGTGCCTTGACAGATGGTCCATAGCTTCATCTCTCATAAAGTTGATAGGACCATGTCTCAACCTCTAAGGGAAAGAAGAACTACACTGTACTTTCCTATCACTTAAAAAAAAATAAAATTCTCCTCTCATATCTGTGTGCATAGGAAATCCTACGATCAAATTGGCTTTTTGATCACATTCTTGTTCTAGATTCAAGCACATGACATAAAATGTGGCACTTGCCAATTCTAACAATACCACCAATCTATCCATTTCTACAATTATATCAAGTGACGTTATAGTCTCTCCACAAGGTAACAGAAAATATTCAGGATCTTGCTAAAACTTTAGCTCATGGAGAAGCTATCAGCTACCCACGACCTGAGTGTAAGTAGTACAAGGTGATTTACATTCATTTAGACTAAAAGTGAGATTATTTGATATAACCTCATAGAACATAAGTTACCAAACACTGACTTTGCTTCAGATATTAAAGCACTCAGTTAGGAACAAATTCCCTTACACCACTCAGGCATTACAAAAGGGCATTACAAGGTGACAGCAGCACCTTGTATATCTTCTAGAAACACACCATCTATTTACAGACTTAAGAGAGCCTGAACATTCATCTAGGCAGCTTATTATGCAATTTATATGGTACAATTTCCTTCTAAAATTAGAGGGCTACAGAATACCTTTTATGTCTATATAATGTGCCATGTAAGAACTATAGGCATTACAGAGATTTGGGATTGGAATCCATACTGATTTCCAGTATAGAAATTATAGGCACTAAATTACAAGCTTGGATGTTCTTTCTTAATTTTCTTTTAGTCAGAAACACCCTTCAAACAGATTGCAGAATTCTATTTTAAATATTCTTTCTTTGCTAAATTTTATCCTCCTACAGCTTAATATTACAAGGCATAAAGAATGCACGAAAGGGAGTAATAAACTTAAAAAGGCAGAGTCAGTGGAAATTTGCACATGCAGATTTCTCATTCTCAGACAGAGTGAGTCTGATTGTTCCTCTTCATGAATTACAAGCGGAACACAGATTAGGTTTGCTATAAATCTTGGTGAACTCATTTAACTGGTCATAGTTTTGCATATCAGAGTGATAATTCATGAGACAATTGTAGAAACCACACGAACATTCAGCACCAACTGATTTTTGCCAAATTTTCTTCATTTAGCTAAAGGACCATTTTGCATATTTCAACTCTGGATAGTTTTTAAACTGTAAAGATAATGATAAATGAGGCTGTTTATTGCCACACAAGGAGATAATCTCACAACTGTTGGTCCAATGAGTGTCCTTACAATAACTAAGACAAGTCTTTATGCATTAGTACTTCTCACTGCCTTGGCTTTGCCGTATTCCTGCTGCTTGATAACAAAGCACATCCAAACTGCCCTTCAAAGCAGACATTCACCTACTGTGCTCTTTGGAGCTAAAGCATTTGCTTTACAAACTGATTGAAAGTTATCACCCACTTTAAAACACAAAATGGGCAAATAAGCAAAAAGACTAGTAAGCAAATAGCTCCATCCATAGTGTAACTCCTCTGCACAATGAAGTCCCCCAAATCTAACCCTTTTCTAGGGCTTCAGGCATAGTCACAGATATTTTGCCATTTAACTCCAAAGCATTTCTGGACGTGATCCCACGTTTTAACCAATATATCTCTTTTTGCTCCATGCAATTTGTTCAGTGTATTTACTGACTAGAAGAAAAGCATTAGGCCATTAGGCACTGTCATTAAAATACAAAGCTACAGGAATCATGGACATCATACAGAAGGGAAGAAAAACAACCTATCACCCCTGCCATTATGCTGACTGCAATAAAAGCCAGCCTTGAGCATTTATTTGTATTAGTGAGATACTGTTATTGAGTAGGTTCATGCATTACATCTCTTGCAAAGTACTACACACAGCAGCAACACACAGCTTGGCTGAATTCTTAATATTGTGCTAGTTATAGAGCCAGGATGCATCACTAAAGAATCAGAACAGATCTGGGCTGCTTTCTAAGAAGTTACTGTGCTACATTAACTGTTCCACACATTATGAATAACCTGGACTGAATGGGCAGAATGAGCTTTTAATGTCAGAGCCATCTCTGAAGTTGGGCTTCAGGGACAGCAGCAGAAGTTCACATCAAGTGGAAAAAGACCTCACATTTTCACCTATGTGAGTGAAAACCCTACATTCACCTTCCAGTCAATTTTTCTAATGACTATAACTCAAGCAGCTGAGTCCTGGCCTCTCAATTAATTTCTAGCTCTCTAACCATCAGAATATCTTTCATTTGAAGTAAAATAAGTTGTCATGAGTTAGCTCCAGCTGACAATAAAGAACCATGCAACAACTCTCTTGCTTCTTGCCTGTGGGGAAGAATTAGAAGAAAAAGGCAAAACTCATGCGTTGAGTATTTTAACAAAACAGCAGAGGGAAGCAGAAATCAACACCAAAAAAGAGTAATGTACAAATGTGATGATGGTACCACTGTTCACCAACTGGAACCATGACTAATGTGTCTATTACTATTGACCTGTAAAAATACTAAAAACTCTAATGAGCTATTAGCATTTATCTCATAAAATCTCCTCTTCCTCATTATGTAGCAGCAATAGCAGAACACTTTACACGTGGTAGATTTCACCTCTTAGAAGTTGAATGGTATAAGATTGGAGGAAGTATGGCTGGATGCAAATACAGTTAAAAATTCTAACTATAATCATGATATTGTATGAAACATGCACTTTTTACATAGGTGGAAAACAGTCTAGAACAACCTCCTTAAGACACTGAACAGAGTGGATGAGTAGTCATTCAACTCAGTATCTGAATTCAGTTCAGGTACTAGCAGAACAAAAGCTAACTTAAATTGGGGAAACTAATATAAATAGGTAGTCCATATTAAGAAAGATAGACAAGTTTGAAAAAAATATTAAGGAAGTGTAACTTTCATAATAGTTTTCCTTCCAAAACTATGTAATTTTAAGGTTTGGTTCAACAGGACTTTTACATAAAGTTACCAGTGCACTTAAAAAAATAACTACAAAATCAACTGATATGACAGGTAATAGTGCATAATTTAATTCTTATATGACTGGTTTCCTTATCTAATATCAACACTAAATGCATCTGTCTTTTTAAAAATTGAACTTGGAATGTAGTTTTATAGCCCTAAGCAGCAATATCTGTTTTTCACAACCCATTAAGGTGACTTGAAACAAATATACATCTTTACCTTCATGCAAAAAAGCCAAATGATTATTTAATGCAATTATAAAGAGAACACACAGAGAATCATGACTTAGACAACATTTTTTACAAAATCATTTTGATCTATCATTTGCAACTAATATTGCATGATTCATCATGTAACTTATTATTTCAGCTTTCCCAGAAAAAAATATACTGAAATTATTTTGCAGTAACTCTGTGTTCAACACATTTCACCCAATTTCATACAACTGGTATAATCACATCTTTGTCTAGAAATAATAACTCTACCCTTCTTTGACAATCAGAGTGAATCACACTGAGTTCTTTTAATCAACTAAAAGATGGGTAAAGCTAGAAGGAAAACTAAAATTACATCCAGAACCTGCAGAAATGAAGAATCACAGTGACACCTCTGTTCTCAGTGTTAAACTTTGAGCTGTATATATCAATCATGAATTCAAAACAAAAATAAAAGGGGAAAAGTTAAAAAATGCCCCGAAGTTAACATGTAAGCCCAAGTGACTGCATAATTCCTTTACCTATTTACCAGATTTCTCTTGAATCAGGCTACACTTAAATCCTAGATGTGAAGGAAAAAATACTATTCCTGGGGGGCACATGGAACCCAGTAACTTTCTTCTTCATGCTTAATAATCTCATATGCGAGGGACCAATCTAATTTGTGGAAACGAATTGTACCTTAGGGATATGTTATTTCAACCCAAACTGAATATATTATTCATTCTAAAAAGTAGCAATAAAGATTATATAAGATGCAATTCATTATTTTTGTAAATGTTTCACGATTCCACTGGGAGGTGAGGCTTAAATAGCTTACAGGAAGCCTACCTAAATTAAGTTGCTTTTCAAATCAAATATAATATAATTTTAACATAAAAATGTCACTCAAGGGAAGTACTCCATTTATGAGGATGATTAATGAAATTTAAAGAGAGGGGAAAAAAAAAAGATAGATCCACATGTGAAGGAAACTGAAGGAATGATGCACATGGAAATGGATGTGTACAAATATGCAACTAGCTATGAGCTATATACAGATATCCATCTCATATTCATGCAACTCTACCCACACTCACAGAGAAAGGCAATTTGTTACCAGAGCAACCACAGTCAGTTGGTTTTTTGTCCTCCATCAGAATTGGTTTGCATTTTTGTTAACTCATTTTAGCCACTATTTATTGCATAAACAGATTTATTTGAGCTCAGTACTCATGTTTACACTTACAAGAATGTCTTTTCTGGCATTATGATGAAGGAAGAAAATTAAAATCTTTTTTAGGGGTTTACAAACAGTTCATTGTAAGACACTAGAGTTATAATTGAGGTACATTGCCTCAATAGTGTTATTAAAATATTATTGTGTATGCCACAGAAATAGTCGTTGCCTTTTCTGTGTGCAGAGAAATGCTTCAGTTTCTCAGATCCCAGAATGCAGTAATTTCCATAAATATTGACTTTTAATGAGGGTTGTGGTCAATGATTTCATTTGTGAACTCAAATCCCATTGTAATTTAAAAGGCAACAATAAAAGCTGAAATTTAGGAGCTTTAATTCTCACTGTATCCCTTCCTAAAGACACTTAGCACTAAGTTTTATAAGCTTTCAAATAGCCTTTAAATGAAGTGCTTGAATTGCACTATTACCATGCACTTGCAATACTCCAGGTACTCAGGCACAGTTGAATTTCATGCAACTAAGGGAGCAAAATGTTAAAATTCTGGCTTTACCTTTTCTGTATCCCAGTTAACATGGTAGAAAATACACTCTAGGAAAATATAGGCTTTCAAGTATTCATACATCCCAGATAGCAATGGTTCTTGGCTGGAAGGTGCTGTATATAATTCATTCACAATTCCTTTTTCCTGTGAGGCAAGAAACTCATTTGAATGAAGAAGTATTTTGACCAAAAAGTGAGTGAAGAAAGCAAAGCTGTATTTCATTACTTTTTTCCTTTTCTTTCCTGTGAAAATTAAATCAAATATAGTATTCTGTGTCACAGCCCCTACACAAGAAACTTGTCCATCCTGTAAATCTGATCTATACTTAAAACAGATCTATTAATTACAGCCTGATCAACAGACACAATTTTCTAGTAAATAAAATTCACATTTCCTCCAGAGAAACAAAATATATGTTAAATTTAGGAGCTGCAAACAGCACTTCTCTGCATAAGTGGCAATAGAGAATTTGTAATATGCTTTTACCTACTCAAGTATTTTAGTATATAATGTTAAGAAGTATTTCACTAGATGTGTGAAAAAATTGTTATTTTTTGGCTTCATGAGACTACAAATTTTAATCAATTCTGGGTCAATCTTTTTCTAGTTTGCTTAGAACAAACAACAGATGTTGTTTTGAGTCAAATCAAACTTGTTTTTAGCTATATATTCTAACCTTAAAATCTGCTGTTTAGTTTTAGGCACTTTTGTAAAGAGAATGTTATTTCAAAGAAATTTAATAACCAATACACAACTTCATGCCTGTTTATTTTCAAATTTTAAAATACTTCCCTGGAATTTTTAATGGATAATGTAATGTACTTGCCAAATGAAAATACTATTTCAGACTTCATGCTACTCTAAAGAGATCTGCAGATGAGTTCACAGACTTTGACCCAGCTGCAGACACTTCTCTGATTCATCACCCATGGAAGGTAACTGCTACTGCTGCTGAACACCAAGGAAAGAACTATGTCAAACAGCAATCTTGCTATAATCTCAACAAGATGAGTCTGTACTAATAAGCAATTCAGAAAGCTTGAGAGACTTAGAAATAAGCAGGACTCTCTTGTTAATGAACAAAACCCAATTAATCAGCTCCACATCGCAATTTGGAAAGCAAACAGGTAGAGTGATGGACTGTTATGCACAAGCATCAGGTACCCAGATAGTGATTACATGCTTTGTAGCATTATGTTTTGCATGCATATTACTATTCAGATTTAAAATAAATTACATCCTTTGTTATGATTAATATTTGATGTTCTTAATAATATGACAGATGCCAATCTTTATGTATACATTTTCTTGCTGTAGAGCAACTTCTCTGAGTCTGTTTTCAGCCTTCTATAAAATCTTTGCTAGGTTGTCTTTTTCTCTATGGAAAGCATTGAAGTATGAAGGAATGTGGTATTTTGGACACATCCCAGACATCAGTAACAGCTCATATCCTCCCCCAACAGGGCTCTCAACATGTATGAAAAATTCTTTACTATAGATGAGAAGAGCTGGAAAAATTGAACAGCTTCTCAGAGCCCATCATGAGCACCTTAATCACTTGGATCCATAAATATGCATATTTATCCATCATCTCTTCCTCTTAGGCACTGATTGACTTCATGACCTGAGGAGGAAAATCATCCTTTGATGCCAACACAGAAAGTACTACACCAGCCATCTGACCACTTGTGTTGATAATAGGAAACTAATCAGCTGTTGGTTGAAGGAAATGAGGAGTATTGCTTCTTTACACGGTGATGATAATGTCCTCTGAGCTAAGGTCAACACACCTCTCAAATGCAATCACAACTTAACTGCTTTTTATTCCACACATGGCCCCTGTTCACCTCCATCTTGTAGGAAATTACTTCCCACATCATGCCCTGGAGCTGCTTTCTTCACAATCTGGAATGTTCTCACAGTTCTATAGGCCATCTTCTTCAGCTCACTGAACTGCATGCCAGGCTGTCAGGATCACTGCACTTGCATAATGCTGTGTACAGGCAGGAGGTTGTGACCCTTTGCCTGTCAAGTCACTGTAACACAAGTGTACATTCCTGTCCATAGGGCACAGTTTCATTAGGGATGAGGGGAAGAAGAAGGGTGGTGAATACCAGTGGCCTCCTCCTCCCCAGGGAACAAAACCAACATTGTACAAATGAGATTATATAAGTAAATCACTTGTCTGACCATGTCTTACAGCAGTCCCAGACCTCCCACTGCCTTCTGCTTCACAAGCTCCTCATGCTAAGTAAGGGTCACAAAATCTGTACTAGTTGCTTCCAAGACAACCTCAAGGAGCTCATAAGAGCTTAAGGGAATGCAGTAGATCAATACACCAAATTTAAAAGCTCTCTCTTTGTCCTGAATATCTCTCTGCTATGCTTAGGAACATAAGGAACTCAGAGATCTCAAGTATTCTGTTCTTAATGTTAACTAGCAAGTGTCTGGGTTTTTTTTTCAAGGTAGCTTACTAAAACAACAAATATTTGGGATTAAATATCGAGGTTTATATTTTCAATACTCAGATGAAACATTTGGGATTGAGCTATGGTCACTACATTTTAGGTAAGTGGGTGTCACCCAGAAATAGAGAGAGGAGGAAAAAAGAATTTATGGAAGAAATATTTTTCAAAGGGAAAGAGAGATCCAGTTGTCATTTTTTATTTCCTATGATTCTACAGCCTGCTCTTTGATTATCTGTGCAAGAAACAGTCTGCCTGTCTTATCTGTAAAAGAAGATAAGGGCACATCACATCATAGTATTTTGAACCAACTCTTAGCCTTAGACTCTGCTCTAAGGTCTCATTATTCCCAAAGGATATAGATAGAAATGTCTGTCTCAGGGGTTCAATTTTTTTCCCTTCAAATTATATGACAAGTCTTTAAGAGAAGTTATTTGTCCATTATGCTACAATATGTCTAGAAATGGTATCCATCATGTCCGAGGAAAAATCATTCATTTTCAGGCCTGTCAGTCTGAGCAGACAAAATAGGTAGGCATCTCAGCATGGAAAAATAGAGGCAGCTCATCCTCCATTAAAGTTTAGCACCATCAAGGGACCTCTGACATCCAGTAAGTTAGTTCTTCCTCCTAGCAGTTACTTTTACTTCTTTAGCAGGAAGTTCAAGCTTAGAATTGGAGCACAGCTATTTTATCTCTGATAACAGGAGAGAGCTGAAAAAATGGAAAAGCTCAAGTGCATACTCAACCTGTACCTCAGCCATGCATGAAAGTAATCTGGCACTTACCCAGCTCACAGTTTATCCCTTGCTTATGATCTCCCTGTGAAAATGAAGCATTAATGGTTTGTACAAAAATCCAGAACAGAAGCTAATGAAACAGCATTAGGAGGTGTGGAAAAATCATCATGTTTTGGAATGCATAGAGACCAGTCATAAAGTATAATGATGATGCAAACTGCTTCTTCAACAGAAGTCTTACATCATAACCCAGCAGCTCACAGGAATGACATCATTATAAAGAACCAGGCTATGATAATAGAAGCTACATTAATTTCATTTGTAATACAAGTTTTCACATGCATCCTTGGATCACATTACTTAATTAAAACTTTCAAAAATATTTTAAATGTGAGAAAATCCACTAGCTTTAACAAGAATTTCAGTTGCATGTGTCAGAAATACAGGTTCTAAACACACAGCTTTATAGAAAATTCTTCTTAGAGATATTAGACTTTTTTCCTTACAATATATTCCTTTGCTTCTAGAGACAGCTCTGACCATGTTAAACATAGAATCTGAACATGAAAATTTTGTGATCCTCCCTTCTAATGCCAGTAGGAAATCTGTGCCAAAGAACTCCAAATAAAAGGTGCAATAGGACATTATGTCAAAGGAGAGAAAGCTGCTTCTGCTACATAATTTTATCTCATAGGGAATGCAGGATCACAGTCTTTTTAAAAGTTTATTTGTAGATAGTTTCAAATCTAACAAGATTGGAAACAAGTAATCACATTCTTAATCTGCACACTTCTTGGCTTTGACTGTCTCTTTACTGCAGTAAAGAGTACTACATTTTTAGCAGGGGACTTCTCTATTAATGATGGTTGGATTGCACAGCATGAGGATCTTAAAACAAAATCCCAAATAAGAAAAAGTATCAGCCAAACCTGAGGGGTAGATCTACCTTATAGCAGCAGACACATAGCACTTAGCACTTCACTTACTATGGGAATGAAACAATGCTGACCAAAAAGTGGGCTGCAATTCATAGATGACATTAATTTAGCCTATCCTTAAGTAAACAGTCAAAACCAAAACAACAGAAAAGGCTTGAGTCAAAGTATCTTTATCACACAAAAGCAAGGACATCAAAAGAAATTTTATCTGTACCCTTATTTTGATCATGATCTTGTTATTTTTTGTAAATCATGTGTCAGAGTATAGATATAATACAATGACTTCTGATATTTGGCATGATTGTTTTGATCTTAAATATTATTCATGCTAAGTGAAAAAAAGAGCAGATAATACAATGCTACAAAGAAAGCATTTCTGAGTAATGATGTTGCCAAACAAACACATTCTCATTTTTCCATTTAATAATTCCAGAGCTACTGTAATGGTTATGTTGTGCATGTGGCCAAAATTATGTGGCAATTCTAATATAATGACACAGCCACAGTAACTGCAATTTCTGAGAAGTGAATCCCATAGTCTAAATAAGAATGTTGTGTATCACCTATCTGTAGCCAAATATTAAGACTGCAATATTTCAGTTAGAAAAAATACACTGTTAGGCTTTTATATCACAGAAGGTAGAATCCACTTCAGATTTTATCCAGCAGAAAGTAACAGCACAATTCTAAAACATCAATTTATTGCAACATCATTTACCAGAAGATAATTAATTCCTTCTTAAAATATATTGGCTGAATTTTCCTCTGGAGAACCCTTCACTGACTTTAGATCACTTTCAGACAAGTTTTGGAGGTTAAGTACCTACCTGGAACACAAGTTAAATGTTCTCAGAGAGGCTTTTAGACCTTTGCAGTCAATCACACACATGTACCTCATGTATTCTTCTGTATCATTTGACTTCTCTCTAACATACAGAAATTTTCGTTTCTTAGAAATTGTGTTTTGCCAGTAAACCCTCCAAAATACAGTGAGAGTGAGAATAGAAAAAAAGCTGAGCACTCCATTGCTGCCAAATACCTCCCCAATAGCAGAAAATTGTGAGATACAGAGATGATCCAGATGGTAAGCTCTACCACACTCAGAAGAAGAAAAGAATAATCCTAAGACTGGAAAATCAACCCTCTGTTGCAGATTTTAAGGAGCTTTCTATATTTATCTTACTAAACATAAGACTGAAGAAAAGCTTGATTTCTCATGGGACAAGTATATAAGTCAAGCAGAACAGTAATTCTAACCAATACCTCCTCACAGCACTCACAGTTTATCATTCTACACTTACTTGGAGAAAAATCCCAATGCTTCAGAAAGAAGAATCTAGCAGGTCATGGTAAAGGGAAATCCCTATGGAAGGGGAAACAAAAATACCAGGTTGAGCAGATGACTAAATAAGGCTCTGAAAGCACAACTCTAATAAGTTACATTTTTGTGAAACTAAACATTATGGGAGTATTTAGTGTACAGTACACTCTGTGAAAGATTTAGGATGATGCCTCAGTACAACAACCAGGCTGAAGGTTTCTTCTGAAAAGCTGAATGAAATCATACACATCTTAGAAAACTGTTCTGACACACATCGGATATTCTGAATGATAACAAATTGCATCTTTGCATCACCTGTCAGACTGCTAGGAATTCATGTCCTAATTCATCAGCTTATCTAACCTCAGTTAACAGAAGGATCCTCATGGCTCACACTATGCAAATGAATCCATAGACAGGGACATAAAAAGAGATGGCAAGTCTTCTCATAATTTCCTCTTAGATATGGCCACCCTCTGTAACAACAGGCTTGCTATTCCAAATTCTGGGTACATTATTTGAGGTATCTTGAATCCCACTTGATTATTTTAAAATTGCTTTCTAACGGTGCTAATTATGGAACAGTCAAGAAAAATTCATTTATTAAACATTTGATGATTTTGTTAGTTTTTCTGGGTATATTCCTTGAGCTAACTCAGAAGTTTCAATAGCACAGCTACTTACAATGACCATTAAAAACCTTTTTAACTTACCCTATCTCCACAAGAACTTCAACTTTCTAATCACAGTGTGTGGTCTTCATTTTGAAATGTGTATCATTATGCATATCAATATTCAATTGTGAACATTTAATTAAGTGCTCCAGGTCATTCTTAAGATCAGATGCATTGGAAAAAAGCAGGAAGAGATTAATGGAGTTGTAACTTTTGCCCTGAGGAAGGATGGGTTGATGTAGTGAATATGCTCCACTTGTATGTCTGCTCTTCAGTCAGGTCATCAGCTAAATCCATGCCTTGCTCTGCATCTTACCTCATAAATGTGTTATTTTCTAGCTTTACATATATGACTCCATATCTTCTATATAAGGCTCCAGCAAATATCAATTGCTCAATCACAGCTGAGTAATTTCTTCTCAGTTGCATCTTCAATTTCTTTCTGTGAGAGTCACTTCAAAATTTTACCTGCAAAATACTCTGCTATTGCATTTAATGAGAGCTCTCAATCACAAAGAAGCAGGAGAAATCCAGATATTATGACACTATCTCCTTTGACTGTCAATGCAAGCAAATAAAGAAAATAAAGTTTGAAAAGATAAATTGCCCCAAGTCAGCCAAGTAATATCAGAATCACCATTGTAATAATTAGTTATCTTTAAAGTCCCAACCCCATTATTCCTTCATTCTATTAAGAGTCAATATCAATCTAGTTGATGCATAATTCCCAGGTTGTGGTTTTCACCTTATCCTGTACTGGGGCAATTTTATAACCCTCAATCTTTGAGGCAACTCTTGCTGTTAATGCTGTTATTAATTGTTGTCCAAGATCACACAGTCAGTTTTCCTGTAACTCCAGGGTTTCTGTCACCTAGACTAGATGATTAAACAGAGAATAATTTTAGTAAATGTTTCTTTCTCATCCTTCCCAGTTACAGCTGGCAACCTGTCTATTACACAAGGACTAGAAACATCATCTTCATTTCTCACACAGGTTATTCCTCACACAGGTTTTACAATTCTATATTTATCACAAGCACTTCTTTTCTTTAAAAACCTTTCTTTTTCACTCTATTCACTATTGACATGCCTGGTCTGTTTTTTTCTCCCTGCTGGCAAGTGAGTGAACCTTTTAAATACTAACTGGTATTTACTACCTTTTTCCTGTTTTTGTTTTTGTTTTTTTTTCATCCCTTATCCCACTTTATTTCTGCTCTCCTGTCTCCTTTTGACCAACATGAGAAACTTACACACTGCAGCTTTATTTAGAAGACAACACAAGTAAGAAAATAGATATATTCTAAATTTAATTACTTTCAATCTATGTGGTCTACAACACAGTTCATGTTACATATCTTAATACCTATTGGATCAAACATCCCTACTGCTTTATAAAACCAAGATTACTGATACTTTTGTTGATTAAGATAATGCAGCACTCAGTGACTTGGTTGCACACAAGGTCAGTGGCTAAACAGACTCAAACTCTCCCACACAAGTGAAATGACATTATACCACATATGGCTTCATAGCTGCAGGACTTGCCTTACACTATCAGTGGATTTGCTTAACCTTACTGTATCTGCTTGCTCAAGTATGGGTCTGCAAATAATATGTGACTCCAGTTTTTAATTTAATTCAGAAAAAGATGGCTTACTTAGTAAAGCAGCAGAAATTAAACATATCAGAAACAGATTTCAATGGAAAAAATAAATGAGTCTCATTGAAATGACAAGCCTGTGTGCTGCAAAAATAAACAAAACTAAAGATAAAAGCACTGAGGGAAAAAAAAAAAAAGGATATTTTGCCAGTGGCAAACCAGTCTCATAAAAAGAGAAATCACTAGGATTGGGTCTGTCCATTAATCTGTTTTCTACTCTCATCTGTGCAAATATAGAAATGTATGAGTGGAATGAAAGGCTGCAAGAGCATTTCAGCATTCTGAGCTCCTGAACTCCCTTTTCTCCCTTCTATTTCAGCTTTAGTTTCTAGTTCATGTTCTAAGCACCTGCTGCTTCCTGGTCCATGTTCACCTATTTTTAAGTGGTGCTAGAGAGAATAAATGGGTAGCAGAACAGCAGCTGAGGGCAGAACTGGAGTGAGTGAGCAGGCTGCAAGATCCTTGAGGGAAGAGAAGCTTCTCAATTGTTAAATTGTTTTGCTCTGTACAACAGAAGAGATAAGACTTGGTTTTATCTGAATGCTCCCTGGACCAATTGTTTTTCCTCTCAATGTCCTCACAATACCTTTACACAGCTTTGTAGATTTAAAGACTCTCTGCAACTTTCTGCTCTTTAAGAGACGAATGGCTTTGGTGAAGCTACAAGATGTTATTTGAGGGCAGAATTTAACCTTGCATTGTTTTGCATGGTTACTGTGAGCTTTATGTTGCACTGACCATTGAATCCAAGGTTCAGTTACATACAATTAAAACTAATTTACTGCATGATACTAACTCCTCTATTGAATTAGAAAAAAATGTGCATATATAAATAGGCTTCAGTTTCTTTAATGCAAACATCATAGTTTAATTCATATTTCTCTGCAAAGCTTTCTACCCCACACTGGGATATCTTCATCCATGTTCAGCCAAAATGATGCCCCTCTATCTAAAGGAAGATAAATTGTGTATGACAATCTTAAGTTTGCATCCGCCTGCTCCTTTACCTTCTTCAATTAATTTTTCTTGGGAAAAGAGTATAAAACATGCAATAGGGATGTCCACATTACCTGGATTCTCTACCCAGGGACTCCCACACTGTAAAAATACTCTGAAATTCATATCTTGATAAAACAGAATCACCGTAATTACTAATTCTTGTTTGGATTTGACCTGAATTCCTTTTTTAACCTTTCATAACTTAATTTTGTATAAGCTTTACTAGAGCTGTTTTTAAAAAGATTTGATTTTGAGCATTAAGTCTCTTCTTAACCATTATCTGATAGAATGTATGTAATGAATATGAGTATGATGCTACTTGATACTCTCATTGCCTTGTTACTTTAGAAGCTCATTAAGAATAAGTCTCAAAATAAATGAATCATAAAATAATGCTTAGGTACCAGCTTCTTATATATAAGAAGCCAAAAAGAATCTGTTCCCTTAAAGATTAGAGTGCTAATTGTACTCCAGCAACTGCAATATCCAAATTCATTTTAACCCTACTACTTAGCTGTATTACTACATATAAGCTGAAACTCAGAAAAGCCTCCTCAAGCCTTATAAATGAGAAATATTATAGCACAGATCTACTTTCTATATTTTTGGGGAAGTACAATTTTGAAAATTGATGAAATCTGCTGAATAACATTATTTCTAAGCTTCATCATTAACAAGTTATCTGTAGAAGTCTACTGAACTTTAATTTGATTAATTACATGTTAATGTGAAACTGAAAGACATGCATTTTGAGCTCAAAGTGAATACTCGAGAAATTTTACCATTTACTAAATTCAATTTCTTTTTCTATGCCTGGAAACACAACAAAAAAGTATAAGCTTTTCAACAGATAGAAACAGGAATTTTTTTCTGCTGGGAAAAATGTAGAATGTAGAACACATTGCCTATAGAAACAAAAGAAACAGGTATATTCAGGAAAAGCAGTTGTAGCAAAACACCACCACGATATTATAAACTTAGTTGAAACAAAATGATTAGGAAATGAAAAGAAGCCAACAATCATTGCAGAAAATTCCCAGTAAAGTATTGGCTATCACTATCAAAGTCAGGACTTGCTAAGTGATATGTATGTTTAAACTTGGCCACAGCAAAAGGAAGACATTAGAATCTGAATAGAATAAGCATCTCTGATATGGTAGAGGACAAAATACTATTCTTCCTGTGCTATAAATTTCTAAAAGCCATCCAGAAAAAAATGCAACTGAAATATAATCAAGAAACCCAAATCTAGGTAGAAGAAATGAGAGGTAAAATGCTCAGAGGTATAGTTGGCATTCATTAATTCCTGAAAATATTTGCTGCTCAAATGTTCTGTTACTATAATCTCCATTTCACCACACTTTTTTTTTTTGATGGCTAATGAATACACATTCAGTATGGCCTGTGGGAAAAATTCTTCTTTAGGTTTAAAGAGAACTGTTCGATAAACACACAAACCCTATTCCCAAACTAGCCAGCAGGAGCATGGTGGGAGTGAGTTAGAGCTAAACTAAGAGGCTGCAGTCTTTGAGGCTGGTTTTTTACCAGGGGCCACAATGGCCTCTTGTACACATCAAAAATGGAAGCGAAAGGTAGGATTTGAGCCATCTTTTTGCTGTCAAAGGACAGACTGGATGAGAAAGGATGATGAGTATTTGTTGTTTTCTTCTGAACATAAACTCATTGTGTACTCTCTTAAGTCCATTCCTCCATTCCTTGTTTGTCCAGTCAGTACACTAAAGTCCCAAAAGCTGTCTTGTTCCTCCAGACTTTTTGTCAGAGCTGCTCTCTCTTTAAAGCTTTTCAGAACGTGGCTGTGATGGAGACTTGAGGTAAGAGCCAAAAGACATTTAGAAGCAAATGGTCTGCCAAGAGAGTGTCCAGGGCTAGAGTCATTGGAAGAGTAAGGTGGTTTTTACAGTTGCAAGGGAAGCAAAAAAACCTCTAAAGTAAGTCCTCAGGCTTTTTGTTGTTGTTTTCTGTTTTTTTTCCAGGAGAATTAGGTTTGCAGAGAGCAGTCAGGGGGTCCTCCTAGGCTAAAAGTTAAGAAATGTACCTCTGACGTTTATTGGGAGTTTGCTCTTTTTTCTTTCCCAGCAAAATGATTTCACCGGCTCAAAATCCAGATCAAGCTCACCTGAACCCTCAACCAAGCTGAAATCTCTTTCGCTGCAAAGTCCACACATCATAAGCTTCCTTCTGAGTATCTATCTCAAAGCAGTTGATGGTTTATACTAAAAGCATATAAGTCAAATAAAATGGCTCACAGAATTGAACATGATTAATCTTGTTATTGGAATTAAGCCCTACAGCAATAAAACAATATATCATGCAAAATTCAGCAACATCTGAATATATCACACAAAATTCAGTGCATCTGAACAGATCTATAGCATGCAAGGCAACTTGCAAACTAATTTCCAATACTGGCATAATCAAGATAAGAACTGCATTCAACAGCATGTATATATACATCTCTCTCTGTCTCTGTGGCATTTCTTACCTGTGATTAGTTGACTTTTGCATGAGCACAGCCTATTCTTATTTCTAAAAGTATGATGCAAATGGAACAACACTCAAATATACCAATTCTAAAAAGTACAAGTACCAAGTACCACTTACCAGGACACTGTACTTTCCTACACTCCATCTGAATTCTGTTTCAAGGCAAATAAATTGAATTTTACAATGCAAATTACATCAAGTCCCTATTAAATTTCATTAAATGACACTCTAGATTGAGGGGGAAGAGGAAAAAACAAATGAAAACAAAACTAAAAAGTGGCATTTTCAGTATATTTGAACTGTTATCTTTATTGCTGAGGCTGGCAAGATTGCAGAAAGCATTCTGACTATTGGAAGTCTTGCTATTTTTCCATTCAGATTGCCAGCAGCAGTTACAGCACTCACAATTATATTTAACCAAACTTACTTGTTACACAGAATAAGGGCATTTACCCCCTGGAAAGAATATGAAAATGAGCAAACAAACTCTTGCATAAATAAAGAGGACACAGTCTAATACTAAACTTGCTCTGGGAAATATTAAGCAGTACCATGGTTGAGTAATTTTTGTCCAGAATAGTATCAACATCACAGAGTTGTGTTTTTCTCTCTTACCTCTTGTCAGCCACCTCTGAAATTTGCTGTATTTCAGGTGCTGTCTCTGGTTTTCCTTGACATAAGTCAATGATTTGTGTCCCATTCAATTCAGTTCATGTGAAAACACTCATAGCTCCTCACCATATGTCAGTGGATGATAATTGCATTGATCCACCTTGCAGTGGCTCAGTAAGGGCACTCTTCTGATAACTGGGTAACCAGAGGCTATTGCTTGTTAGAATTAGCAAATTTGACTGTTTGACGGGTTTGATTCCAATCAGGCTTGACAGAGAGAGGCAGAAAATAGAGAGTGCAAAATGTGCCAATAACTGAATTACTTTTCAGATTATGTTGCTAGTAGAGATATTGATGACTATGATTTGTAAGCTGAATACAAGTTGGCTACATTTTATTTTCCATTGAACAGGTGAACATGTTCAGAAAAAGTACAAATTCAAATTTTCATCTCCAACCTCTTTAAAAGACAAGTATTCTTTTAAAAAACATGGTATTTTTTTCCCAGCAATTTTTCCTCCTTTACTCTAAAGTTCTCATCAGGAAAGAATTCAGAATGAGAAGACCTATCCACATGAAAATGTTTATTGGAAATGTAGCCAGATCACCATAATTCTGGGGTATGAGAATCTTGCATCAGAGCCTGGTTAGATTACTTCAAAAAAATTATTTTTTGAGGTATTGACATCATTAACTTCTCTGGCAAATGCCCTGAAAATTTTTATTAAAAAAGACATAAAACCCCAAATGCAAGAGTGCCAGCAGGCAGAAACTGAAGCAGACAGAACTCAGTCCATGCATTTATCAGGTGTGTCTATACTCCTAACTTGAGCAGTAACATCTTTCCACAGTTCTCATCTCTCTCTTGGCTGAATGCCCTGCAAAATGTTTGTGAAGTTACTTTTCTAATATTACTTGTAAGCAGAGGAGCTCTGTGTCGGGGAAAAAATAGGTGTAAAATGAGAGATTAACAGCTTAATTTTAAACCTGTCTCTTACATCCACAGCTCCAAAGAACCTGTATAGAAGGTGCAGATGTTCAGCACCTGTTAAGGAGTATTGCCGTGAGGATCATGTTTACACCCTGACTTACAGAATGCCAAACAGCCATCAGCATTTGTAGGACTTATGCAGCTTTCTAAAAGGAGAAGCACCTTGTGCTTATTTCCCCAAGTTTCCTGAATTGTTCCAGCCTTTTAGGCTTTGCTGAGCACAGCTACAAGAAAAAAGCATCAATGATTTTTCCATGTGTGGTTTTGAAAGACAAATGCTATTTAATATCAGAGGAAATAACTGGCTTTGAAGGAGGGGGATCCATAATCACCTAAGTCTTGTAAACCATAATTAAAATCCAAACACATGACACTGCTCATCTTTCAAATGCATTCACAAAGAAGCTAGGTTAAATATCTGATTTTTTCCTCAAAGGAAGAAACAGCATGTAGTTACTTCGTTAGTAGAAAAGGATCTAAAAACCATATTCCAAATAATTTGAAGGTATATTTTCTGCTGTGAAAAGTCACTGATATATTTATTTCACTTTTTTGGGCTCAGTTAATATCAGTGGGGAAAAAAATATCTCCTTGGGTTGTGTGCTGGTGGATGTTCCTATGTTGTCATATTGCCTGCACTCAGAAAAGTTACAACAGCAATTTGTTGAATTGGTCACTGGACAGATACATTCAGTAAAAATTATATGTTTGAAATCAATAAAGAACAAGATGCAGTTGCTGAATGCTTAAAAACACAGTCAGTAAATAATACATTACGGGTAGCTGGCTTTCATCCCCATCTTTGTGAAAATAGTGGGTGTATCAGCACATATTAATTGGCAAGAAATTAGATTTCTAAGATAAGAAAATCAGAATAACCATTACACCCTATGGTTTGTTAATTCATCAGCACAGCAAGATAAACTAGAGTAGCAACTAGTGGGCACCTGTTGAATCAATGTGTAAAGAATTTCAGTTGATGACCTCCAGATGTTATGTAGAAGTTGCACCTAAAATTCAAAGGCAATTTTTCAAAGGCCTGATATTTCCTGAAATGAGAACAAAAATTGCAGTTTTAAGATCATCAGAGATGCAAACATAAATTACAAATTTTACCTAATTATGTTGAATCAGAAGCCTATCTTTGACTACTGCTGCAATTAGTAACATTCAAAATTAGCATGCATCTAATGAAAATGTGTGCCTACCAGGCACACAGAGTTTACCCACAGATTTTAGATTCTAAGTGGAAAGCTTTAAAACAGTTAAGACCTATGTTTTTAAAACATGAAGTGCCTATTGAAATTTCATCTCCTACTTATACATGAGAGCAAAAATACACATATCACACTCCTCCAAACTAAATCATTAGTCTCTTTTTCCTATCCTCTTGATTTTTTTAAACAGTTTCTAGCAGCAGTATGTTACAGAAAGAGAATCAGATACAAAAATCTTTGTTTCTCACCATAATAAGGAAAGGAAATTGTGACCCAAAATAGCAGCAACAATAGAAAGACAAAAAAAACATATGGAAAGAAGGAAGAAAGTAAAATGATGTGGCAACTTATGGATACCTAGGTCTACTGAAGTGGTGCATTAATCAGCAATTACACATTCTGCTGTTGCTTCATAGAAAATTTTCAAAAAGCTTTTTCTTATGGACAAATCTGCAGGTGAAGCAAAAGAGACCCATTTTCATTTTTTAATCTTTGGTTCATGTTTTGAACAGTAGGTGCACAATCTTTGTTGTGGGATTGATTATTTGGGTGAATTCAAAATTAAAAATAGGTGAAAATTGCATTAAAATTACTTAAGCTTCATTTAATTCAATCCTTTGGCTCTTCAGGTGAAGTCACAGTCATTGCTGAATACTGAGCAAGACTCAGGAAATGTTAATAAGGCTATAGTTAGAGTAACCTTTTAACTACTCTCCATGTTGAGTAACATCAACAATGTCATTCTTTCATATTATTAAGTGATAAGGATATATATTGATGATCCCTATTAACTTGATAAAACATTCAGTTATTCAAATGCTGTAATAGTATGTGCATCCAATGAATGTTTACTTTACTTGTTGAGTGACTGTTTGGCATGAAACATTATGCTATGCAAATGGTATCTAGAGAGCTGCATCCTACACAGAGCAGTCAATTAAAAGCTTTAGAAAGCAGCTCTTAAAATAGCCTGTAGTCAGTTCCATAATGCAAAAGGCAGCCTTCTCTTGCACCAAATATGTAGGATAAAGAAACCTTTACTCCATCAGACAAAGAAGAAAAGTAAGATCAAAAAAATCCTTATATTCCACCTACTCCAATTTTCTTTGTATCTTTATCCACATAATTTGACCTTGGTGCATTAATCTTCCTTCTCAACGATGAGGGCTATTACCAGCCTATTCATCAGGAACAGTTTATGATCTCAGCTGCTCCCATAAAAAATTGTAAATGTTTAAATTTCTATTACAAAAGAAAAGGGAAAAAAATGGAATGGGAGATGCCTAAACTGACCAGCTGATAAAAATGCAGGTTGTGGCAAGCAGCACTGTGCAGCTACTGTCCTACAATAACCATTTCAGTTTCAAAATAGCAAATCATTCCCAGGAGACAAGCACACAGTCCGTGAAAAACAGCACGACTCCATTAGGTTGTCTTTGTAAATAAAAATAGTTCCTGCTTTTAGATGCCTAAAAAGAGCTATGTCAGTTTCTGTAAGGAGAAAAAAAAAGTGATCTTCCCACAGCAATGATGATAGCTATTATTGTATAGCACCTTTTATATACAAAATCTCAAAGGATGCACATTTAGAGTCTAAAGTCATTCTGAAGAAGAAAAGAGTTAGCCACAGGTATTCTTAAGCAGTTTACACCTTCTGAATTGCATCAAGGTTTGTTTAAAAGTTTGGTCAATGTCAGTGCTGAATCTATTCTGATCTCTATTTATTGCATATAATTGAATGTCTCTAATATTACTTCATAAGATTTGCACATCCACACACCATAGGTCTTCAAGGCACTGCTAGGAATACATATTTATGAAGGGAAACACAATCTATAATGAAAGGAAGTTCATATAAAGCAAAGCTCAATGCTTAATAGCCAAAATCACACAAATCCATAGAAGGTTATAAACTGAAAGTTCTGACACTACCAGTCAAGTAAGTCATCATGGAAACCACAGTGAAACACCATAGACTGCAGTGCCTTAAAGGCCACCTTCTCATGCTGGACCTGCAGCACATCCTCTCATGTTTGTGAATATCAATATAGACAATATTTCTACTTTCACACTTCCCTGTCCATTGTAAATACTATCTTCCATTAGTCATGGCATTCTAACTACTTCATAAGTGTTAGTTTTTATGTTAGTTTTTAGTGTAGCTTCTATGAAAAGTACTGAGTAGAATATTTCTTCAGGTCTTGTCAATGTTGCACCTGAGAAAACATGGATAATCCTGTGGTGTGCCTAGTACAAACACACTGTATATACTAAAAGTGTTTTCCATCCAGAGATGAAGCATAACAATGAAGACAGCAGATAGCATTAGGTTGCTGGGTTTTTTTGTTTGCTTATTTGTTTTAAATCAGCATATTTCTTATGTGGACTGAATTAATACTTTAAAACTTCAGCCTGCATACTTTCTTCAGCCATCAGTTATTGCTGAAGAAGTGAATTATAAATAGGATGGTAAAAGGGCATGTTTAGCATTTGGATAGACTGTTAAAGTTGACTTGAGATACTGAGTATTGGCAACTCACTTTAAGGAGTTTGAAAACCAGAGTTAGAATATGCCCAGTTCCATTAACACTAAAAGCACAGAGATACAAAGAAGTTTAGTGAATGCCCAGTGAGGGAAACTTAACCAGCAGCCTGAGAAAATCAATGGACAGAAACAGGTAAAATGTGTTTTTATTCTTTGCGTTTATGCCTTTTTGAATTTTATTTCCATCATTTGAGCATTGAGTGCTTCTTGAATCACGATGAAGTTATCACAAAATAATATTGCTCTAAAATGTTTCCTAAAGCAATAACAGAAACTTTTCAGCTACAGTTCACTTTAATTGAATCCAGATTATTTGAGGTGGCTTTAATGGAAAAAATACTAACATTTTAAAGTGGTACATTGATGGTTTCATTCAAATTAGTATAAAAGAAATTATGGAGTGAAAAAAAAAAAATTAAGCTAACCAGTAAAATTTTAAGAGAAGAGAAACTGGATTGGCCTTTATCTTACTCCAGTTCACTCTGTTGAAGTCAAGGAAGTCTGAGGAGTGTAATGAAATGATGAATCAGACCTAGTGCCTTCCTCCATTGCAAATTTAATGTTACGGAAAATTATATTAAAGTATAATATCCATACTTTAGGGCTTACCAGAAAATGACTCATGATAAACACAGTGCGTTTTTTTGAAATGGCATTAAAAAATAAATTTAACTTCTCTCTCTCAGACTCCTTCAATATTTCAGGGTATAATTTAAGAACACATCCTTCACTGCTTTCAATAATTCTTCTTTGGGAGTGGGAATTCAGAACTTTAATGGTAACTTTCACATTTGTGCACAGAGTTATGAAGGAAACTTGAAGTTAAAGAGAACATTTCTGAATACAGAAGTAAGGTAACATAAGGAAATGCACATTCCTCTTACTCAAATTGCTTTTGAGTAGGCAATTGACATGACAAGAAAGATACTTTAGCTTTCAGAAACTGAATTTAATACATAGATTATTAATTGGACTAGTCTCTGTCATAAATGTCCATTTACCTCCACATCAAAAATGTTTTTATTGGCTTAAACCTGTGCAAGTAGTTTCCAAAAACACCCCCAATAAATTAACATAAGACTTAAAAACAAAATAAGAGAGCGGACCAATTGTCAGATGTCATTTTTCTTGGACAAGCCAAAGCAACAAAGAGAAATTAACTTTCTCAAAAAAACACACAACTAAGCTCCCTCAAAAACCAACAAAAAACCCCCACCAAATCCTACTTGGCTCAAAATTCTACAGTGGAGTTATTCTTCCTGCATGTTTGGGGATGACATGTTCTATTTTATGGTGAGATGTACTTTTTTACGACACTCAGCTAAATGAAGTCATAAAAACTTCTGCTTTCCCAAACTACTGTATCAAGTACCTTATTTTTTACTTGCAGCCTTGAGAATATGTATCTCCAAGATTTAGAGAGTTTAGTGTTTTTATTAAGCCTTTGTCATGATTCAAAAGGGAAAGTCTTAGGCAAAATTGTTTGAGAAACCTCAACAGAAAAAATACTGTGGAATCAATACATGTTAAATTAATGTTAGCCAAATAACTGCAACAATTTTTTCCTACTCTCACTAATGTCTGCTTCAGAAATATTTTAAGCTTGGCTTTTTTTTCTTTTAAACACCAAGTTTATTAAGCTTTGAAAATTAAATGCTCTTCAGCATTCCATAGTCACAGATCAATTGGCTCATTCAGGTAAAGCGCTGGAGCAGTGAGAATGAAAATCAATCAGTGTAAAAAGTTGTAGAGGTCACTGTATCACTACCAAAAGCCATTGTCCCATGTAATGTGCTGAAGAAGCATCTGAAACTGAAGACAATTTCTCTTAAGGTCACATCCCTTTCTAAAGCAGTAATGTCAGAAACCTCAGCAGTGACTACAGAAAGCACACTAAGGTGTGAACTGACAGAAGCATCTCTGGTGGTTACCTCTCCTGTTTGCTCTTCCCTCCTGAGCATTACCCCAGGCAGTATCAGGAAGTGAGTCTGAATGATGCATCCAGCCTACACATTGGGACTCTTTCCCCACAGATATTTTAAAAAGAACATACAGAAAGAAAATATCCATGACAACTCACGCTGAGAAGAATTTCTTTTTTTAGTTCTTAAAAATTAAAGTGACTCTAGACTACACTGGTCTAACTACAGTCATTACTGGTCCAAAATACATCATTCGAAACATGTGAATTGAACATAGAGAGCGAGCCTCGAGTGCAAGGGCTTCAGTACTTTGCAGTTATTCTTAACTTTGATGTTTAAAGCATCATCACTTTTACTGCACTGGCACTGACTGATCCAGCAACCAATGCCACCTGCAGCTTTGCCTTCAGTTCTGTACCAGTAGCAGCTTTCTGGATGTACAAACAGAGCCCCTGTTTCTGCTTTTCTCAGCCTAAACACAATTCTTCTTTTTATTTTTGTAAGCATTCCACATGTCTTTCTATAGAGAGAACACATCACTCCTGGAGTCAGGTGTAAGGTAATAAAGTATAACTTACCCCTTTACAATAATACACAGTTTCCTTTTGTGATTTCCCCTCTCACCAAAACTGTAGTGGCTCAGCACACAAAAGGGAAGATCTAAGAACAAGTGTTGTCACAGATGACATAGCAGGAGCTGAATGATTGCTTTGATTCTGTAGGGCAGAAATACAACAGCACTGGTATCACACATTTTCAAGGAAAGGCCTGCTTGCCTCATATTAAACAGATGTCTAATTGGAAAAAGTACCAAAATAACATTTTTTTTAGAAGTCAAAGCTGTATTTCATCAGTTATATAAAGCCTATAGTGTTGCTTTTTACAAACTTATCAGGGGACATGAATTGCAAAGTTATTTTCATGTTATTATAAAACTGTACAATGCAATTTTGACAATCTGTGTTTTATTTCAAGCACTCTAAATGACTTGAGGGAAAAAAAAAAATAATGATATTACTCTCCATTCCAACCTATGGAATGTTTCTTTTAAACATTAGGTAAACCTTATTTTAGGTAAACTATGCCTGCACATTTGTTCATTAATACCTCAAAAAGAAGATGCTGTGACCTAGTTTCTACTGTTAAAATGGGCTAATCAATTGACTGACTTGATTGGAGATACAAAGAGGACATACATCTGTGATTTTTGCCTAAAATGTTTGACTGCAGTGTGAAAAGTAGGCTTCAAATTAAAGTGCTTGGTACATTCCCTATAAAATATAGTTCTTTTCAGTTACTTAATTCATACACTGATCAAACAATTATTTCATTTCAATATAAAAATCACAGAAACACTAATCAAAAGTATTTAGTTAATAATAAAAGAGAAGGCAAAAAGCCACTGGAATGGTAACATGGTTAAAGAGTTCTGTGAAAATTGTAAAACCATTTTAAAAGAAGCCAAATGTTTGATGTATTTTTTAAAAAACACCTTTCTTGATTTCAGTCAATATTAATCTCTAATTGATGAAATAAATGCTACTGCTGTTTCTCTTTGAAATGAATGGACACAAAAATGTTCAAAAGGAATCCTTTATAGATATCACATATGGCCACATCAGAAACTTCAGTAAGTTAAACTACATCAGAGTGAGAACATTAACACTGACCTGAAATAGAGGCATTGATCTGTCAAAATTGAATGTAGACCAAGTATCAAAAGAAAATCATGCCAATATTATATCTTCTTTGAGACATGCAATCAATTAATAAAAGAATATTCTCTGAAAAAATTAGGAAATTATTTCTGGTTATAGAGTTCTAAAAAGGTCAAATTGCCCAAACATTAAAATTACACTATAGGAAAATTATGAGGGCTGTTAAAACAACAAAACATGCCCTGATTCTAGATGGTAGCAATGACCTACATAAAACAGAACTAGGACATTGTCAAGATTTGTTTCTGAAGTGACTGTTGATTACAAAGTTTCTTAGTACATGACAGGTTGTGTGACCTTTGTTTTTCAAAATTTTGAAAACAAAAAGGATTCTCTAGTTGGTCTTATTCACTATTAAATCTCTGAAAAATGAATCCTAAGAGTGGTCAAGGAGCTGTGAAATCCCATTTCACAGTACAGTCAGGTCTTTCTGAACTCCTCTGCCAAAAAGCCATGCTTTCAAATGTTACTGCCTCCTTTGAGACCTATCTGCAGGGATTGCTGCAGAAGAAGTAGAGCACTGGAAAGCTTCACAAAAACTGGTGTCTACATTTCAATACAATACAGAAATGCAGTTTGCTATAGTGTCTATACACAGCTGAGATATTAAGTTGATGCCAGTATAGTACTTTGAAACAGGACAGGATTGAATTTCATCCACTTTCAGTCATCACTAATAATATTCTCTGTATATGAATTAGTTAATACTTCATCAGTAAGAATGATACTGGATCAGTTTTTTTCCTGTCACTCAAAAAATGCCTACATAAAACTTGTTCTAACTTGGTTTTCTTGATTCCCAGTTTTCTTATCACATACAAAATCTTGGGATTCATTTGCCATTTCTGTGCTCCCCTCCCCAGCAACCAAATCCTTAGTAAGATTTCAGTTTCTTCAGATCTTCAGAGACCACCTCTTTTTCATTCCCTTGTCAAGCACACTTTACAGTTTCATAAAGTTCTCATTATGCTTTGCAAGTGCTTTCTCATATAGATAGAAAAAGGAGTTTAACAAGAGATTTCAGTTTTTTGGAGTGGGAAATAATTTATGCCAAATAGCTCTCCCTTTCCTCACTGTTCCATATAGAGAAGAGGGGTGCACACTAAGGCTAAGCAGAAATGTGTGAATTCTTCTGCTGAATCATACCTTTTAAAATACAGGCATCAACACCCACTCGAACAACAAAAAATATCTCATCATCAAATCAGGAATTACTTGGGATAAAAACTGTCTTCTAGAAATTTCTAAGAGGCATGCTGATGAAGTCTCACAGAAAATTTCCTCAATAATGCACAAGGGTGAATCTGAGTCCCAAGACCTCTGATATTTTTTACTAGTTGCTTCGGATCTATCATAAAACTTTCAATTTACAAGGGCCAGAGGACTCTTTGACTGGGTACCCAGAGCAGACTTGGGAAGGTCTATTAGACTGAAAAATTCTTAACAACAACAATTTCACATTAACCTTAAACTTCATGCTTTCTCGAGGCCAATGATTCAGTCCAAATCAGTTTTCTTTCTTGGTACACAATTCTACTCAATTGACTACAGAATAATCTCCAGCAAAGCAACCAGTTTCCATGGATACAATTAAGATTATAGTTCAGAATACTTTTTCTTGCCATTTAAAGCTTAGAGGAGATAGATTTGTCTTATTAAAGAAAAAAAATTCTTTAGCAGTCTGTCCAGTATGCAGAAAAAGGAAAGCAAATGTAGCATTCTAAGACAAGAGTGTTAAGAGAACTGCTGCACTTCCACTTGTAGATCATTCCAAGAGGTTAGAGACTTACATTAATATCTGTTATATTTAGTTTTAATTTGAATGTTGTGAGGGTATGTGCAATTCTAATAATTACTTTGAAACTATAATATGGATTAAAATGTTTTTCCTCAAATATTTTCAATATTATTATCAGTCTCCTGCCAAAATTCTGTATAATATGCACACAGTCTATCACCTTTGCTTCTTACAGATAAACTGTAACATATAGGACATGAAAATTTTTAACTGACTACAAAAAAAAGAAGTATTTTTCATCCTTTCTTTAAAAAACGAGGTAATCCAGTTAAAGCTTTTGTTTTTACTGCACAGGTCATGGCCTCCCACATACTCCTGCACCTTGCCATTACTCTAGAATACAAATATTTCTTCAGCTACAAAAATAACGATGATCTTTAATCAATTCAGTTACTGCAGCTTCAGTTACTAAGACTTCCCCTTCATTGAATGGCTTGCAACAAATTCAGGTTCTATAAAAGTTGTTACACATATGTGTTTTATTCTATACTTAGGCACAACAGGAATGTTCACTAGTAAAATAAGCCATAAAATTCAGACAAATATTTGAGGACTTATTGCCTCCTGTTAATTTCCACAGCAAATATACAACTTTTGAACCTACTCTGTACCTTCCACAGCCCCTGAATGTATTTACAGCACCTTGGTTAGTCTTGACCAACCAGCTTGCCTGCTAGAGGCAGTGAGTGGATAAACCCAGCAATTGTCTTGTGGTGTTTCTCAGTAGAGTACTAAGCTGGGTTATCCCCCATCCCACATAGACTACTTGTCATGAAATTTGTAGCAACTTAATCACCTTTGGGACTTCTATCCCTTTGTCAAATCTACTTGGAATTGGCCAAGAAATTCAATATTTGCTGAAGGGAACAAGGGAGACTAGACAGAGAACACTACTACACAAAAACTCTTTCCTTAGGACACGAGGCTGAAATAACCATGGAACAAATGGTTTGTAGGAAACTGTCTCATGAATATACCAATTAAATCACAGGCAAGTGATTTGTTTTGTATGCATTATCATAAATATGTTGCTTTACCCTTTGCAAAACCTCATTTAACTGCATTAATTCTAAAAGAAAAATTTCACTCTGAGTTTTGAGTTTTTTTGGCATACCAAGGGGAAAACGTTTCCTTATCTTCAAATGTTGTTAACTGGAAATAAATGTAACCTAAGCTTTAAGGTTCTTATTGCAATTTAGATAGACAATTAGATATACAATACCAAAAAGAAAGAGAGAACTTTGCAGCTGAGATTTTTCTCCTGGTGCCCCAGGTGACTACAGTAGACTTCCTTCTGTGTTCAAATGATTAAAAACTACAATTTCCTTCCAGCCATTTTTAGAAAGCTACTTCTAATTGCAGGATCAAGTAACATAACTTCTTAAAAATTAGCTTATGAGATTTACATAGGATTGTGCTTTTTATAGGATGGTAAGTAGTGTTTTCATTTGCAATAGTTATTATCTCAAGGCTGGAAACTTGCAATAAACTAATTTCTGCCTTCACATAACTACATATATGAAGAAGAATTTCAAGCTTGGAGACTTCTCATAGTTTCTGTTACAGATAAACATCATTTTAACTGATAATATTATCTCCCTGTTGTGTCATAAAACTGTGCTTCAAACCAGAGCTGAAAATGAAATGCTTTATGCTGTGAAGTTGTGTAAAAAAAATTCATCACCTTCTCATTAGATGTCTAAAAAGGACAAAAGATAACAAAAATAATTCTCCTTTTTTATATCCACATATTGCAAACAACTACACTCAAAGTTTTTCCAGATAGAAGGAGCAGAGGTTTGATGTTTTAGTCCCACTGTACAGACAAAAAAGTTTGTGATTTAAGTCACTGATGGGCTTTGTGGCAGCTTGCGTGGTGTCAGATGAGGTCACCAGATAATTTAGAATACATTTTTCTTTTCCAAACCAAAATTTCTGGGAGATTTAATAATCAACTTTTGAAAGAAAGGATGCAAACCAACCAGACTAGATGAACACTAGAAAATGTACTGACATTTTTACTTGATTAACAATGATTTTTGTGTCATCATCTTAATGTTTAGCTTTCCTATCAAATTCAAGTTTCAAACTGATGAAACTTAATAAAGCACAGAAAGTGCTGTCCTTATCTCATGGATGTCAGTCATTTAGCATCATGATGATCCATCACAGTTTGATCAATTAGATCTTAGCTTGTTAAAAAAATACCTCTCTGTGTTGAACTGCAAATGCAGGAAACAGTAAACTCAAAAAAAACTATAAGCAAGTATTTTAAAGTTAAAATTTACTTTGTATCTTACTTGACAGCTGATGAGAAATCTGAATTTATGGATAAATTGTGCTATTTCTTTTTTTTTTGTGTGTAAGATAACAGCAATGAATAAATATATTTTTCAAATAGAAATTCAGATCAAGAAGTTTTCACTAGCAAGACACATGTTTAGTAGCAAAATGCTCCCATTTAGCAGAAATCATTATTCCATACAGAACATTTAGAGTTTAAAAAACTCTAGAACTGCAAGTTCTACCCCTACATTTCACTTAAACTGTACAAAATAGTACCAGAACACAATTCTTCATTCACAAAAGTCAGTAGGGTCATCTACATTACTAAAAGCCTTAAGTTAAGCTGTTTTTCAAAACATCAAAATAGCACAGATAAATTTTATCTAGCTTATGCTCTACTCTATACATGCCATAGCCTGCAGCAGATCTGACTGATGTTATTTAGCTATGAAACATGGAGCTGCTTGATTCAGCATAAAAGCTTGTAACTTATGTTTTATCTAAGAATTTTAAACTCATACAGCCTATTATGTAGATGCTATATTTAAATATTTGAAAAGCCACTTTAAAAAAATTATTTGACTTACTGCAAAAAGAATAAGGTAAAAATAGTCACTAATGACACTATTCAAAGCGTGTTCACACCACAAACATATGGAATGTTATAAAATGAACCAGAACTTACTCACTTAATGTATAAGTGAAAAGCTCATCTAAATGTCAGAGAAACTGTTGATGTCAAACCAACTTTCTGATTTACTTCATAAAGTTTTACAGAAAAATTCCTGACTTTCTTTTTTTGTTTGACCATTGAAATCACTTACCCTCCTTTATTTTTTTTTTCTTCATCTTTTTTTTTCCTCACTTCCTCTTTTTTAAGGGAAACAATGAAACAGAAAAAAAACCCTTCCCTGAGGACAGCAGATGAAGACTTGAAGCTCCTTGAATTTCACTTGAGTCAGACTCTGGAAGAGGATTATAGACATGGTCAAGAGGGAAATGTTGTGGAAGACTATCAAGCCTTTCCATGTAGCACATTAAAAGACTCTCTCTACTTGACTCCACTAATCCTTCAAGCCACTGTTGGTTTGGTGCATAATTTTTCACACCATGACAGACTTCAAATTGAAACCTTAATATGAATTTGAGAAATCAATACAAACTTTTAATATCAAAATAGTTTTCTACAAAACATCAAAGAGTTTCTGTCAGATATTGTGGCAACTGCAATTTCCTTACCAAATTGTAAGCAAATGTGATTGACAGTACTTTGATTTGAATTGTATCTTTCAATTCTTTAGACAGCTGTAAAAACTGTTTTCTCACCTAGCAGCAGTGCACCAGTATGTGAAGCTAAACTGAATTTGATTATGTGGTTTAATCCTTACTTTGCCCCAATGTTTCACTATCTCTGCAAGAAAAGAAAGACAAAAAAAACCAAACCATGAAACAAATACCTTTCATTCACTTTTCCCAGTATTCTCAAATTACAGTACATGGAAATTGCAACCTCCTTTTTTCACTTAAACTAACAGTAAGATCAAAGGGTAAATTTTTTATAATGGCATATTTTGTGTTTTGAAAGCATGAAAATAAAAATCCAGCTTACTGTTAAGGTGATAAAATTTATGACTAGTAAATGTTCTAAAAAGATTTATTTCTTCTGTGTTTTACCTGCTCACAAATTTTAAGTAGAAGAAAAAGAAATGATTGCTTCTTCTCTGACACTAAGCAGAAAGTGAAACAACCATGTTTGTTCTTGTGTAACAGTCAAAATCATACATCACATCACACTTGAAAAAACAGATAATGGCTGTGCAGGCAAAAAAGTTGTGGAGAAAAGGTTGTGTTCTGTGCAAGGTGGGGTTAGAGTAAACACAACCTCTATCTGGGATTCAGAATGGGAGAAGAAAAGGAATCAGCTCAGGTGATGCTGTGGATGGCATCTACTTCAGACTAGCTGACCAGAGGTGATACAAATGAGCTGTCTTTAGAAGCTGATGAGTTTTGCTTTTGTCCTTAGAAGGGCTATGGAACAAATCCTTTTGGAAGCATTTTCAAAGCCAGGTCATGCCTGACTACTTCATTGCTTGCTATGAAAAGATAACAGGATCTGTAGGCAAGGGAAAATCAGTTGTTCTGTATTCAAAAATAAAAACTTGTACAGCTCAGGCTGTAAGATTTTCTTTCCTAATCGGTCTAATACATTAATTGCTTGCAGAACATTGATTTGGTTTTGCATAATATTTGCATGCTTCTGTATGCCCATCTGTTGTGGACCTTCCATGAATAGCTATTTATGATTCTAAAGTAGAATCATTACCTAAAAGTACTGAACATGAAACAGTGTTATGGGAAAGAATTAGGTACTTAGGGCATGAACCATAAAAATAACTTGAGAAATATTGAACTACATATTTAGACAATAAGTGCACATCAGGCAGAATATAACTGCAAATTAGTTACATTCCATAACTGCAGGAACACAGAATTTAAAACTACAGTATAACATCAAAAAAACCATACTGTTTCATCTGTGGCATTCTAATAACATTGCTGGGTTTTATGTACAGTCTGACAACATTCCTCATTTCAGAAATTTTTAACAGTAATAAATTGTGATTGTTAACACCTGCAGTGATTGACATTAAAATACATTTGTCAGATTGCTTTCACTGAATAAGTAGGAAAGAAATTACAAATGAGGAGGAAAGAACATACTGATGTCTGAAAATAAGTGAAGGGAGCACAAAAAAGAATGAAGAAAATAACAGCAAATGAGATACATCCAGTAAATAAAAAACCCCAAGATGACAAGTTAATACAGAAAAATTTCCACA
The DNA here is from genome assembly GCA_013400935.1 of Turnix velox. Classification (NCBI taxonomy): domain Eukaryota; kingdom Metazoa; phylum Chordata; class Aves; order Charadriiformes; family Turnicidae; genus Turnix; species Turnix velox. The sequence continues at coordinate 143,405 of VZTY01023892.1, read as the reverse complement.
AATCAGGGTCAAGAAGAACCAAAGACACAACAATTTAGGGGTATATTACAAAAGATTTTTTTTCCATAACTCAAGGAAGTTTAAAAGCTAGCAGAATTGAATCATTTCAGAAAAATAAGCTTGGAACTATTGTCAGCAGCATGATTAAAAGCTTCACGTCAATACAGTAACCAGTGTATTTTACATAATAGAGTTCAGCATCTACTGCCATTATAGTTAAAGTCAGTCTTGAATAAATGCATTCAAATCACAATCTGAGTTATCCACATATTTTGTTAAGCTATTTAGGAAGTGCACTTCTGATGTAAAAAAAGCTCAGTAGGAAAAGTTTTAGACTTACTTCAGATGAACTGGCGAAGGTTCTGATGCATTCTCTAGAGATGGATGTTGCTTGCAGGAGCTCCTGTTAGGGATGTCATTAAGAGACCACCAAGCCTTATACTGTTGCTGCTTCAGGTGGGCCCTAGTGATACAGCCAGGAAAAAGTCTCAGGGGTGTTAAGAAGGATTACAGAGCTCTCAGAGTGATGGTAAAGGAATCTGAAGCACAGGTATCACAGTATCAATTCTTCAGGTCAAAGGGAAGGGGTTTGAAAGGGCCAGTTAAGTCTGGCAGATCCATAAATGTCTCCAGGAATGGTACCATAATGATTCATTAGGCTACTTTGACCTCTGGACTCACTGTGAGATACAAGGTCTACATGAGGGGTGATGAAGTCTGTCTGCCAGAGAAGAGCATCTCAAGCCAGTGTCCTACCAAGCTTATGAAGAAGGCTTTAGAGTTGCCAGGACAGAGGAACCCCAAGGTTCAAGGGCAGCCTTGGCTGCAATGACTGTGAATTGAACTTGTGCTCCCTAGATACCCAACCAAATGATATTTAAATCGTGAACTTCTGAAAAACCAAGCTTTATTAATTGTAAGAAAAAAAAAAAAAGAAAGAAAGAAAAAGTGCTGTTAAGATTACAGATCAGGATCTGGCACTTTGGCCTCACTATAGAGGAAATCAGTACTGTACTAAAAAGAAATTAAAGACACAATTCTCCTTCGAAGGCTTTCACTGCTTTACAAAAGAAAGTTGAAATTATCATTGTGTACAGCATTAAGAAGTCCATTTGGGAAAAGAGATCCCATTTAGCAAAAGCAGAGAGGCTGAAGAAAAAAGAAAGAGAAGATTGGGTGTGAAATCCAACCCCTTTGAAGTCAATGGGAATTTTGCCATTGATTTCACTGGGTCAGGATTTCACACAGGCTGTGTTTTGTGATATCCATATTAAATTGAGGTTTTTGGTTTCAAAAGCTGAATTAAAGTCACCCCCACCCAAAACCAATATAGTAGAGTACAGAAGAAAGTCCATTATTTCTTTGGGAGAAAATGAAAATATCAGAGTTAAAATTCGTTATGATAATATGCAGATACAGAAGGGCACAAATTTTAGCATTTGCCTCCTATATCTACTTGGGTTTTTCTTTTCTAGTTTTCATCCATGAACTCTTATGCCTCCCTGCTTCACTCTTTATACTCAGTTCAATGCTTAACTGCAAACTCCATTGGGAAAAGGAAGCTGACAAAAGCATACACTCATATTTGTACAATCTAGTCCCTTAAGTGCTAGATTTGGGTAGAATTTGTTATATGCAGTTTTATATATCTTTCTAATATACATTTTTCAGTAAGTAATAAACACTGTCACAGATGTTTATTCTCTTATCAATCAGACACATGATTAATTAATAAGAATATGTCAACTTTGAGTTGGCATTTGATGTCTAAAAATAACTTTTTCTATTTTCTATTGCTGTAGAAAAACAACAATAAAGATGATGGTTAATAATATCATAAACACCATAGTTTAGAAAAAGGAAACCAGATTCTTTGCAGGATCTTTCCTAGGAAACTCATTCCAAAACTACAAGAAGCCTTACACTTTTAGATGACACTGGTGGGAAGACAGACTTTCCCTGTGACAGCCAGTAAATTTTACATCAAACAATATCCAATTAAAACTCAGAACAGAAGAGAGAAAAATAAAATTCCATATTCTTTACAAAAGTTTGCTTCTTTTTCTCCATTTAAAATTACTTCTGGAACCTAATGTTAAAAATGTATGCTCATTCCACACACGTATTTAATGGAATCAGTGGTGCTATTTAATCAGATGCTGGAGATTTAAGTTGGAAATAATGAATATCAGGTTGGCAAATTTTTCAAATATCCTTTACCTTCCTCCTTCCTAGTTTGTTGAATGTATTTTTAATGCAAATATATCAGTGTGCTTTCTTCTCTCTGCTGTCCTTGATGAAGACAATCCCATAAGACTGAAACACTGGCCTCTCCTGCTATTCTAAGAGAACAATTCATGATGTGAATGATGTCTACCTAAAGCTGGGAAATCTGTAATGAACTTTTTTTAATTTAAAAATATCCTTGCTTACACAATGCAGCAGCTCAGAAAACTATTGTACATGTAGTTGAAAAAATAGAATTTGAGTACGTAGAATCATAGAATAGTTTGGGTTGGAAGGGACCTTAAAGATCCTTGAGTTCCAACCCCCCTGCCATAGGCAGGGACACCTCCCACTAGA
>VZTY01023892.1:101232-135269 GCA_013400935.1 Turnix velox | reverse complement strand
AACACTAAAATACTACATAATTTTTAGTTTTTCCTCACTTTTTCATCAATTTTATCAATAGATACTTACTCAGAAGGGAAAAAAACTTAAGCAACTTAACTTAGTCCTCTAGGAAAGTTTCAGCCTTATGATGTTCTTCTTTAATGTCACTTATAAGTTAGGTTTTATCAGAAAACAAATCAGATTAGCTTTTATAGAGAAAATTCAAAATACCTACTCAGAAGGGGGTGAAAATATAAAAGCAAAAGACAAATGCCCTGCTATATCCCTGCTTCCAGGAGGATTTCAGTCTATTTTGCACCTTTCTGAGCAGTGGTAAAATCTTAATAATCCCTGCTGATCAAGGAAGGTTACTTAGAAGGTTGTTGTGGCCTGGAAACCTGTTCCCTGCATTGCTTAGTCTACAGACCCTCTGTGAGTGCTCAGCTTGTTGGTATGACCCTGTCTCTTCTGCCTGGCATAAAACTCCCCAGATAAAGCTCAGTGTTTGCCCAGGAAAGGCACCACATCCCCTCTCTCCAGACAGTGTCACCTTGCCTGTTCACTCCTTTCTGAAAGAAATAAGATGCAAATTTTGAAAAAAGAACTCGACCAAATGTTGTCTGTCACACTGCAACTTGAAATATTCTCAGATGTACAAAAGAAACACAGACTTCATGATTAATAATGAATCTTGGAGTCCAACCCCACAAATAAATCATAATTTTTTAGAAGTGTTCTATACAAAAATTAATTTGACAAAAAAAAAAGAAAAATCACAGTTTTCAGTGTGCCTTTCCTGTGACTTGGATGCAAATAATAGAAGAAAAAACCAACAAGACTAGTTTTCCCATGATAGTAATTTCCTTCTGGTTATGCCATGACAGCTGGAGAGTGAGTCTTAATTTTTTGTAGAAGTGAATTTAATTGCTTTAGAGAGTCAGTTTAGCATATCACTTCAGAAATGCCTCAAAGCAAGAAAGAAACCCATTGTTACCCAAATAGCCTCTTATTTGTAAGATTCTTCACTCAGGCCTGTGGTTACCAAATCATGCTTTTGATACCTTACCAAGTATTCCCAAAGCTCCAAATCTTATCCCTGTTGGAACACTTTCAATTAAAAGTTTTATCATAAGAAACCAAGGCAGTCTGAGAAGTACTGATGGTAGATAATGGGCTGTAATCCATGGATTTGGGAACCAGCACTTTAAAGGTGATTCTGGCAACAAAAACAGTCCATCAATTCTAAACAGTTTTAGAGAAATAATTGTTTACAATATGAGAATAATTTTTAAAGAAAAAAGGTAATGATTGCAATCTAGAAAGCAGCTTAAATGATACAGATATTGCATTTGCCTCTGCTAAGAGTACAAAAAACCCTTGCTATTTTACTTGAAGAAACTTTTTTAGGTTGCTAGATCAGTGCCTTGTTCAGCCTGGCCTTAAACACCTCCAGGGAGGGGGCATCCACAAGCTCTCTGGGCAACCTGTTCCAGTGTCTCACCACCCTCACCATAAAGAATTTCTTTCTTCTATGTATGTCAAAGTTAAGTTTTGCTTTGTGGACATGATGAAAACCAAGTAAAATCTCATCTCTCACACTCCTATTCAGCACAGAACCTGAGCAAGAGAGTAGATGTGCAATTGTCCTACTGCCACTTAGTCCACAAAAAGGTGCATTTGATTGACTTTGAAGACGACCTGGATGTATATCTCAGTTGGGAGAACATCAGACTCCCAATCTGAGGGTCAGGGGTTCAAGTCCCTGTCCAGGTATGAGGCTTGTCAGAGTTGGGCTGATGGTTGGACTTGATGATATGAAAGGGCCCTTCCAACCTTGATTATGAAACTATGAAACTTTGGAACAACACAGAAGAGAGTGCAATTGCCTTAAATCAAAATTTAACCATCTAATGTATTTTTTAGCATTCTCAATAAATCCCTTTTTTTCTTTTCTTTTTTTTTAAACAAAAAAAAAAGTCCCTGTAAGCTGACTAGTATTGAATGCAAGAGGCCTCCTAGGCAAAGACATCACTTCAGAGTTGCAGAAGCACTTATAAAAACTGACAGTATTAAGATTCTGTCCATGGCGTAAGAATTTTCTTGAGGAAAACACTATATCTGAATTTTCAGCTTATTTTATTAAATCAGTTCCTTCTAGGCCATGCTCACATCCTTTGGGGTGTTTGATTTTCATGAACATTTCAGTGACTAACTTATTGGCATGCACATTTGTGCAAAGTTAATTTAAAAGTACCATGCACCAGTATTTGCAAAAGGAAAGTAAAATCCACACACAAAAGTATTTGTGCTAGAAGGGCTTTCAGATGTGGGACTTACCTGATTTAGCATAAAATCTCAGCCTCCAGCAGTAAATGCCTACTGAACTACTGGTGATTGCAGCAGTTAAAAATATTTCAAAAACTTGATTTGTTACACTATTAAGATTTGGATTCTTTAAAAAAAAATCTGCTCATAAACAACCAAGAACAGACTTCACATTTTATAGTGAATACATTCACTACTTAGCTCTGTCAAACTTCAATACGAACTGCAGCAAATAGTTTTAAAGGGGAATTGTATTTGTCCAAGTCTATTGGACAGTGGGTTTTCCTTGTTATTTTTTGCATGGGAATAATATAAATCCAACATTACTTCCAATGTCAGCTTCACATCTACTTTATTCTTTGTTTCCTTCCATAACAACCCACTTAAGAGCAAATTCATTTGTCCCCCCTAGAAAAGTGAAATCACAGAAGATAGCAATGGAAAACAGAGGTTTATTCGATTTATAGAGTGAATCATTGCTTTTCAGGCTCATTAAACTTCTTGGTAAGAAAATTTAAATTCATACACATTTTTCTCCATTTTAAAGTAGGCATTCTAGTTGTGTTGCTCATCTACTTTCAATATAAAAGATGAATTAAAGCATTTATCTATGCAATCATCTTCTAAGCTAAGTAATGATATTTTCATACCAAATTCATTGTATAATGCTGCAATCACAATTTGAAGAACCTCTCATAAAACCATATTGAGCAGAGGAAGAAATAGAGTCTCAATAGTTGTCCTTAGAAGACTTTGCTACTCTTTTCAGATTTGCAGTTGCTGGAGTACATTTCCACTTCAGAAATATATTTGTACACAATCAACTGCACACGTCAGGAAACACACATAGCAAAAATTAGGTGTGTGAGTTACAGGTCTAAAATATGAGTTAAAACTTCAAACAAAAGTTTTAGCCAGGCTTCATACTCTCATGTGAAGATACTTATGCTTTAATTATTACTGCTGGATTTGTAGGAAGTGAAAACAACATCACATTGCATTTGAGTTCCTTGCTTTCCTGTGATCAGTGAAGAAGCTGAACTTATTTTCAGTTTTGAAAAAGAGAATAAAATACTCCATAAGGAACAGACATTTGTGCAATGCTGAGAATGGAATCATCATGCCAAATATTAATGATAACAACACTCCTGGCATATGTATGAGGGCATGTAGCTGAAACTTCTACTACTGAAAATTGAAGACCGAAAAAGTTCAGGAAAGAACTAGTCTTTTCTTTCTTTAAAATCTGCATGGAAAGAAGCAGTAGGGAGATCCCAGTATTTGCTTCTCCCAAATCAAGGAGGCATATGAAATAGAGAACCAGAAAGTAACCTGGACAGCTCGTTAGAAGAATGCCTCCAGCACTCCTCTCTCCTCTCTACCTCTGTAAAATATTGCACTCATGCACAGCAAGTGCCTCAGAAAGCAGCATGTCAGTGGGATTATTGGGTAGGCAGAAAGCTCGCCTGGGGAGAATTGTACCCTTTTTTATTCTTTTTGCAAAGTGATGTGCAGGGTTCACAAAAAATAGAGCTGAAGAAAGAGAGATACTAACCTGCAAAAATGTAAAAGAAAATAAAAGGTGCTGCGGGACCCAGAGAAAAACACAAAATGAGACGAAGTTTTCTTATCCATATACAGGAACATGGCTACATTTCACTTCCCTGACACACAGCTATTCCACTTCTCTCTCTCTACTCCTACTTAACAGGCAGCTAGTCTCCTGGGAATCCTCCCTCCAGAAGCTCATAAGGGACATTATAAGTTTTCTGACCTTTACACTTCCCTGCTGCAGGGTCACACGTTGCAATTACCAGATCTTTACTCAAGGACTGGAGGTTGCCAGTCAGAGCCAGTTAACACCATGCCATCCAACCAGGTCAATGAGCAATACTAACAAATGTTTAATTTGCAGATCTAACAGACAGGGTAAAAACAAACCCTGTTTCCAATACAACATGGCATAACACATTAAACTCTTCACCAAAGTTCAAATCTTATGTATGACTTCTGCATTTGAACGTAGTTATTACGAGTTCCCAATCAGTGAAGGTTTAGTAAAAGCTGATGATAACAGTTTTCAGGTCAAAATTAAGACATATTTAGGACAAAACCAATTTTGGTTTTGATGCTTTGCAAATACTTAAATTTTTATGATTGAAATCAAAATTGCTATGTCTATTTGTTTGCTCACATGGATGCACCTATGAACAATCCACTGAACTACTCAGAGTAAATTCCAGCTGTACTAAAGGTCAAACAGTTTGTCATTACAGGAGGAGATGGGGAAAGGGAATTGGAGGAAGACACATAATTAGCCTTTCTCCCCTCATATTCTGTCCTTTCAATTTGCATCTTCTTCTTCCTTGGATCTGCTCCCCCGAGTATCTCCCTGACAGACAGCCTGACAGACATGAGCTCTCCTCAAGTGGCACAGGAGAAGCTCCAGGACTGAATGTGTTCACATTAGGGTCATATCCTTTCCTTTTCCCTGTTACAAATATTTTTAATAGATGCTTGTACTATTTAAATGGGATTTCTCAAATATTTTTTTCATATTTTTCCTTTTAAAAAAAGCATTTGAATTAAAAGTCATGTTAATTCAATTTTTTTTCAAAACAAAAGAGCATTGGACTAAGAAACATTTACTTCTACTGTATACAAAGTTATCTCTCTTTTGGTTAACCATTTCTCTATGTCATTTGTCAGAAACACCCCGCCTTCATCTATTAACTTTGGCCCTATAGGTTAGTTAGTCCATTGCTATTGTGTGCACAATAGGGCAAGTGTTAGTTGGAGGTAGTAGTTACCTTACCAGATATGTATGTGCCAAAAACTGGACTTCAGTGTTTGCTCTCCCTTCTGTTCATGTAGATTCTGAAAGAACTGAGATAAGCAAGTAGATGTCAAGCTAGATTTCTAATGCCTACATAAACAAAACTTGCCCTTCTCTCTTTCTCACACACACAAAAGGCACCAGAACCTGAAAGTAGGGCTTGAACCTAGAAAGTAGATACAAACAGTTTAAGCCTTTGTGTTACAGATTTTTCTCACGGCAACTCTAACCTCCAGCAAACTGTGTCTTGCTTACCCTTCCTGCCAACCTCAGGGTCAAACGAGGAGTGGAGAACAGAAAACAGTACCTGATGAAAATTCAAAGCTAGTGGATGTCATATAAAGCTACAGTTGATATTTATTGACATATCGGTGTTTGGAAGCTTTGCAAAGATTAGGCTATACCTGGCCCTTGAGCTTGTGGCAACATCAATGGATGTTTCACAAAGATTCCTGCCTTTAGCATTTTCATCCTTTATCTTAGTAAACATCAAAATCTGAGCACAAAAGACAGAAAATGAGCTATTGATTTTCCAGTATTGTCTTAACCTGCAGCTTAATTGAAGGTCAGTTTATGTATTCCTGTCAAAGGCAGACTTCTGCTATTCATTGTGGGTGTTTGACACAAAACTGTCCTCAAGAGGGAGAGCACAGATAGTCTTCAGGCAGTCCATAAAAGGAGAATACGCAACACAACACTTTGAAACATTCTCTAAGGAAAATTAAGGCATGGAGAAGACAAACTGCAAAGTAATTGGATTAGATGTCAAAGGCTTTGCAGAAAACGAGAAGGAGAGAGAAAGAGAAAGGGTCTCTTGATGACTGCCTCTGTCCCCCGAGTTCTCTCTCTCACTGCAGGATGTAAAACTGCAAGCACTCCTTTTCCTAACACAGCAGCTTTTGTGATTTCAAGTGTCTTGTTTTATTTGAAGACAAATGTAGCATGACAGTAAAAGAGAAGTTTCAGATAAAAGGAAAGAAAATCCACATCTATCTCTTATTTTCCTTTATTGTTCTTGCTTTGTTTTCCTTCACCACCCTCCTTTCATGAAGCATCAGATTTTGACATTTCATACCTGTCATTCAATAAAATTTTAAGGAAAAAAAGCTGCTTGTAAACAAAAAGAAAACCAAGAGAATAGATACTTCTATTCCCAAGATTCTTCAGTGACTTTCATGAAGCTTATGCTACTCCTCTGCCATTAACCTATTAAGTCTCTTCCTCCTCCACATCAAATGGATTTGTTTCCTCCTAAATATATATATATCAATCAATATCATCATATACTTCTGCTTCCAGTCTAATGACTGAAACCCTGGACACATGACTTTATAGCTATTTATGTTGAAATGACAGTGAAGCTCCTCAGAAGGAGACAGTCAGCCTAAAATATTTTGGTAAATTTGGAGAGTCCTGCAAGAACTTGTAATTTTTGTCAGTATAAGACTTCTCAAAAGAGCTTTAGGACTGTTGTTGGAGGATAACCTGCATAATCACAAGGATACTAAGCAAAACCAACATTAAGTCAATCCCATTTGTCACAAGATTTATGCAGCTGGGAGAGCATAAGGATACCTGGTCTTACTAAAACCTTTAAGCCCAGATTACTCAGAGATGAGTGAAGTGACTGCATTACTTAACTATTTTCTCCAGAATGGATGTGTGAAAGAGCACATAATATTGAGAGCAAGTAACTGCTCATGGCTGAACTGTCAAATCTTTTTTGTCAGGGTTTTTAAAAATTGAGTTCATTTAAACAGATAAAAGTAAAGTTAACCACAGCCACTGAGTAACATCTCAAAAATCTTACTGGTGTACAATTATTACCTAGAAAAACTGGGTTCTTAAATCCAGGAAGAACAAGAGAGCATTACCTCAGAGAGTGTTCCAGTCCAGCATACTGAAGTAGATGACAATAGGGTTTCTTAGCCAATCTCCAGAGAAGAGAATTGTATAAAATCATTTGATTTTAGACCATGTCTCAACATAACTACATACAATACCTGATAGCAGTACAACCAATAATTTGAAGGATATAAACTAAACCATGGAAAGAATTCTTTCTGTCAAGCAGCAGCTTGGCATGGAGAAAAGAACATTCCAGAGGGTGGGATAGAGATGATGTAAAAATGTTATAGAATCAGTTTGGAAATGTTTTCATGTCTCCTGAATGAATCTCCTATAGCCTGAAATATTCCTGTAGCTATAAGAGCTGTGGGTTATATTCCTCTGCAAATCACAGATGACTTCTTTAGACAAAGTTAATCAATGCAAATAAAGCAAACTGTTCTCAGCAAACTAAGAACAAAAACCATTCCTGAACACCTGAGCACCTTCACAGCTAAAGAAACATGAAGTTCTACAAGATGCCATAAAATTGTAGCAATTCCTTTCACAGCAGGAGTTCAATACAAATATAAATACAATCTTTCATCCCATGATATTCTCCTGATTGAATATTCATTCTTCTGGGATTTCTTACTGCTTCTTTAGAAAACACTTTTTTCCCCCTCTGGTCCAAATTGTGAATTGTGATTACTGTAGACAGCAGTATAAATTTGCACTGCAGAAGAGACTTATCAGCACATCTTTCTGCCTATATTTATAATCCACCACCTCACATTCACACTGCATTGAAATCCCAGTGCTCCCCTGCTCCTGTGTGTGGTTCATTACTATCCTTTTCCAGTATCTAAAACTTTCTGAAGTTCATCTCTGTGGCCCTCACAATTGCACCTTAACTACAGCACAGTGTATTGGGGAAATGTACCACCTGTATGATTGGCACTTTTCTAGCATTCATTTCTAAAAGAAAAAAACCCTTTTACACATTGAGTGCTATCTCAAAGCAAGTAAAATCCCCCTAAATATCACCCATGTCCTTTTTCCCTGGGCAGCTCTTCAATCACTCTTCCCCAAGCCCCTAACACTGCACAGATTTGCTGTGACCCAATTACCTGGCACTTGGCCTCATTCAGTATGACACCATAAGCCCTCGCCCATCCACTAACACAAACAAATATTTTCCAGAGTATCCCAATCACAATTATCTGTAGCTATGAAGCTTTCCTATGGTTTTTCAGATTTAAAATACACAATAAGTTGACACTCCTACAACTTCTGGCAGACATCAGGATTTCCAGAGCTTGTACACAGAGGTAACTACTCTAGTCTCTGAAGTCAGATGGATCCCTGCCCAGGATGGTCATCTTGTCCAACCCCTCTGCAGTGAGGAGGGACACCCTGCACTAGGTCAGGTTGCTCAGAGCCCCATCAAGCCTGGCTCTGAATGTCTCCAGGGATGGGGTCTCAACCATCTAGGCAACATGTTCCAGTGCCTCACCACCCTCACAGTGAGAAGCTTCTTCTTCTAATTTGACCCTGCCCTGCTCTAGTTTCAAACCATTGCCCCTCATCCTGACATTACAGAACCCTGAGGACATTTCCTCTGTATCCAAACATCAAACCATTGATATCTACCCTCTGGATGTGATCTTCCAGACAGTTCCTTATCCACTGAACAGACCACCTGTGAAACCTATTCCTCTCCAGCTTAGAGAGAAACCATGGAGGACCATATTGAAGGATTTGACAAAGTCCAGATAGACAATATCCTTTGGTCTTCCCATGTTCACTGAGCTACCCCATTTGTGACATACTTTGCTTGCTGACTGGCTCAAATTCCACCTTGAACTTCAATCTCCATTGAAGTTCCTTAACAGCTCATAGTTTCAAAGTTACACAGGGAGATACTAGGTGCTCTTTCCTCCTTCAACACTACTGATTTCACTATGCAGAAAAATCATAAAGGAAAATAAAAGCACATACAAGGCCTACAGTTGCAAGTCTGACCATATCTGAAGCAGTGTAACTTACTCATTGAGTGCAGGGAAGTTACCCAAGGAAAGATAGCTTTTAAGTATGTTCTCAAGCCATCTGTGAAATTTTAGAGTGTGTTCCAAAGCACGCAGGAGATTATGGCATCATTTTGAGTGTAACCAGAAATACATGGCATGTAGCTGGATAAATTCCTTCTGTAAGGAGGTTAGCAGTAATCCATAGACTTCTTCCAACCATTATTTTACCAACTTTTTACTATTAAACTGCAAATCTCCAAGCTTACAGATGATTAATTTGTGTGATTAATAGCCTCTTGTAGAAAGGCAAATCTTCTATGGGCTTTCTTAGGAGCAAAGCCAGAAGGGTCCATGCTGATGCTGAAGCTTTTCTCTTTCCATCTACCACATACAGAAATATTGCATTTGACATCAAATAAAAAAAACCCAACAACCTAGAGATATTATTGAATGTACTCCTAAGACCAAAAAGTTCTGTCTCAACTAATAATTTTCTTTTCAAAACTATGCTAAATTGATTTCTTTAAATAAAGGTTTATTTTAAGGGAGATCCTGTTATGTTCTTTGAGAGTAAACTCTTATGGTAACAGCCTGTCTTTTGCAGTTAATTGCTGCTTGTCTCCTCAGATATCATCATTTGCATAATTGTGATTCTTTTCAATAAAAAGGGATTATATAATCTTGGAGAAGCAAACATCATAAAATTTAAATTTACATGAAATTAAAGGAATAAGTATTCCATGGTAACAGTGCTATTAACTTCCACCAAAGAATAAAGTCTTTAATATTATAAAGTCAATGTATTTACAGAAAATCACTTAGAGACTATGCTGCTTCTCAAATGTCATGCAAAATTAAAACATCAGACCATCCTTTGAAGCAATACTACTGAAATAAATATTAATAAATCTTTGTAATATGAACATAGGGCTTTCCTGAGGTCAGTTTCACATTTCTGAATTGGAAAATATGTACCCATTGGAAGTGCAAAATAAACAATTGGATTGCAATTTCACAAATAAGAGTAAATTTCAAAGTACATGCCACAGTAAGGTTTTCATGTGTTACAGAAAACATATTTGCATAACTCATGGTTACACATACAAATTGCACCAAGTTGAATTGAAAATCTGAGGTTATAGTAGAGTTTTTCCTCACAGGGCAAATGGACCATTTATCCCTTCCCTTTCTACATATGGATTAATTAATTGTATTTGTTCTTAGAGCCACTAACATTTGAAATTGCCAAGAGTCCATGGCAGCCTAATCTAATTAAGAAAGTGCTTTGTAAGCTGATGAACAAAACCAAATTAGTTCAAAGGTCTGGCACTGATGAGCTCCCAACTTCAACTGTCTAACATTAAGAGTCAGGGAATTCCTAAAGATTTCTTCCACAATACATTGTAGCACATCTAGAATTCCAACAATTTAAACTAGGCCAAATTCCACTGTATAAAAACAGAAAACAACTATTCAATTTCTACCTTGCTTAGCATCATCCAACTTCCCACAAAGTTTGTAATTTGTCAAGTCAGCTTGCCTCTTATACCTTAAAAAAATTCAATTCAATCCAATCCCAATGATGACCTTGATTCTCAGTCAGAGTTGAAGTCAGAAGTGTGCAATGTAACTCAGTTCAAATGTTCTAGAAAGAACAGTCTCAAACATTGAAGTAAAGCAGCACAAAGCAAACTGCAAAAAAACCGATGAGAATGAGCACCTATAACTTCTTTGAAGGTCAAAAAAATTGCTGCTTCACTCTGATAACAAATACTTTTCCTTTAGCCTTTATATATTTAAACAGGTGTCAGCACACCATGCAGTTCTTCAGCTCAGTACAGTACAAGGTAAGAAATGTTCCTAGAAAAAGCCACTGGTCACAAATCAAGGAGTTTCTGCCTTCTGGAACACTTTTTTTTTAAATTAAAGACTAAAATTTTTAGTTAAGAAAAACAGATAAAAATCACATAGCTTGTGACATCCATGCCAGTGGTCAGAAAAGAGCCACTGTATGTAAGCAGTGTAGTCTGTTACTCAAATGGCAAATACTTTTAACCCAGCAAATCAGAATGTCCCTGCCTGCCCTGTCATGCCTGCCTTGATGAGTTGGGAAGCTCTGAATCAATGCTCAAAGCAAAGTAAACAAATTTGTCACAATTCAGTGTACATATTGAAAAAAGATATCCAAAACAATAAAATGAACTATTTTAAGCATGGATTTTGGGCTACTGTAATTGTCTGGGAATATTGACAGTGCAGAAAAACAGTCTGCATGTGCTTTGTATTTGCCTTTCACATTGCTGCCAAATATGTTAAATATTTCTGCTTAAAAATAAGCATCAAGGGAAAAATAGTAAAGAAAAACTGAGTGGGGAGAGCCTTTCATCATTCATTGAGGACTAAAACAATGCAACAGTATTTACATAACTATCCTATTTCAGTTAAGAAAATCATATGGTGTTCTAAGAAGCAGTTTCTTACTGGAGTACAAATTCAAACTTAAAGCAAAATATGGAGAGAAAAAGGCATCCATGTCGTGAGATTTCATCTGAAGATAAAATATTTATAACCTTGGAAGAGTGAGTTCAGATAAAACTCAAGTAATGTATGTTATCTAGTACATTATATAGGAGTGCTGGAAGCAAAATAACTTGCATTAACAAAGTTGTGATATACAAAGTTTTAGAAGTCCTTGAGGAAAGTTAATGATCATGGACATACATTCTGCAGCTGGCCAAAAAAGTCTTGTAAGCCATGCTTTTGTTCAGAACAGCAGTGATACAGGAGATTCTGTAAAAGCCTTCCATGGCATAAATTATACATTATATATATATATATATCCTGTAGCTTAAAAGAAAAAAACCTGGGGAATATCTCAGGTTTGATTTACAGATGTCACAATTATGCTATTAAATAGCAATTCTTTAAAAAGAACTAGTTTCTTTTTTAAAAGCTTTGGCATATTGCAAATGTTGTAATTGTCAGTGATACACTTCTTTTTTTTCATCTTTTTTTTTTCTTGGTAGCTAGGAAAAAGCCTGACTGACATCACTGCAAACTGATTTGAAGAACTCTTCCCAACTTCATCTCTAAATCAGAGATGGGAGGTGTAGAGGGGAATAAATAAACAAAAATCCCAGCCTANCTCAAGTAATGTATGTTGGTGTGTGCATTATATAGGACTGCTGGAAGCAAAATAACTTGCATTAACAAAGTTACAATATACAAAGTTTTAGAAGTCCTTGAGGAAAGTTAATGATCATGGACATACATTCTGCAACTGGCCAAAAAAGTCTTGTAAGCCATGCTTTTGTTCAGAACAGCAGTGATACAGGAGATTCTGTAAAAGCCTTCATGGCATAAATTATACATTTTATATATATATATATATATATATCCNGTTTGATTTACAGATGTCACAATTATGCTATTAAATAGCAATTCTTTAAAAAGAACTAGTTTCTTTTTTAAAAGCTTTGGCATATTGCAAATGTAATTGTCAGTGATACACTTCTTTTTTTTTCATCTTTTTTTTTCTTGGTAGCTAGGAAAAAGCCTGACTGACATCACTGCAAACTGATTTGAAGAACTCTTCCCAACTTCATCTCTAAATCAGAGATAGGAGGTGTAGAGGGGAATAAATAAACAAAAATCCCAGCCTAGCAAATTATGAACAACAGAAACACATTTTGTAGTGAAGTACAGCTTCATCTCTGGAATAACCCTGTACAATCTGTGGCAGTGCTGGAGAAAGTCTAAATAGGCAGGTTGGTCTGCTCCCTATAGTGGAACAAAACAGAAGAATTTCTTCTACAAGTGAAAAAACCCCATTTACTGAGCTCAAGTTACACAAACAACTGTGCATTGCACACTGTGCTCAACATGAACTGCCGCAGTTTTCTCCAAGACATGACAGTGAAGTTAACATCCTGAATAACTGCACAGGAAGAGGTGATCATGGTAAGGCCACTGACAGTCAGCACTCAGTGAGAACCCAGGTGTTACAGCCTTACCTAGATTTTGTCAGACAGTGTTCCTCTGGTCAGATTGTTTTCAGATTGGTTGAAATTAAAATAGCTATGACAGTTCATTAACATTTTAGGGACAGCGTCTTTCTGTCTGGACTGTTTTTGTCCTCTGTCAAGTAAAGATCTGGACCCCACATAACCCTGACAGAAACACTTGATGACTGGCTGCTGCCAGGAGTCATAGCTGGTACTGATGCACTGCTGAGTTATGCACCACTCTCTGCACTGCCTGCCTCAGACCTGGAGCTGGACCACAGAAACAGTCACTGAAAAAAACACACAGAGAATCACATGGCTTTAAAAGATATCTATCTAAGTCCTCTATGCAAAATAACTTCAGAAAATATTACTGTATAAAACTATTATATCATCTGAATTACAAATGTGATGAGATTTATGTGTATGTAATAAAACACTATACATTTCTGAGACCTTCTTCAAGTATTTTAATGAAATACTGAAACAAGGTAATCACTGTTTGCTTTGGTTGGGAAAGAACAGCATTTTCAAAGACACCACTTAGAGAATCTGAATGGAGAAGGAACTTTTCAGGTGTTGTTTCCCAGAGGGACCTCAGGTGAGAAATTACAGTGTGGCATCTGAAAACCACCAGATCTATCATTCAAGATAAACAGTCACAGAGGGCTGCATTAGAAAGACAGGGAAGGGAAAATAAAGAGAATTCAGAACAGCTCTACATACACAAATTATATTTAGTGGCATTTACTGCAAAAGCTGGCAGTTATGTTTCAGGTGATATAGCCCTCAGTGCTGACATAATGCTTGCCATCAGAATATAACATATGAAAATAATATTTTTATGACATAGACACAGCAAAAGCCATCTTGGCTGGAAAAGCCAGTTTCATTTCCTTGTGAAAAGTGAACCATTTTCTCTCAGCTTAAAAAAATAATTCAAGTTTTAGAAGATCCTCCCAGGGACACACATTTTTAAACATCCTCAGAACAAACACAATTCTGAGGAGCCCTATAATTCTCTTAGTTTGATTTTGTGTGAAGAAATTCTGATTAAGCTTTATAAAAACATGTGGCTTGGGACAAATCCTGAAGCTGAAGAAAGTTTTAAAAATAAAATGGCCACCCTGATTCAACTTCAAATAACTGTTTAATGAGTACTCAGCCCAAAATGGGCTCTATGATCAACTACTGTTGGTGATGCAAATTAGTGCTAAAATACATGTCCCCACACATTTTGCTGTATGTTTCAACAAAATGCACATCATATTTTCAACTAGTTATTCCAATTTTCAATCCTTTTTTTTTCCTGGAAGAACAACTATTTATCAGTATCAGAAAGGCACAAGAAGCTGCAAAAGATGTGCTGCTACACTCTCAAGAACACACAAGCACTGCATCGTGTTTCTTTGTGCAACTTAAAAAAAAACCCCAAAACAATTAAAAACACACACCACAAACCACAAAAAAATACCAGAACCCTTGTTGTTTGTCTGGAAATGTAAACATCCATGGCATATTGCTATGCTTTAGCTCAGATTCACATGCTTATGCAGAATATTAGCTGTACATTACACAGAATGTGTGATTTTAAGTCTGGATTAAATAGCTGTTAAGAGATAAGAATCAATGTAGAGTGTTCAAATGCACAGCAAGCCCATTATTACATGCAGTCACTACAGGCTGCATAGTAACTGTGTATCTACCCAACTTCTAGCAAGTTAAATTTAAGTTATTGCTGCCACCAACAGGATGTTTCTCAGTATATTTTATCTTAGTATTTCTCAGCCTTTGCCTTTCTATACAGATATCTGCATAGTTGCATTCAGATGTGAGGCTCATTCAATATGAAATTCACAATCCACACTGAAAAAACTGTACAGCAAAGTGCCCTGTTCCCTCCTAAACCTGAGAAGCAGACTTTGCTTTTCCTCCTCATAAAAACAGCTTACAGGACACATCTTTCAAGTCAATTGCTCTAAATAAAAAAAAAAGAAAAAAAATATCAAAAATCCTCACCCAAACGACACAGAAAAAGTAAAGAGAGCTTGTAAAGTGGATGAAGAGTTCAATCTGGTAGAGCACCATAAAAACTATCAATGCCACTATGAGAATTTTTTACAGCAGCAACAGTCTACATCCAGCAAAACAATTGTGGTGTGTCCACTTGCAGCATAAGCAAAATCTGGTGTGAAACCACTGCTGATGTGGACATGGGGCTCTTCCTTTTCACATTCTCCTGTTGATTTGGCCTTTTTAGGTGTATTTGTGCTATCTAGCCCTTGGAGAGGAGGGCAGAGGAAGGAAAAAGAAAAGGGAATTAATTACCTCTGTGGCATTTCATGTGGTAGATGAAGAGATGCTTCACAAGGGACATGACCTAGCTTTGGAGAAAGAAAGAGAACATAGCTGAGAAGGTGCCAAAGTAAAGCTGAACAGTGCAGATCCCAGAAAAAAAATTGCTTAAAACAAACCCAGAGAACAAAACAATCATTACAGCTGATATGATACACTGATAAATATCAGTGCTGGCCAGATGATAGCAAAATAATTGTCTGTAAGAACAAAGCCTTGACAAGACTAGCAGATTTATAAACAAATCAATTCTAATCTGTTGAAAGGTCATCTTTCCATTAAGACTGAGTAGGAATGAGATTAAATGACATGGTTGGCTACAGACAGCTACAACAGGGCAACAAACAGGGAGAAGGTTATGAGCTGAGTTGCATAAAAAATTGCAGAGTGATACACATGGCTTTGCTCATGAAACACTCACGTGAGGCTGTGTGGCTGGGGCTGAGTTTGAAACATATCATTACCATGGTCAAAGGGAAATATCTGACTGAAGAAATACTGTAATGATACTTCACTCTATCCCTACACAATGAGCAGTTCTTTCCTCCTTCTCTATGAATTAGGTCCAGCTGCTCAAACCCTCAACGGCAAAATTCAAATGCACTGGGTCCCCCTCTGCTGTTTCTCTACCCTGCAAATATAAATTGTTCCAGAGCTTTACAAATCTTCTATTTTAAACAAGATGACTGAATGGAAAAATCTACTGAATCACTGAGAAGCAGAAAAATAACGTAAGAAAAACTTTAACACAACCCAACATCCTCACATGGAACATTAAATCCAACCTGAAAGGATAAATTACAATGCTATACAGTTTTAATTACTCATTTCACTTTTTATATCTCTGGAAAGTCAAACATGAAGAGGTCCAATGAAAATTGGCTCTTTTTCCTTAGTTGCTGGTAAACTGCAGCAGCTGCTAGAGGATTTTTAAGCTGCAGAGATGGCATGTGGAGGCTGATGTAGTCCATTGCCCATATTGTATCCTAGCTTCATTTCAGCATTCCCTTTGCAGAAGGTAAAAAAGCACTTTGCAAATAACTATCAGAAAATTATTCTTCTCTCCTTTCCCTAGAATGTATTTTAAGACTATCTTTCAGTTTTTAAGGTAGAGATTAAAGAAAGCAGATAGATATTAAAAAGCCACTGAAACAACTTACTCATTTTGCTGGTGTGTTTTGTGTGTTCCTCCAATTCTCCTTTAAATTTATCATTAAATACTTCAGCTTAATTAGCTTATACTGGCACCTATTGGTAGAAAATAATATCTGCATGCTCCATCGTCAATTATCACTTGCTCTTGAATCAGGAACAAAAAAGCTGATTATATAAATTGTTGTGTTTCACCCTTCCCACTTCATCACTTCTTAGGAGAATTTTTTCCGTTGTTTTAATTGTCCTATAGTAATTCAGTACTGAGAGGGAAATCTGTCCTAATTCATATCAGAGTTAATGGCTTGTTTGTTTGTTTTTAGAATTAAGTGTTCTAAGAAGTTTCTTAACAGATCTATGCTGAGCTGATTTATTCAGAATATCTGCAGTACACTCAATCAGTGTGACAGGACAGAGATAAGTAACAAAACCAGAGGTTGAAAATGGAAACACATCTTACCTAAATCTCTGCAAGTAAGCCACCATCAATGACATCTGCAGAAAAGATAACTGATAATTATCCTTCAGAAGGTAATTACCTAGCCTCACAATGCTGTCTTAAATGCCTACAATATAACAAAGGCTTTATACTGCAGTATTTGAGCAACTAAATTTTGCAGTTAGTATCCAGAGCAGATTCAAAGAGTTGTTTTGTGTGTCAGCTTGTACTTTGTAAGCCCTCTGTGTATCTAATATGAATAAACTGATGCAAAACCCTGAGGTTTCATGGAATGTACTCTGCAACCCCTAAGTTAGTTGTTCTATCTCAGCCAATAGAATGGACCAAATCAAATCTCTAATTTGCACTCTCCAATAAATACTTGTATGGAGAATTCAGCTAACTTTCAGGTGCTGCCTGTAGCCATTATTCAGGAGCTGGAATCAAGGTACAGAGCAAAGCCAAACAAAAGAGAAACAACCAAAACTGAAATGCATGAAATACTGTTATTGAACAGTACTGGCCAGCTGTAGCAATAAAATAAATGCAGGGAAGGAACACAGTGTCTACTAGACATTCTGACCATATCTTCTTTCACTTTGAGCTCCGTAAAGATGCCCTAAGTACACATCTTTATGGTGCTGTGGTTGTGATTTCATTTCACATCATAAGCTGCTATCAACACAGCCTTGTCATTGCAATTTGTCACACGTAGTAGCGTGAGCTTTCTCTATCTCTCTGAAATTTTTATCTCACCAGTCACAATCACATACTGCTAGTTTGAAGCAGAGCTCTCAGACATTATGAGAAGATGAAATCACAAAAGATAACATTAATAGACATTGCCACCACCATAGAGACAAATACTATAGCTTCTCTAAAGCTTATAAAATCAAAGCTAATACGGTGTAATAGCCAAGCTTTCACCTATGCATTCATGCATGAGTGTGAAAAGAGAATCCAGATGCAACACTCCTTATCCAATGCTTTTTGTGCAAAGAACAGAATTTGCCTTTTTTGGTTTTGGGGCTTTTTAATTATTTTTCATTATCTCCTTTCCTACCCCTTTACTCCACAGTGGGAATTTCAGGGAAGAATCTTTGTTCATTCCTCAGATCCTAAGTTTCTATGTTACCTTTTTCATCACTATGCAAATTTGTTCTGGTCTTTTGTGAAACACACACATCTTAAGCCAAAATTTTTCAATGAAAAGATGTATGGATAAGTAACAAGTGTTTCTCCTAAACTACAAACTACAAAGGGCTGTTAAGGAAAACTTTGTGCTTTCTTCCTGTAAAATTCCCTCTATATTTCAACTGTTGTGCACATATTTGATTATTCAGTTGAGAATGACTCTCTTGTCAGGGATCTATTGTTATCCCTACAACAACTAAATTGCACTGTTTTTTCTCTTGGATGTCAAAGCTAGCTGATGCATTTTGAAACTCACTGAGCTAAAACCAGCAATTCTACCTATTCCACGGTCATGCTGCAATTACAAGCTCTTAACTTTCACTGAAAAGATTTGAAATATATTAAAAAATATATATATTATTGAGGAAAAAAAGTCAAGGCTTGAAGCAAAAAGTGAACCAGCTCCTTGTGAAAAACCCTAATAGATATAGTTGCATTAAAAGCAACAAAAAAACAACAAAAAGAACTCTGTAAATATACTGTTTAAAAAACCCCATAACTGAATTATTCTGCCTTGTACCATTCTGCCTGTATTTCTTCTGCAGCAAAATAATAGCAAAGACAAGAAACTACTTTGCTGTTTGAGGAAAACCACTGTAGTCTATGACTGGTTGAGATTCAAAGGAGAGGGATTCAAGGGAGGAAAAGATAAAACCTCCCTATCCCAACCAGATGCCCCGTGTTCTCATATATCCATTAAGAATCAACAACATTTTGTGCTGAAATTCACAATAACAACGTAATTTCAAATGTTTTCTCTATAAATGACAGATCAAAAGATACCTTATCTATGCCTAGTTACACTTGATGAAACACTTGAAAAGAAAACAACTTGAACACATAGTCACTTTATTGTCACAGTTGTAAGTTTCCTATTAAAGTACTCTTCATAAAGGGATCAAACCAGCACTACAGCTTCTGAAGGTTTGGAATTTCAGCTATCATCACACTTTCTGGCTTATGTGGTGGGATTTGTTCTGCTTTTGCTCACTTTAGTGTTGTTTGTACTGTAAAATCCAGATGCTTATCCAAGGTTGGACAATCTTTTACTTCACTAAGTATTTGAATGACTCAAGGAAAATTTAGTGAGCCTGATATTGAATTGCACTTTCTCTGCAAAAAGCTGGCACTTCTGGATAAAGAACAGCAAGAACTTAGTCAAAAACAAGTTCTTAAACGCTGCTTCCAGCACAGGATGTAAGAACAGTATCTCATTCTTAATAATCAGGGTGCTAGGAACAGGTCACACAAAGATAACAGCATCTTCAGTGGATAACTTATAAAGTACTGCCAGGGAAGCCTGTGACATACACATTAATACAATCACCTCAATTATTAGTGTATTTCTTTCCCTCCCCCCTGAAAAAAATCACAGCTATCCTAAGAAATGGAATATTGAGAAAGAGGAAAAGATATTTATTCCAGACTACCCTTAATCTAAAAACTGTTAAGGATGAGAGTAGAGTCGGTCTGTAAAGACAGAAAGTGATCAACATATCTTTTGGGAACTATTTAAAATGATACAGCTGTTAAAGATAAGAGGCTTAATGAAGAAGTACTTTGGAAGAGTGCCTATTTTCATATTTTGTTTACAATTACTAAAACACTAAACTTAAAAATAGATTTCTTAAATCAATTATTTAATACACACTTAATGTTGTCTTAAGGTTTCCTTGTACATATAAGGCTGATGCTGCAGAAAAAAAAAAACATAATTGGAATTTGAAAAGTTAAGCTGAGACAATAACCAGCATTTCATAAAAACTACCAATATGAAACTAAATAATTTTGATGAAAGTATTCAGTTTGCACACAATTACTTGGCAAGCCTAACAAGACATGGAAGGCTGAAGCAAAAGCTGGATTCAGAATGAATTAAATGATCATAACTAGAAATGGATACAGTGATACACAGACATATATGAATATTTCCAATTTAATATCATCTCAATCTACTGAGTTACTGAATAAGCTATTCATTCAACAAATGTACTAACTCTTTCTTCAGCTGAACCCAAGGTCCCTTTCTTGAAAGAAAAGTTAGAATAAAAATACATTTAATGAAAATCTAAGAAATGATCACCCAAATTCCTGCAAACTTATGCTGAAAAATCTGAATGAAAACATTAATACATGATATCCTCAATACTGCATATATTTTTTTCAAATTACTTTTCTTTTTTTTCTAGGAAAGTTACTAAACTTCACAAATATAATGACACTCTAAATGAAATGATTGGTTATTTGGACTGTTTGTGCTTCCACCCTAACAGGAATATTGACTTTCCTGGGTTTATAAACTGTCTTTCCAGCTGATCAGATAAACAGATTCTATTCTATGTAATTTCAGGTTTGACCTCTTGAAATTTATAAATTGCCAATGAAACAGCAAGCTACAAGAAAGATAATATGCAATGCATCATTTGCACAGAAAATGTAGCAGAACTTACCAATGAGACAGACTGCTGAAAGACTGAACAAGGAAGGTACCACTGTACCATCTGATTATATAAATAGGTATATGTAAAGCATGACAAGTTTTGATTTTATCAAACCATTCAGGGAAGAACATATTAATAACTATCAAACTACCCTCATATGGCAAGCACAAGTATACTTAATCTATAAATAATCACATGCTGCTTCACAACCTGATAAAGTTACACCAGCAAGAAACACAGAAGTTAAAACTCTACTCTGAGCTATACCAGTATCATAGAAACACTGACTTATGGCAGCAGTCCTTTTGTTAATAGTTATTAACCTTTTAAAAGTAAGGTAAAAATACAATATGGGTTCAATAAAAAGCTGCACAAATACTCAGAATAGAAGTTTGTTAGAGTCCAGAAGTCATCATCACATTTCATCACTCTTTAAAGCACAAGTCAGATTGAGGTGCAGAACTTACAAGAAAAACAGCATTAAATGCTTAGAATCATAAAAAAGTTTAGAATGGAAGAGACCTTACATATCACCCAGATCCAGCATTGGACAGACACCTTCTATTGGAACAGGTTCCTCAAAGTCCCATCCAACCTGGCCTTGAACCCATTCCATGGTATTTTTAACTGTAACAAAAAAAAAGGGCAAATCAACATGATGCTGCAACTTATTCCGCCAATGAACGTGCTGAGAAAAGCACTTTTAAAAATCTTCAGTATATTAAAAAATTTCCTGAAAAACTAAACATTGATAGCTGCTTATATTGAGAATCTTTCTAATCTGTCCAGGAAATGGTTTCACCTACTTACTGCTTTTGCTGGAACACCAATAAGGAATGACTCAGAGTGAATCAGTTAACAACTGAACTAATTATTTTCTTTCCAGTTTATCTACTTCTTAATTGTATGCTAGTAAGGACATAACTTAAAAGTCCTTCCTTATCCTAAAATTATGACAGCAAAATATTTTGCCATCAATTTCATGAACAACTCGAATTTTTGCTTTCAGATGTGATAAAAACCAATCCTGACTCATTTAAAAACTCTTCCAGCACAACTCCCACATGCTGCTGGCAGACAGATAAACCCAAGAAAAGCCACAGCAGTAAATGACCTCAATGTACTTTCAGAATCCAGAATAATAATGTTAATGAGTTAATGTTAACTGTGAAAAACAGAGCCAAATCTTTTATATTTTACATCACCTCACTGGTACAAAAAAAGTGGCAAAATATCCTAGAGGATAATACCCTAATCACAAAAGCTAAAATGATGAAAGGTGGTACTCATCTTTTTTTCTAAAGGCTTCAAAAAATTGTTACAATAGTTATAGGATGAAAATACCTTCATAAGTGGAAGTGATCCATAATGTCAAATAAATAGATATATTTTATCTTATTGTATGTTTACTTCCAGTTTATTGGCACTTATAATATCATAGGAACTTCAAGTTTTAATTAAAGCACTCTAGGGAAAATACCCTCTAAGACAGTACTTTCATAAATAGTATAATTTACTATCTTTTCCACTTATAAAAAAAGTATTAATATTTTAAAAGCACAGAAGATTCATTAAAACTCTGGAAATTTGGTCACCTAACAGCTTGCAGAATAATTTTTTTCATCATTACTTCAGACTTTGGCTTTGGTTGGAGGCTTGAAGAAATAAATTTCACTTGTTTAACTGCCAATATCACAGAAACCAAAATCATGACTTTGTGTACAGAAAGGCAAAGTAGAACAATTGTATTAAAAAAAAAATAAGTCCACAAAACTTTCAAAACCTGAAAATCCCAAACACAGAACTTAGTCAATATAGCCAGTGGCAAAATCTATAATCAAATACATGGGAGTCCTCAGGAAATTATTTACTGTAGGAGAGCAGAACTGTAACTCAAGGTTCAGAGACTTCAGGTTGTGTGTTTACAACAGGTACCATGATAGCACCTACCTTCATACATCTACTGGAAATAAGAAAACAATGTTATTCCTGCAAGTAAATTATGATCTGGACTTCTCTTACAAATTAAATGTAATTAAATAAAGAACTCTTTTGCTAAGAATGTGCCTCCACAGATGAAATAAGCTCTGGCAATCAGAAATCACTGCTAAGAGGAAAGGAGCTTGCACTTCTGAAAGCAAAAACGCTAGTGCAATAATCCTGTTATTATATTACACCTTTGGCATCAAAGAATATCCTCCATCTGGATGGGTGGATGGCTCAAATGGCCTTAAGTACTTGATAAATGCATTTTCCAATCCATAACTCCATAGACTGTAATAATGACATGTCATTTGGATTTTCTGTAACTTAATAAAATCTAACAGAGCTACTCAAGAAATATGTTAGTTAAGTGTCAGAAATATGTTAGTTCAGTGTCAGAAATTCTATATAAATCTAGTTCCAAATGGTCTTTTGTCAAAAAACTAGATCAAAGTATCTGAAATGACAAAAGGTAGCTTCTAGAGAAGTACTTAATTACTTTATAAGTCTCCTTGGATTCCTCTATTTGCAGTAACAATAGCAGAGCATATAAATTTCACTTATTTGCAACACATACCTCAACATGTAGACCTAGTACCTCAGAAAAATGTAAAAAATTAGGCTTTTGCTAATAGAGCCTAAATACAGCAACAATACAGAGAAAACCAAGCTGAAGAGTATGAGGCACTAAAAGCAACCACAGTAGAAAAACTAAATAGAATCAAAAAAGCAATGAAATTAGCATTTTAAAAATAAACCCACATATATTTCTGAAATAGGTATACTTCTGTAATGGGTAGTTAATTTGAGTTTCTGGCAGGTAAAAAAGACATCCAAATAGGTCTTCAAGATAAATCAACTAGAAGTCAACTTCTACACCAGAAATAGAGAACTCTCTGCTCTGGCCACATTTAATTAGCTTGCCTAATGAGGTCATTTAACTGAACTGCTGAACTATTCACCTGCTGTAGCTTTCAGAGAAAATATCAAGTACATAATTTCCTCTTTGTCAGAAAAAAAGTTTGTCCTTTGTATGTGACATCTTGAGGCAAGCCTGGAACCTTATGGAGGTTACATTGCAGTCTGCTCCTCTTAACTAAGTTTACACTTCTGTGACATTTTACTAACAATTAGAAAAGATACAACAAATAACCCCACACTTGTCACCATTATAATTATATACAGGGTGAGGAGATAACACAAATAAGCAGGACCAGAATAGCCACTTGCAAATAAGTATGAAGGGTGATATAAGAAAAGAGACAGAAGAATTTCCATGAGCAGAAACAAACCTTAACAAAAGCTCAGTCTTCTGATGAAAAATATCTGAAGTCATTAAACACTAAAATATGGTCAGTAACTAACTCCAACAGAGGATGACCCTACAATAGAACCCTGCATCAGACCACACATGGAATTTTCCTTCTGACTGTAGTACAGGGGATAATTGGGGTAAAGAGATAATACATAATTAGGTAGACAGGAAGAAGGAGCAAGATGAAGAAAAGCCATAACCAAAACGCAGAGAGGATAAAAGCCAAAGATGAGATTGCTGATCTTACCTAGCAGAATGACAGATGCCAGCCTAACTACAAGCTAAGTCCTTGGCAGGTCAGGAAAGCTCAGTATGGCTCATCCCAAGAAAACTGAAACAGTTTGATGACCCTCCTTTGCTCAGCTGATTGCAACCAATACAAAAACTTTTGGTGTCTTTAACAGATTTATCTATTTCTCCTGACTTTGATTACTTAAAGTTCAAAAAATACTTGATAAAGTATCCTTCTTATATGGATGCAATTTATAGTATGTTTATAGACTTCTATTGATTGACTTAAGCCTGAGTAGTTGCTAAAATTAAATGATCTCTTTGTTTAGTAGTTTAGTCACAGTTTCTAAAAGTTTATCTGTATGTTTATATGACTGTACCTGCTGAATTAATGGGAATATCATGAATATACTGAAGTGAATCTGTAGAACTTCATAGTACCATTGTTCAAACTATAACTTTGATTAGGGAACTTAAATTAACTGAATGTGACCATTTTCTACATGAAATACTGCCCATTCAAGCATTAATATGTTATTGACTAAGTAAAAAATAATTAATGCCAAAAGTTTTCCAGCAATATTTCTGCTTCAAATTATTACACTTGTGTTGAGTTTAGTGTGCAATTTCTGATTTCATTGTCAGTTTGGTTTAAAAGTGGCATATCATTAAAGACTGTAGGTATTTTTAAATCCCTCGGTTACTTTGGTACTTTTATAATTTAATCATCCTTTCCATCATTTAGGTTACTTGATTGGCCCATGAATTTAATCAGACTGTTTATTAAGCGTATCTCTGAAAAACAAGGGTTCTCATTAAGGGGAACTGGTCAACCTTTTACTTTGACAGCTGGTATCCACTCAGGTCACCAGAGGTTCTGGACCAAGGCTGATTACAGAAAGGTGACTGAAATTAACTTGTTGTTTTGACCTTCATTCAATTGTTTGTTGTTCAGTTCTTTAGGTTTCTCTGCAATGCTGTCTGAATTGCACCACAGAAGGACTTAAGTAATACAGAGAATTGACCCAGTTTTAAAGTTGAAAGTAGCTAACTAGGGCAGTAGAGAGCACAGCACAACCTCAGCTAACACTTTTTTGGCCACATTATTTCCAAAATTTAGCTTCAAAGTATCACATAAGTCCTGTTGTCCCACGGAACCTTTCTTTTCACGAAAGGACAAATGGTCAATTGAACACAACTGCATTATGCTCATTTCATTATGTTGGCTTCCAAACAGATCCTCAGTAGGTGAAAGATTCAATGCAGTATTGAAGTGCTCAACATCTCCAGCTTACCAAGTAGAAGTCTGTATTATATTATTCTTTGTACGCAACCATTTTTTGAGACTTGAAGGGCAGAAAGGTCAAAGAGCAGGAGGAAAGGTCAAGCCAGATAAGTAAAAGTCCATATTTCATAGAATTACTGTTTTACTTATCACTTTGCTTGAGATTTGACAGACATACTGGTGATTAGGTTATCACCTTCAAATAGATTTATAGGCTCTAGGGAATTTTTATTCAACTTACCCTTGGGGATGATGTCTGGATACAAATGCCAGCATAGAGACAGTGTGATTTTTAAAGGTCTCACAAAATAATGGAGACAGACATAAGCAGCAAATATCTTTGATTTCACTATTCTGGTAGCAAATATTTAACATTGTTTTAAGTACATGTGTTTGCATCCCACACTGCTTTCTCTGCACACTGTTACTGTTCACAAGTAGTTTTTTCCACATTGGCTAATTTTGGTAATATGCTTTTATCATCAGTGGTCTTGTCTGATGCAACATTCATTAACTTCAAGGGATTCTTTCATATGAATTGGGCAGGTGAGCACTGAAGCAAACACAGTAATGGAGCTGAGCTTCTCATACGCAGAAACAAGTGTGCACAACCAGTTACAATAGAGCCAGCAAGAATTTAAATAGGAAAATTTAAAATACTTGTAGGCTTTGTTAGAACCAAATGTAGCTGAAGCACAGCCTTGCAGCTACACATCACATATCCATGGATTTAGTCAGCAGCTGGTTTCTCAAAATATTTTTCAGTCTGCTATTGACAGAGCTGTAATTGTCACTATAAATTCTTGCAGAAAGAGTAGTGCCAAGTTTGCCACAAAAGATGTTCTCAACTGTATCATGAAGAAAAGCACCAAATATAATTCTATGCAAAACAAAAATCAGAGCATTGCTGCTAGAAGCAGCAACCAGAATGGATAGCAGATCCACAGTTTCCTGTGCAGCAGGAAGGATCGTGGACATCTATTTCATTATTCTGGATTTCAATGGGGATTTATTTTGGTAAAATCAGCAAACTGCTCTGTGAAAGGGCTGCCAGTCTCATTTTAAAGCACAGATTTCGTTGCCATCACCCAACCCTCTGCTACAAAGTCTCTCAGATTAAACTGAATTGAATTTTTAAAATTTCATTGGGTCAATGTTCAATGCCAACACACCAATGCATCTTTTTTATACTTTGCTGTTAAGAACCATCAAATAATTCACATGATCAGCACAGGCATCTCAATATCAAAGCAACTTTTCAGAAGCAGGAAACATTCCTCCACAGGAAGATGCTTACAAAACTTAATGTTTCTTTAGCTTCAGAAAGCAGATACCTACTTGTCTGGGGGCAGGGGAGGGAGAGGATGGAGAAGTGTCACTGCTCCTTTCACCCATTTGAGACAAAAACATGGACTGTCAGCTAGTTTTTGACAATTGGCTGTTATTAAACTCCAACTTGCTAGGGCCAGCTGTGCCTAATTTGAGTCACTGGTGCAAAAATAGCCAGTCAGCAGGAACTGAGGCAATTATGGGTAATTCTGCTGTGGAGCAGTCCTGCATCACTATCCCAGGATTAACTTTAGGCCAGCACTCCAAGGTGACTGAATGAAGAACACAAGGCTTGAATAAAATCATCACTAGCTGGTTTTATACAAGCTAAGTTTGGAAGTCTTTAATCTGTATTTAACCTTCTTTACAAGTAGATTGTTCAGGTACTAAAAGAAGTTTGCCAGAGTTGCAGACTAGTATATTCAAGGGGCTATTTGTTTTAATATACAGCCATATGTTAACCTATAATAATTTTGCAACTGAGTAAAAACATTTAATGATTTCTATATCTTAGCCTTTTTTCTGCTCTGCTAGATGGCAATACATGAAATTTAAAAAGAAAAGCAAAAACAAACCCCAAAGTTTAATTTCAATACTTCATTCTTCATAGCTGCAAAACCTATGTAAGAGCTACTATGAAATGCATATAGAAGGAACTCAGAGTAAGAAGCACTCTTATAACTGTTACACTTGAATTCTGTTTCTTCATTTAAAAAAGTGTAGAAATAAAATTTTAAGTAACCATGTCATTTTGACAAAAGATACCAGAAAAAGTGGTACAACTTCATATGGCAAGTAGTAGGTTTTTTTAAGCTTTTACTATGAAAACAGCAAGTAGATGTGCTATATCACTTAAATAGTTTCATTACAACTATAATATATGTAAAAAAATCATGAGAAGAACCCAGCAAGCATTTCCAATTTTACACTAACACCAGTTAGAGTGAACAATATAAAGCATTTGTCGCTTTGTTTTTAATATTGGCACCTTATACTAATCCTCCTTTGTTTTTCTTTTTTCACCGTAAGAGAGGAAAACTTTACAAAGACAGAAATTGTAGTTTCTTAACTGTATGTGGGAATTACTACAGCTTCCACTCTTGCAGCTTCATAGGATAGATATGACAGAAAATATCAGGTATAGTGACAGTGTTTCATTCAGTCAGCTCCTGTTGAAACAAAGCATAGGCTCCCTACCTCTAACAAGGTATAATTTAGGACATCAAGACTCTATTCAGGATAATAAGTAGATCCATGTCCCTTCAATTATTTATTCCTCTGGCAGACAATTCCATTAACCCCCTCCTGTGCAATAATTTGTTCTGCCACATGTTAGAAAAATTTTTTTCCAGCTGCTCAGCAATACTGCTGCAGTAAATGGAAAGTATTTCCTGGTAGACAGCTGATACTCAGCAGAGGTGAACAGAGACATCTGATACATGAAGGGTAATGTAGTAGTAAATAGCATGAGACAAATGTTCAGCTCCTTCACCATGATGTTTGTGGACTTACAGCAGGATGACATGCAAAAATACTGATTAATTATTCATTCATCTCAAAAAAATAAATTAAAGCTTTTCCTGCTATATAGGTAAGATGCAGCACAAAGTTAACACTAATCCCTGTTAAACTGAAGTTAACTTACTACTAAGTACTACAAAACAATTAAGTTCACCCATCTCAGCATTAGACTTAGCACAAAAAGGCACGTAAAATAGTAATGAAGCATTCACTTAGCTTTGGTAAACAAGAAAGCACTTCATTTTCTGCACCAAGGAGGACTGTCTGGTAAGTTGATATGAACAAATGTATTATGACAGCACCCTTGGCTTCTGCACAGCTTAGTGGAGGCTACACACCTAGTGGGGGTTTTGCAAAGCATTTAGCAGCTACACCAAGTGGTATCATCAGAATAAATATCATCAGAATAAAACCAAGTTCTAAAACAGCTACCCAGTAGCACAAAATTCTAGACTGAGAGTGCTGAGTAACAGCAAAAGTGCTCCCAATATGTTGGAAATTAGCAGCTAGGAAGGCAAGATAACTTGTTCAGATGTCTTATTCTTGAGTTAACATAGGATGAAGACGAATGGAAGACCATGTTCTTACTGATGTGTGATGAAGACACAAAGTTCTAAGAAGTAGTCACAAGAACATGAACACAATCTGCCCACCATTCAGAGAACCCTGTCTGACAGTACACATACTAGATATTTCTACACAGAAGGGATTTCTGCAATTGGTAAAACAGGATCATTTGGCTAAATTTGTCTTTTCTCTTCTCTCTCCTTAATTTTCTGGGGGACTCCTTTGTAAGTGTTGCTTTCACAGATTCATTCTCCATTTTGAAAGATGCATGTCTTTTTGGTTTGACTATACACACATATATAATCAAATAACTATGTGAATTAATCTTGTTCCATCTCCTATCCTTGGTTACAGAATAGGAGACAATTTTAATGAGAAATCTGGCCAGAAAATAGAAGATAAAGTTTGAAAAAACATATACAGAAACAGAAATCCAGCCACCAGGAAAAGCTGGTTTAATGTAAAGAAGAAAAGAGTCAGCATGCTAATGTAACATGACAGAAAACTGTCAACCTCATTTCTCAATAGAAAATGAAAAACTCCAAGCTTAAATAGTTTACCAAAAATTACACAATGAGTCACTGCTGAATTTGGAATGTAATCCCAAACCTAATCCCCAGACCACAGCACATCCCCAGGGTATTACTTAGAGACATACTTTTCACTGAAATTGTGCTTCTCCCTTGTTTCCAATGCATTTAATGAAACTGTGGCTCAACACCCTTTCAATTCTCATATTATATTTCATAAGCAGCAGGAAGAGATGAGTGTGGATTGAAGCCATTACTTCACTCTTTTCAAGCCAACCAGTCCCCTACCTGCATTTTGCAGCCTGAACTCCCTCTCTTGCTGCTCCATCCCACCTCCCACCAGAAAGAGGGAAATGGTGTCCATGGAGAAACCAAGACATCATTCAAAATGAGAAGAAGTGACTCATTAAATGCAAAATGTTCACCTCATCTTAAAACTCAACAGAGAGGGAATAACAAGAGTGTGACCAGGAGGTCAGCCATACCTTGGCTGAGGAGCTGCAGACCCAGCAACCCCCAGTGGGACAGGGAATGGGACCCAGAGCCTCCTGCAGCCTAAGGCTGACCTGCTGGGGCACTGGGAATCCACATCAGCAGCTAATAAAGTCACTGAATCCACAGTATAAATACATAAAGTTCCATATATAGATAAATTTATATGTTGAAAATAACAGCATTTGCTTTCTTGCTTTGAGCACCCTGAATAAGAGATTATTTCCATCTTCTTTCTTTCTCAGATAAAATTTCCTATTCATGTAAATTTTTTTTCATCTTAATGTTTTGACAATAAAAAAATTAAGGTTCTCAAAGCACTTCAACTTTTCAAATTCCGAACAAAAGCCAGAAAGTAATGAATTCCACCTTAGCACAATTTTTCCTATTCATGTAAACTTAGGACAAGAAATGGAACAAAAATGAGCAATATATACAAGCCTATTTTGTCCTACAGGAGGTAGAGTCTTATGGACATAACTTGACAATTCTTTTATATATATTTTAATTGTGATTCATATTACTAACAGACAAATTAAGAATGAATAGATAGCAACAACTCTTTGTTGAGTTAGTACTATTGTACAGTATTTTGTTTGCAATGCTGTGTGTGTATCTTAACAATATGCAACCCAGTAGCTGGATTAGCAGAAGTAGTAAAATAGTAAATCAAATAAAAAGAGATAAAACCTGTAAGTAGTACTCATAAAGCTTCAATTCGTGATGAGAATACAAATAGAAAGTTGTAAATTCTTTTTTTTTCCCTTGTCACTTAAAAAAAGGGAGTTAGAATAAGCCCATAGAAAGATGATTGATGGAGTATGGTGGTATTATGAGCAATATTCTGGATATGTCTCAACAGAGAGCCTATAAATTTGAGTTCACACATCCTTGCCTTTCACAGAGCAATGTCTTCTATATGACCTTCCTCTGTCATGCTTGCTTTATGCATTGTTTCTGTCTTAATGCAGACACTTGTACTGGGGTTTTTAGCAAATCGATAGGGAGGGGCAAACAAGGGGCCTAGCAAAAGGTTACCCCAAATCATCAAATGAATTGTCTGGCCAGAATCCAGACACTAGTGAAGAAATTAAATATGCTTTCAAACTCAGTTGTTCTCATAAAGAAAAGGAGAAGGGAAGAACTCATATTATTAATGCTGGAAAGACAAGCAGGCTGGTGTTTTTGCCTGTCCTTAGATCTAGGTACCATAGATACACCTCATAATGGATGTAGAGCTCAGCAAGGTGCAAAAAACTCCCATGGGCTGGCTTAGAATTTATAAGACTTGGCAAGTTAGCTAAGGAGTCAAAGTTTTTTAGGAACTTTGGCCATCATGAACAACTTCAAAACAGCTTAATTACCTATTTATCTGTGTCTGAAATTCAGAGAATAATTTTTAATAGCCATTAGCTAATGCTTAATTTGATACAGAATCTATATGACATCAAAGGCAGAACACAGAATAGATCTTTTGAGCCTTGGTTATATAACAAAACTAATTAATAAATTCCTAACCAAGTAGTGGATTGTTTCTGTGAGTGATTGCAGAGCATTTCTCATCTTACCTACAAGATTATTGACAGAAAACAGCAAAGGAGAAAAACTATTTCTATGTGTACATAAGCAGGAGCATCCAAGGCAAGTGGTTGAGACTAACTCAAATCATGAACTCCTTAAAAAATGACAAAGTAGGAATAACTATATGATACAAAAATCAAGGAGCAAAGAAAGAAGTAGATGAAAAAAATTCTACTCTTCTGGTAATTTTATTTCTATAAGAACTTTCAGATCTTTTACAGTATGGATGTAAATGTTTTAAATATGTCCTATAATGTAACATTTTTTGAAAGGAGACTCTAGAAAAGCTTTCCTTCAATAAAATGTTTATTCTGAACTCAGCTATGTGGTAAATTTGCAATACACTTCCAAGTCCATCTGATTCTTACTTTAAAATGGAGATTTAGTGGAGTAATAGATTTGATCTGAACTTGTTTTTAATTACCTGTACAGTTTGTCATAGTAAATTGGGTTGCCTTTCATCACATTACTTGTGCAGCACAAAACAAATGAATATAAACTGGCATAACATATAATACACTTAAAATACTTTACTCTTACATCTCACTGAAAATGAATGAGGAAGTGGAACAAATTTTCCCCAAGGATAGCAATTTCAGCTTTAATTAGAGCTTCAACTGTTACGACCTCCATTTTGTATCTGGAATTTTTCAGGAGTGCTAAGACCAGAAAAGAAGAACATCTTCTGAGATCTTATTAAGAAACCCTCAATTGGGTAGAAAATTATGCTTTTTAAACACCGATTTGAGTGTCAGAAAGATGTAGCTTAATTGGGACTGGATGAAAGTTAACATGGTAACACTTTGCAATACAAACAACCTATGCCCTATGCCTTCTGACTTGGTGCAGGATCTGTGCAGATTGAGCTATTGGAGAGGGTCCAGAGAAGGGCCACGAAGATGATCAAAGGGTTGGAGCAACTGCCCTATGAGGACAGGCTGAAGGAGTTGGGGTTGTTCAGCCTGGAGAAGAGAAGGCTCAGAGGGGACCTCATAGCAACTTCTCAGTACCTGAGGGGGTCCTACAGAAAGTCAGAGGAAGGAATTTTTAACATAATATCGGATGGGAGGACTAGAAACAATGGATATAAATTGGAGGGGGATAGATTTAGACTAGACATAAGAAAGAAATTCTTTACAGTGAGGGTGGTGAAGCACTGGAACAGGTTGCCCAGGGAGGTTGTGGATGCCCCCTCTCTGGAGGTGTTCAAGACTAGGCTGGACAGGGCACTGGGCAGCCTGGTCTAGTGGGAGGTGTCCCTGCCTATGGCAGGGGGGTTGGAACTCGGTGATCTTTAAGGTCCCTTCCAACCCAAACTATTCTATGATTCTATGATTGCAAATCCTACATAGGTACCAGTACAAATAGATTAAACTTTCAAGTGTTTAGGAGACTGTGGGAACAGGATGGATGCTGTCCTAACAGGAACAACCAGCCTCATGAACCACTGGGAAATGCTTCTAAAATAATAAAATCAGCCTTAATTTTGTTCTAAAGTTCATGGAAACAAATTAGTAATGAAATTATGTACTGAAATAAGAGTCAGAATAGTTGCTTGCACATGCAAAATTGGGTAGCTGCTGGCTGGGGTTAAACCAGGATAATTCTTAAAAAAGTATCAATTCGAAGTACTTTTTTTCCAAAAAAAGAAAGAGTCCAAGAATGGAAATGGGTATTACTTTCTTGTTCTGACTGGGTGAACATCAATTTAAGAAAAGATCTTCAGAAGAATCCCAAATCTAGGCCATATGAATTGAGTACCATAAAACTTGATTTTTAGTGCCCTGAGTAGGTGAATGTCTCTTTAACTGGAATATTTTATTTTCTTCCATTTATATTATCAAATAACAATCAAAGGCTACTATTAAAATCTGAGTCTGGGTGATAAAATGGTATCATAAGTCTTTTATTAGGGATCTTCAAAAATTTATTTAGGTGAAAAATTGTTCCTTTGGTTTTATATCAGCAGAAGGACTAATTGGAAAACTGTTTTCTTACACAGTTGAGTATAATTTTCCTGTTTAAGCACTATTGACTGCCACATGCACCTTCTCACAGATATCTGTATTGGTATTCAAAAAATGTGTTCCTTGTAATGCAAGCTAGAAATATTTCACAGGAAAGACCCTAGCTACATGTATTTGGTTTACATTCAGTCTTTGCTGATCCTAAAAACTATGGATTTATTGAAGTGCAACTATGTGTCCTCAATATTACATCAAACAGTGCTGACAAATTTTATTGAGCATAGAGGCCCTATAGCATTGGAGCAAGAGGAATTTCTTTAATAGTAGCCATAATTAATTTTGTGGTTACATTCAAAGGCAACAGAGCTGGAGCTGTGGGACTGAGCAGTGTAAATCTGAGATTTTACATAAGATGACACATTGATCAAAAATGTAAGTTTGGTCAATGTAATCCTCTTTGGGTTTTGTGTCTAACATAAAGATGACCATGAAAGAAAACATGATATTAGCCTCAACAAAAAGACTGTTAAGTTTATGAAATGATGATGATGAAAATGACATTCTTTTATCTAGTAAAATTTCTAAGAGTCTTCCATTTCAAAAAGAAAGAAAACCGTGGAATAGCCTGACCAAGAAGAAAAGCCCTCTACC
>VZTY01023892.1:0-101037 GCA_013400935.1 Turnix velox | reverse complement strand
CACAGCACCAGCAGTCAAGAAGGTTCCTGGAATGCATTGATGACAAGTTCCTCTTCCAAATGGAACAGGAACCCACAAGAAGAGGAGCCATGATGGACCTTGTTCTCACCAATGATGAGGTCCAAGTGAGTAATGTGGAACTCAAGGGCAGCCTTGGATGCAGCAACCATGAAATGGTGGAGTTCATTATCCACAGAGCATCTAAGAAGGGCTGGAGCAACTGCCTTATGAAGACAGGCTGATGGATTTGCAACATATATGAAGGGGATATTTCCACCTAAACAGAAATTTTAAGTGATGCTTCTTCTTTACACCTTCTCAAGATAGAAAAATTGACATTAATGAAATGTGAAACATCATGAATTAGAGACAGTAAAATATTTAAATGCACTTGTAGTTGTTCTTTAAGCTGTGACACCTATTCCACAGTAGAAGTACACAAGGAAACTAATTAGTAGTTTTCCTTATTTCTTTTTTAATGTGGTTATTTTTTTTTAAATGCAGCAGTAAGGTTTTCAGTGGATTCATCAGTCCTCTTTCACAATTTATAGATTTCAGAGTGTAAAAAATATGGCATTGCTTCCAAAAGGTTACTCAGACAATATATAGTAAATGAATATAATACAGTAGAATGATGAAAAATTCCTAGGATGTCATTATTAGCAATTTCTGAACTCATCTTCTCCCTGATCACAGCTAAACTAGGAGCAAGGTTTTAAAGGATTTAGATAGCCATTTGACAGCAATAATCAGGGATGAAATCTCATTACTGTTAGATAAAGCTCACAACATTTGCAAATAGGATTATATAGTTTAATTCCTAATGACAGAGGGGCCTAGACTCCTAACTATGATACCTGTTATTTCTAGTCCTAACATTTAGTGTGATTAATTCTGCAAAATTAATCCACAGACTAGAATTTATATAATTTGCAAAGTATGATTATCCAAGATAACTTTTACTGAAATCATGTTCTATAATTTTGCTCATGAATGGCTCATGTTCTCACTTTAATTTGAATATGAACAATTGGAACACATTTCACACTACCTATTTTTAATCTTCTCCTCCTTTCCTCTATGAATATGATTTTTATATTTCTTCCCTGACTACGTGGTGAACTCATTTATATCCTGTTTCAGTTTCCTATCTGATTAGTTCTTTTCCCCACAGATTTAGTTTTGCTGAACCATAATGCTACCACACAGACAGCAGAATAAAATATAAAATTCATACATAATCATGTAAGCAGAGATAGAATACCTGCAACTCCTATTCATTTCAAAGAAGCTGCCATTGTTTAATACCTTTAGAAGTTGCATTACTTCTTATTTTCAGCAGAATACATTATTCTAGTATATAGCACTGGATAATTATCAGTAGATGAATGCACACTGTAAAATAAATATCAGAACTAGCACAAAAAGAAATACCTTATTTTTCTGGAGTCCAGATTGCAAAGAGGTTATCTTGGAGGGTGGGGGAAGAAGTCTGAAAAGACCATTGAAAGAAAACCTTCCCATATCTTTATGTCTAACAAGAAGATCACTGAAAGAACATGTACAAAGCTGGGGAGAAAACTCTGAGAAAAGCAGATTGAATTTCCTTCAAGAATCCAAAAGATTTTAGTACTATCAGCAGACTCAGATAAAACTCTATACATAAGCACTTCTCTGTCTTGCAAGAACATATAATAGAAAAAGGAGCAGCAGATTTTGTTATAATCGTCAGTTCTATTCAGATAAGCATATAGTGGTTCTGTTCCCTCACATGAAGCATTTTCTGCCATTCATAAGGCCACTGGGAAATGTGAGCAAGCTGGCAGTTTATTACCAGCTGCATTTCACATAGCAGAGATGGTGCAAGTAATTTCCATCTTGAATCAGAATAAAGCAGTGGTGGTCTCCCATTGCCAATAACTGCATCATCTAGCAGGTTAGATGCAAAATTTAGGTTAGAAGGGAGCTATCTTCCTCCTGAGTTGATGAATGGACTCACAGTCTCTTGCATTTCATAGTGATTTCTACACAACGTGCTGGTATCACAACTACAGTTAAAAACATTTCACTATTGCACACATTGTTCACAGAACGGCAGGGGTTGGAATGGACTCACTTACTGCAACCCCCTGTCAGAGCAAGTTCTGCTGCAGCACCGTGCACATGAAGGTGTCCAGGCAGGTTTTGAATGTCTCCAGAGACTCCATCATCTCCCTGGGCAACCTTTTCCAATGCTCTGTCCTCCCAAAAGTAAAGTTCCCTATGTTTAGATGGCACTTTCCTATGTCCAAGAGTTTATGCCTATTACCTCTTGCACTGTCCCTGGGCACCACTGAAAGATGACTGGCCTTATCCTCCTGATACCCACTCTCTAAGTAATTTTAAACATTCATAAGATCCCCCCTTCAGTCCTCTTTTTTTCAACCTATAAAGTCCCAAGTGTCTCAGCCTTTCTCTGTTCCAAAGCTACAAATGAGCTCTCAAAGAAAACTAACACCATTTTTAAATATATCTGGTAGAGCAGGGTCCAGCAACAATTCTCTACAAGAATTGCAACTTAATGGTAATTACCAATTACCATTAATATTAATAAGCCTTAATGATAAGTTCATACAACTAGTAAGTTTATAACAAACAGCCAGAACAGCAGACATCATTGATGAAAGTCTGAACCTCTGGACAGTTTCAAGACTATTTCACAGTAATTTTTCAGCTAAGTCAGTGCCTGAGAAGTCACTTACTAAGAGACTGTTCCTCTCAGTCATTTACCTTGTGCCTAGCTGTTGGTAAAACTAGCAGCTACAGTGTGAAAATTCCAACCATGAGAAAGGAAAAATTCTTGAGACAGACCAGAGCAATAGTATAGCAGCAGTTTCTTTGAGCAGTGAGAAGCACCTGGAAGTGGCTTGCAGTTATTGCCAGTCCCCATGTCATCTGTTAAGGATATGATGGCAGTAAAAAGTAGGTCATAAGTGAACCACTAAACTTTGTGAGAATTGAGCCCTAAACAATTAAAGCAGAGCTGCTGGAATAACTACTGTGTGAAGAAGAAACGAAAAAGGTTAAATATTTGATGGAGTAGTGTCAAAGAATCCCATTAGTATTTCGCCCCTGCTTCGTGGCTTTTCTGAGGAAACTTGTAAGCTCAGCAGCACTTCCTTGGCACTATCTGAATA
Organism: Turnix velox; assembly: GCA_013400935.1. Lineage (NCBI taxonomy): Eukaryota > Metazoa > Chordata > Aves > Charadriiformes > Turnicidae > Turnix > Turnix velox. Next base: position 97,861 of record VZTY01023892.1, on the reverse strand, counting down.
CATAAAAGGACTCTAGTGGAATTTGTGACCAGAAAATCTGCCTGAAACTGAGAACAAGTGACAAGCACAAAGAGAAGTTAAAAACATTTACAATTTAGTCATTCAAGAATGAGATATTTCTTTGGTTTGCATGATTTAAGGTAATAACCTAAACTTCAAGCCCCCCAATTTCTTACCTACTCATATTCCATTGTAGTTACTAAGTTTCTTGTCAGTAATTGCTAACTTTTACAATGAAGCCAAATTATTTAGTATTATCAACAGCCAAAACCAGTTTGGAAGCAGGCTAAGTGTTGCAGTCCTGCAAACAGACAGCACCCTCCAGGTACTCATTTGAACTGGGTGTAAAGAATTCATGCTTTTAAGCTACATGTTTTTTTCATTTCATATCTATAGTTCAAGTTAAGGAAATAGCAGGTTTGCTATTAACCATGACTTTACAGGAGAGAAACAATGAAGATGACCTTCAGCAACCCTCGTTCTTGGGACAGAATGTAGTGGTTCTGTCCCCCAAACCAGGTTTTTAAGAACTAGCCAAAACTAACACTGCCAGCTATTATGTGCTGTTCTTTGGATGAGATGTTATAGATTTGGGTTCATTGCTACAGATCTCACGAAACATTTTGAAAACAGATAGGGATAACCAATGTTTTCTGGCCAGCATATCTTCTATCACACAACATGACTGCAATATACCTTCTGTCAACAGAAATAGGATGTCATGCTGAAATCTATTTTACCAGCCACAGCTGGTCACATCATAACTGTCACTCATATGATAGTCCCCTATCACTGTCACCCTACCTTTCCCAATTGATTCCCTCAAGAGACACTGGATGATTTCAGACAAACTTTATTATATGCTATAAAGTAAGCAGTCTTCATTCTCTTCTTTGAACTCCCTGCCATCTCATTTTGAAAAAAAGGCAAGCAGTCAGCACGTTGGCTGCTTAACCAAAGGTAACTGAGTAAGCAGCTTTATTTGCTTCCAGTGAAACTTCAGAGCTTTGCACCAGTATTTTCTAGACAAATACTATCTTAGAAATCATAAAGTAAACAGCTGAAAACTTATCAAATAGTATAACAATAGCTATGGCAAACCAAACCCAATTATTACATAATCAAATTTCCTGTGGAATAGTAAAATTACTGTAAGGTTTCTTTTACACTCAGACTGATCTATGCTAGAACTAGCTTTCTATAAACTAGTAATTTGGATTTTTTTTCATTTAAAACATTACAGCAACATCATATTCTCACTTTACATATCCATACTAAAAGCAGAGGCTCAAGAAAATCTTCTATATATGACTTTTAAGTCACTTTCATACCTCTGCTTCTGCAAGAAAAGAACTCACTCTCCATCCCCCTCAAGAAAAAAAACACACAAAAACCCCCAAAACAAAAACATAACTCACAAACCACACAATATGTTCTTTGAAAAGGACACTATAGTCGTTTTACTGATGGCACACAAAATTTCTCCTCTGCTTCAGTTTCTTTCTGCTTATTTCTTCACAGAATGAGCAAGGTATCACAAAATATAGACCATGAAAGGAAGGGACAAAAAAACACCCACATCACAAAACTCTACACAACTTTCTTGGAATAATGGCCTCAGTCTATCAAACAGCTTTTGAGAAACAGTAAGAGTTCAAGAAACTGCCTTCTTTTCAAATGAAACAATATTTTCACAACTGGGAAGTATGTAATTTGTTTTATGCTGCTTTCCATATGCTTCTGAGCTTTTTCTCTAGAGACAAGTCTAAAGCTGAGATTCAGTATAAAACAATACACAAAACACCCCGATAAAGAATCAGCTCCTTGCCAACATCAATAGAATGAACAATTTTTCAGACCAATAAAAGCAATATTTGTGTAAGTTGTTATGTAATTTTGGATACCTTGGGGCCTGATTGTGAAGTTAATTGAGTTCAAGGAAGTGCCACAAAATATCAGTGGTATCTGTCAATAGTAACTGTTGCTAAAAGTAGGGAGGCATTTTAGAAGGAAAAACTAAAAAAAAACACCAAACAACTACATATTCCAGGAATGTTTATTTTTCTACTGAGATTACAAAAATATTTAGGTAGTTTTATACCTCTGTAGCAGATGCCATATCATTTCTGATTAAAATTGCTTGCCAATAATAGGTTTCTCACAGGCACAGATTAAAATCAGCTTCCACAGCTAATTCCACAAACTAAAATATTCCACTACATTTTCCAAAATGTCCTCCATATTCTCAAGTACAAATAGGTAGACAGATACAAATAGGACAGCAAGAAAAGAAAGTTAGAAGACACAAGTATTCTAAATACTTTCTGAGAACTTGTTCATTTAGAGACCCCCTATCTGTGGATAATTTATGTGGACTTACTCCAGCTACTGCTGACTTAAAGTATTAAGACAGCTCCCTAACCTCAGTAAAGGGACTCAAAGGCTTAAAAGAAGGGCTACAGCAAAAAGAACAAGCTTGCTGAGCACAACAGATGAAAAATTCATAATTTTAATATCTTTGTATTTTCATATTCTATTATATCTTCATCAGCACCTGAAGCAAGGAATAGCAGTTACTTTATTTCTTCCCTGCTCCTGGGTATACACCAAGGCATCAAGTGGATAGGTTGGCTCATATAATACCAGCTTGCTTATCACTCCAGATAATTTATTTATAATGAGAATCATGTCTTTCCAGTAGTATGTTGATGCAATATGACTAACTTTTCAATTTCTGAAGATGTATAATTGTCAAATGGAAACAAATATTGATAAAACATCACTCTTCACATGAGATCAAATGTGTCATACAAGGGGGGTTTTCAGTGATGACTGCTAGGTAAGAAATTACACACAACCTGATGGCTGAACCCAGTGCAGCATTTCCTCTGTATTTAAGGTTTGAATAACTGAGAAGCTTTAAGCTTTTCACTTCTACGTTAATTTACCTATTGACAATTACCTGGAAGCTCTTCCCCATCCAGGAGTGCTGTTTACTTGGCTACGTTTCTGGAGAACGGGCACCAAGACTGAACATGGAACTTGAGCTCACAAAAATGCTCCATGCATTAAACCATAATGTATAAAACTGTCCTCTGACATAAAGAAATACAAAATATATGCATAGAATCACAGAATAGCTTGTGTTGGAATTGTAACTTACACCAGTACACTAATCCATGTGAAGGGAGAAACTAGAGTGTTAACACTGAACAAGTAATATATGTATCACTATCAAGGACAGGTTAAATCCTGGCAGAATCAGGCCTCTGAAATGAAAGTAAAAAGCACTGGAAACAGTTTAGGTTGCCTATATCAGTATAATGTCAAAGAAATATTAAGAACAATACTTCACCAGACAAACTATTAAGAGAACTGAACACTAATCCTTCCCTTATGTGTTACTGGGAGGAAAAAGTGAGAGATACCAAGGTATGTTCTGAGATTAATTGAATAGATGTAAGTCAAATTATAAAAATCAGATTAAATAATGCAAAACTAAAGGAAAACAAACAGAGAGAAATGTACAGATTTGAAGATATACATACAAGTCATTGTAATCTATCTTACAGGAAAAAGTCCTTCAATTTCTTTCACTTTAGTAGGTAACAGTGACTTAACTGAGAACATTACTAGGTAGCTCTGCAATAATTAGCAGAGTACTTCAGAAGAGTTTAAACACAGGTCATGGTGTCCTTATCAGTGATTACTCCCAAAAGATGAAGAAATGGAATCTTTTAGGTAGAGAGTAATTTAGGATCAAAACCTAGTAATGAAGGAGTCTGAAATTAATGTATCAAGAGGGGCAACTAATTATCTTCAACACTTACCATACTGCTGTTGCTATAACCATATGAAATTATGAAGATTTATTATGTGCAGAATAGCATAATAAACTCAAAACAGTTTAACCTTAATAATTTTTCTCACTAAAGTCTGAGTTTAGCTACTCAACATAATCTACACCTATGGCAAACAATGGACCAGCATGACTTTTCTCTGTTTGAATTTCAAACAGCCTATGTCAGATTCAGTTTCCTTCTAAAGAATCTGAAGAGTTTTGCTCTGATGAACAAAAAAAAATAAATAAAAGCCTGACTCTTTTCACATTCCAAGCATGTCTGTTAACTTTCTCGATTAACACCCTTTGGATAGAAATAGCATATAGAATGCGCAAGAGCTAATATTGGAAAAGCTAAACAAAAGCTGTAATCAGATTTTAAAACAGACAATATAAAGCACTGTAATTAACTGGGTTGGAATAAAGTGGTCTTTATTAGTGCAAATGAGCTCATCTACTATAGGAATGAATATTTCACAATCTAATCCAGAATGTATTGACATCAGCCAAACATTTACGTTTCTTCCATGGACAGATTGTTATTGACCTTGTGATGTGACATATCTACTGTCACTAAGCTACAAAATGGGAATCTCATCCTGCCTCTCCTCTTTTATATACAGAAAGCAAATAATTTGTCAGCATGCCAGCTTTAACTAGCTGAGATGAAGGTAAGCTAATTTAATAGGAACTGTTCAATAGCTTCGACCCACCTGACACTGTCAGTTAAGGCAGCTCCACATTGCAGCGTCTTTCATTATTTCCAGCTCTTTCTTCAGATTACTTGAACAGCAAGTCAAATAATATGCTTAGGAGTCAATAGGCCTGACTTTTTCTCAAGGACGTTCTTTTGATGCCAGGAACTGTCAAGTGGGAAAACACGTAGCATGAAGGTGAGAGGACACTAATTAAATATACATAGCTCTGGCCAAAGAAGAATGAGGCACAGCTTGCTATCTGAAAACTCAGTTGCCTGCTTGACTGAGGTCACAGCTGTTGACTCGTACAAGTTCTTGAGTTGCAATCTCAGTATGAGATGCTTTAACACTCTTAAATACCAGACAAAGGCTGTCTTGAAGGATTCTGTGTACAGTTATACGTGTTTTTGCAGTTTAAAGACAGATATAATAAAATCTGTATTCAAGTTCTTCTAAAATTGATATATATCTTCTGTCTATAAAACTGAGGTATTACAGTGCTTCCTGAAGCTGGAGAAGGACTGTTACAAATTCTTGTTACAAAGTAAGTGATACTATTCATCATGTTCATGCAAAAACTGAATTTCTAAAGCCTATTTCAAAGCATGATTCTAATAACAATATCCATTCAGCTTAGATTGGCCTCAGTCAAGAGCAAAGAACAAGTAATGAGCTGACATACATGCATTTGTATTATTTTACAGAGGTGGGTGCACATGTCATACATAAAAACATTAAATGGTTTGAACTACTCTCCCTTCCCTTTTTTCTCTGCATTACTGATTGTTCTCCTTTATCTATTATCTAAAATGAAACTTTTGGCTATGCAGAGCTGAAAGCTTTTTTTATCTACATAAATCCCAGTACAATTTCTCTTACAAGTGCTGTTAGATATCCCTGACCAGAGCAAGTGCTTTGTGGAGCTCCCTGAGCAGTGCTACCCAGCACTTCTATGCTGACATGGCTCAATGCAGCACCATGCCCATGTGACAGTGAACATCCCATTCATGTAGTACCATAAGTGTGCTTATTTACAAATTTAGGGTTTATTAAGACTTACTGGCTTGAGCACTCTGCCTTCTGAACACAGCCACACTACAGATGGACTGTTACCTCCACACTTTCCCCACAAGACTTGGAGCACCCCAGCTCAGTCTGGAAACCACTTCAATGCTGTGGTGGAGACATGTTCTTTAAAATGAAAAAATAATACTAAAGGACAGGAAAGATTAGTTTAGATATCCATAAGACAAAAAAAATTGGTATTGGGCTATACTCAGTAATACCACATCTGAAGAGCTGTCAGAAGACTATCATTTTGACCTGAAAGTTGTGGCCTTGAGGCTTCATTCCATTTGCCAAATGCCACCCTGACCTGTGGAGCCTTACTTTAAACCCTGCTGTGCATGACATGATTTGTGGATGTTTGGCCTTTCACAGATGGCTCATGCCTACAAATGCATTCGTGATTTTGTTCACATATTTGTGCAGGATGACATTTTGTAAGGCATTTTACATGTTTTGAGGACTATCCCTCCCCTCCAGACTCTTGGGTAATCAAAACCCACATTATCTGTAAATGGACAGATGAAGAAGTGCTCAAAGCTGAGCTTATACGAGAGAAAAATTATGCAAATTAACACATTTAATAGTTGCATAATTTCACACTAACAACTAAGCATTTCAGACTCCAAAATTTACTATTTCTAGTACACAAATATCACATTCACTCTTCATTGTTTCCAGCCTCTTCAATTTTATCAATCTATGGCCAAGGAGTGTGCGCTTTCCTGGAAACTAAATTATTCCAGTTTTCTCCACTGACCAAACTAAGGACATTAGACATATAATTTGTAAGAATGACTTCTGTTCATAAGTCATTGTAAAGAAGACTAAGGGAAAAGAGGAGACTGTTCTTTTTTCAGAGTGTGGACTTGACCTTCCTCTTCCCTCCTTCAGTCTATTTTCTGGCTGAAAGCTGTGGGATTAAATCACGTCTGATAAATTACTAATATGGCATTTAAGCAAGTCTCTTGGACTATTTAAGAGTAATCACAGGTCTCAGTTCGTGAGCTTTTCAAGTTAACAGCCTCTTTTCCCAGACTGTAAGTGTATTAGGCTCTGAGCACATTTATATGTAGGTTGAGAGCAATAAAGTTTTTCCTCTGTAGGAGCAACATGTAAAATGCTATTGCTGAAGGCACAATATCCAGCAAGATTAGCACATGCTTCACTACATCCTGTTTTTCACTTCAGTTTACCTTTGGTTGTATTTTTCATGCTTGCTTGATTAACACTCCTGTATATATGCATCAGTCCCTTTGGTTCAAGACTTGGTTGTTCATGGATAAGCAGGTTCCACATGGCTGAGGGATGCCCAGCAGCTGCTGCCTTACCTTGCTTGAATTCAGTCTATTCAAATAACATTGCTGTTAGAGTTCAACAAACACAGGAAAGAAGCAGACTCTTCCTGCCTCGTTGCTATTACATAATTTTTAACATCTTGGGTGTTGCGTACATAATCCACACAAACCTGGCTGGATCATCCATCTGACAAACCCAAGCTCTACAGGTTTGTCTGACAACCCAAAAGAGACTTCCTCACAACGCCTTGTCCTGCTTACTTGGAAGCTGACACTTAAAAACCTCAAAATTTAGTCCTTCTGGTCTTAAACACAGATTTTCTGTGTTTGATAGTTTCAAGTCTTTAACACATCATGCCTCATTTTCTGAGACTGTGTTACAACCATGCTCCCAACAAAAACTACAAAAATTATTTGCTTTTATTGTTTTCAAAAACATTTGTTTCCAGAGTATTTTTGAAGTGTAGTAAAAGGGAGAGGAAATACAAAGGCAACCATCAAGAAAACTCTAAGTGGCAGCAGCTTGTAATAGGGGCAAACCAGATGAGGGCATAATTTTTTTGACTTAGCATTCACCCTGAAACAATTGCAATATATTGATGGTAGATATGGAACAAGTGATCCCAAGATTCTATGAAGTAATGACCTGGATGTATAGCTCAGTTGGGAGAGCATCACACTCCTAATCTGAGGGTCAGGGGTTCAAGTCCCCATCCAGGTAGTTGGGCTGATGGTTGGACTAGATGATCCGAAAGGTCCCTTCCAACCTTGATTATGAAATGAAATACATCAGTTCTCTACCCAATGGCTGTTGTGTAATTAGTGCACCTTAGGCACTGACCCACTTTAAAAAAAAAAAACAGAACAAATAAAGTTATTTCCTCTGTTGATTTCTTCAGGGCAGGAAGCATGTCAGTGTTTGTAAACTATTATGTAAATGCAAAGCACTACACAAATTACTTTAACAATGAAACCATTCTATCCCTGTGCACAAAATGCAGATATTAAGTGTAACCCTTCTGTAGCCAGGGATACACTCTAATTCAACCTGAAGCAAAACCACAACAGCAACTCTACTAAATGACTCTGCATTGCAGCTTCATGAGCACTTCAAGGGTGTTTCAAAACTGGCCTCATGAATAAGTGCTCCAAAACTATCTCCAGCACAACACACTTGATGACTGCAACTGATTTGTATATGACTGCCTCAGTCTGTCAGCAGAGAATGTGTTCTGCCCTGCCAAATAATCTCCTATCTGTATTTTCAAGATGGAACAAATCACCTTCCCCTTTCCTTGTCACTTCTGTGACAGCAGAACATCTCTTTCTTTTGTCTCATTTGAATGTATAAGGAAACATAGAGTATCCTTTAACAATAAATAAAACCCAGTGCATAGCAACAACTGACTTGGAGACAATATTCTGGGTAAGGTCAGAAAATGATTCACCGGTTCTGGTGACTTGCAAGTAGTTTTTATTGAACAACTCTGAATGAGATTTTTATACAAGCCCCGTGCCTGCAATGGAATTCTCACTCAGGCCACAGAAGCACATCCATAGCAATATTCTGTGGGCAGAGAAAGGTGCAAAACAATCATGGCTGCTTCAAGGCATTAGCCTCAAGTGATGCTAGAGCATCCTCATGAATTTGCTGCTTTTCATAACTCAGATGAAAAACTGACCATGCTGCTCTAGAACAATCAAAATCTGCATCAGATACCAGCAATGAGTTTTCACTGAAGATGCTTCAACTGCACTTTTAACCTAACTCCTCTTTTTTTTAGAAATATCTATCAAGAATATATTGTAATGCCATGTGACCATTCTATTTTATTTGGAGAGATTAAATATTCCACCACTGGAATACTCGTTTGGTCAAATTAGGAAACTAAGAACTTTAAAATCACACACATGATGCTCTGTTCAAGGGTGTGTATTTTGTAGCACTTTTCAGTTTTTAATAGTAACTCTTCAACTAATGAATTAAACTAACAACATAGTTCTTCAGCAGGTTATCAAGTATCATGCTACAGGTATTGATTTAAGAAAAGATATGACAGAGTTATATAAGATAATGAATTACATGAATCAAAAGGCATCATCTCATCATAAATGATCTGCCAGTTAATGAAAACTTGAAGTGATCATTAAAATAGACCAATTTTTTTTTATAATATAATTCATAATTAACACATAGAACTCATTGCTTCCAGGCATGATTTAATGAAGACACTTACAAAATTGGGGGTTTTTAAGCTTTGTGTAATAAGAAATTTCACATTTTATCCAAAAGGCATACTCTGCTCCAAGCTAAAGACCAGGGATATCTTGTAAATGCCAAGATTCAAAAAGAAGAGAACATTTCAGGTTTATAATTCACTACACTATGGATATTGTAGTGTACTCTGTCACAAACAGGGACCATTCTGCTCCAAGCTAAAGAGACCCAGCTCCCTCAGCCTTTCCTCATAAGGGAGATGCTCCAATCCCTTTATCATCTCTGTGGCTCTGCTCTGGAGTTTCTCAAGCAGCTCCCTGTCCTTCTTGAACTGAGGGCTGGAGAACTGGACACAATATTCCAGATGTGGTCTCACCAAGACAGAGTAAAGGAGAACCTCGACCTACTGACCACACCATTTTTAGTACACCTAATTTTTTTGACACTGAGAACTGCTACTGAAAACCACTGTCTGTTATAAGACTAGAAGCATTTTGTGCAAAGTTTGATATTTTTCTAATACTAAGGCTTAGAAAAATTTACCCTCCAACAATTTTGAAAGAGCAAATGGAAACTAGATGAAAACCACTTGCTTTGGAAAAAAACCATTCATTTGTCAATAAAAAGGAAATACATTTCTCAACTCATTTTTGTGAAGCAGTTGAACCTTGTATGGAATCAAAGTGGACAGAAAATGGGAAAAAATAATCAAGTAACTAGTGAAAAAAACAACACAAATCCACGGTGCACTGCAGACACATGAATGCTCTGTGTTTGCCTTAATCATCTGCTACAGCCAGGACTTTTTCCAGTCTTTTAGGATGTAAATACACAAAATGACACAGCTTCAAGATGAAGAGCTGAGACACTATTTTACACCCTAACCAGTTAAATGATCATTTCAAACCTAAACTTGTGCCTCTTCTATTTGTCACTTGACATTAGAAAAAGCATCACCATCATCATTAATTTGCAGTTGCACATCTAGCTCATTATTTCCTTCTCTTTTCTTGCAGATAATTAAAAATAGTGTAAAGTATCTCAGTTTATCTTGGATAAGCAGTTCATGACATATAAGACACACAGAGGGGGAGGTTCATTTTATCTGGAATGGGAAAATATTGTTAGAATAGATTTTATTTGGTTTCTTCAACTTATAGCTTGATTATCAAATTAAAAAATGCAAACAATTTGCATAGTAGCAAGACAGATTCTCCCTTATAAAATAAGAAGCTATAAATATCAGCAGGCAACAGCCATATTTAAAAAAATAAAATAAAATTGGACTGGAACTCACAGCTATTGATCTCCACTTAAAGAGACCCTGGCAGAGCTTTAAGACTGCAGGAATGCCTCTATTTTCGAGGGATAGGGAAAGAGAACTAAGAAGATTGTAATAAGTGAAGCATTTTGTGATATGCAGATGTTAAGAAGCTAATTTCCATCTGACTTTTTTTCCTCCACTGGGTAATTACACACTCCCTAGCAGAAGCTTTATGTCTGTATTGAAAGGAGTAGCCAGTTCTCTGTAAGGAACCTACTTTGTATATTGGGACAGGGTGAAGGGGTTTTTTAAAATAATTTTTATCTTTTTTTATTAGAATTTTTGGCTGCAATATCACTTCAAGTAGCTACTGTAATTACAGGTTAAATTTGGCACCTACACTCTACTCATCTAGCATTTTGCTAAGTCACTTAAGCTATAACATAAGAGGGTAGAAAATTAGTTTTAGGCTTCTGTAATGTAATTATTACCTTATATAGAAAAAATAAAAATGTCTACCCAATTAGGAAATAATGAAAACTAATTACCGTTTGGTAGTTGACAAAAAAATTGAGTAATTTCTGTCCTACAAATTTTTTAATTTACGTGTTGTACATGACTGTTTTTTTCCCCTTACTAAGTTTTGTAAGGCCTTTCATACAAGTAAACATCAAAATTCTATAATTACAAATCAGAATCACTGATTACATGTATTTACAGTAATTACATAATTAGCAATAATTACATTAATTATACAAACAATAGGCTGCACTAAGTAGTGATGAAAAACAAGAACATTCTCACATATAAAACCAGATTTTGTGCTAAGAAAAAAGGATTTTTATCATTAACACTATAACACAGAACTAAAGCAGAGAGCAGCACCCCTGTAGCATGCTCTGCTGTGTTCAAGCACTGAAAATCTTTTTAAAATTCCAGTTAAAAATGTGAAAAGGAATTTTGGGATACATATATCCCAAGTAAAGTATGGAGAACTAAGGAACACAGAACAGATTCATAAGACATTTGGGATAAGGATTTCTTTTTCAATAGCACCGAAATCCTATTTTCAAATTGGTTGAAGGAAATAATATTGGGGAGGAGTGCCATGGAAAAGTAGGATCTTGCATGTGGTAAAGCTTCCCCTGCTGCATGCTCCCACTCTTCCTCTCACACAGCCTCTGCTGCTGATGTGGCCACTGAGCTCAAATACTCACAGTAAAACCATTTTTTTTTGGCTTGCTTAGTTCTGCACAAAGCTGCTCCAGATTATCCTACAGCTGTGGGAGCACTGGAGCAGATGCTAAAAGGGAGAACAAAACAATCCCTTTGAAAGGCAGCATTATCTCGTATCTTGTCATGAAACTACAAATTTAGGTGCTTAAATTCAATAAACACAGGCTGCAAAACCAAGCAAAGTCAGCCTGGATGTTAAAGGCATTCTGGGGACAATGCACTGCTTATTAGTACAACACAGAAGCAACTGCAGGTAGAATAAGAGATCACTAGAAGAAAGTTAAATGTAGACATAGCTTGACAATAAAAACCTCTTCCATGGGACTGCATCTGCAACCAAAAATGTTCAGTTAGGAACTACATTTAGAAAGAGTAGTCTGAACCCACATTTAATTTTATTGCCACACAACTACCCTGCCCCAAAAAAGTAATATGATGGTACTTATCTGCTTAGTATAAGTTAAGGAATAGCAGGAAAGCAGGATCACAGTTTATTTCATTTACTAGAAGTGCTTTATATCAATGTTCTGAAGAAAAAGAAAGTTCTTCTAGTTCAGTAAAAGGCCAAAGCTTCTGGGTCCACCAGGACACATTTTGCTCATTGTCTGCTCTAACTCTTATCCCTCAAAATCACAGTGAGCTGCAAGTAGGAGCAGTTACTGTTTAGAAATTTAGCTAGAGCAGTCTGACTAAAATGCTTTAATTATGCTGTTCTCATGCTACATTTTTATTAAGTGAATGACAGCACCAGTGAAGGTTTAATGAGCTGTGAATGACTATACAAAATGTACAGGATCACAAAACCTGCTTGTGGTAATTTACATGAACATTTACATTCAAGTGCTAGAAGAGATTGTTGAAATATTCTCTATGTTCTCTCTTAAAGTTGGCTGAAACAATTATTTTCAAGTTTCCAAGCTAAACCTGTCCACTCTGGTGGATGCAAAAAGCCTGCCTTTTGGCTTCAAGTTCATATTACCTATCTAACCAATCAAGTTAGTTTTTTGTTTGGTTTTTTTTTTGTTTGTTTGGTTTTTTTATGAGAGAACACTCTACGTTTGTGTTTAAATCTCAGTCACTGTCTGCTTGTGGATTTGCAGGCTGCCAGTATTCCCTGCTGGAATACCTGTAGTCTCATAGCAGCACTTACAAACCTGATAGAGCCTCCTGAAGTGAGAACCAAGAGAACCAATATATTACTTTACCTTCCACATACATTTGATCTTGTGCTTTTTCCAGTGAGGAAGAGTGACAAAGCTTCTGCTCTTTGCACACTGTAACTGAGAACAGACTATTCCCTGAGTACTTTTTTTTTTTCCAAAGACCAATGGTACTGCTGCTAAGTGCCTGTATCAGAAATAATTCTGCTTACACATCAAGAAACTTAAAAATCATATCTCAGGGGGACAGAAATTAACATGATAATCCTTTAAGCTCAGTCAGTTAGTGCTATCTCATTATTTGTAGATATTTCCTAAAAAAGTAATCTTCAATGTCTATATTTTCACATGAACTTCTATCTCTACTTACAAACAGTAGTAATTTAATTTAAGAGATTCCTACCATTAAGAAATTGTCCACATTGATTGTCTCAGTTCAGGAAATGATAACATCAGCTATTTATTAATAACTCAGAGAACTGAAAACTTCCTCCCACATGAACAAGGGAAAAAAAACCAGGAGCAGAACTGATGGATGTTCAATAATTTTTCTCTTGTTGAGGCACCTTGAATTCAGAGTATAAAATTTGGTTTAAATACATACAGAAATGCATCATGAAAAAAAAATTCACTTTTAGTCCTTTATAGATACATAGGTCTGCTAGTAATATTAAAGATCTATTTCTGCAGTCTGTAAAATGCTCAAAAAGAAGATTTCTCAACTACAGTAACATGGTTTGGTCTATAAGACTGACATGGAAGATAATGTCATAAAGGTTGGGAAGTAAAACATCCTTTATTGCCAACCTCCAAGAGATTTAAGGAAGAAGAAAAAAGCCATATTCTGTCAAAACAATACTGTTTACAGAATTGTTAAAACCAGATATAGAAATATAAAATAATTGCCTGGAAATGTCTCACAAAATATGTTGCCCTCAATGTTACAAACATCAGATTGATAAACTTTCTACCTGAAATGTTCCTATAATCTGCATGAAACACCTGGTTAACACTTACTTCTGATGCAACACAACATGATCTGAAACTCAGAAAACAGAATCACAAGACAGAAATGTCATTGTTAAACAAAGAAAAGAAAGCCACTCACAGGAAGGAATTCTCTACAGACTCAAGAGATGGGGACATGAAGTGTAGGTGCAGTTAGTATTCAATTTCCAAACAATGAATCCAAAGTACTGGCAAGTATTTTTCCTCTTGTATGTCACTTGTGCACTGCAATCATTGAATAGAGGATACTGTCAAAAAAACCATGAAGAAATAAAAAGAGTGCAGAAATAACCCACATTCTGAATGCCTCAGTTTTGTACTCAAAGATCAGTTTGTTCAAATCCCACATGCCCAAATCCTTAATTTTTCTCCACATACTTTAAGTATAAGCATCAGTGACTGCAATTTTTTAGTGTCAAGTGTCCAACTGTGTTTGTCCATGAGCTGTTACAAAATTCTGTGTTTACAGTGAGACCAACCCCAGCTTTAATTATGCTGTGTAGGGAGTTTGTTTTGATGTCAGAACCTCATGTTCTCTGGCATCTTTTGCAAATTGAGCATGCAGACCAGTGGGCAAAGCCCAATTAAAATAATACCACAACTCAGCAGTAACAAGAGTATGGTGACCTTCCATGGTGTTAACTAGTACATAATGTTTTGCCAGTGCCAGTACACTTGTACCCAAAGAAGTATTCCATTAACTGGAGACTAAGAAAAAATATAAAAATCCTGCTTTATGTGATGTTAGTTAGAGGTCTTCCTTTTTTCCTCTCTGTGTTGCTTTTCAGATGAAAAAGCAATCAAAATTGAAATTCTTCATCTAAAAGATATCAAATTAACTGTGTTGCTTTTCAGATGAAAAAACAATCAAAATTGAAAGCTACCAACATTTTTTTCTTAATCTAAAAGATACAAAATTAACACACTTGGAAAACAGACAATAATTCCATGTTGTGTGTTTTTTCCCATTTTGAGGGAACATCCTACCTTTGAGAATATCAACAATTCAAGTAATGAATTCCTCGTGGAAGTGTAGGAATTCATGAATACCAAACCAAAATTGCCTGCCCAGTATACCCAGGTGGACACAGCGCTGAAAGGGATGTTTCCTTCCCCAAGCTACTGCTTTAATATTATCCATATCTTCTTGTATGAATCTGTAATTATCTTATGCAACTAGGTCTGAAGCTGCATTGATACAGTCATGCTTCTGAAGGAGCATCCTCTTTCTCTCACTATTGCCTCAGCCCCTGTTTAACAGAACTACTGTTCTTTGTTTAATTCAGAAGACATGATCTCAATATTTACAGAACAGAGGAGATAACTGATAAGTAGATCAATTAACCTGAAAAGGTCTTAAATTGCCATTTCACTTCCCCCAAAAAATCACAAGTAATGACAATTTATTTGAAGACAGAGTTCTGCAGCAGACTTCCATTAATTAACAATCCAATGTAACAACCACTGTGACTCCCAAAGGTCCTGAAGATCAATGTTATAGTATTTCCCTCACTCAAGCATTATTTATTCATATAGTAACTCAAAATTATTTTTTGCTGCACTGTGATGATTTGTCAAAGACAAAGAATTTTCCAGTGATTTATCTTTGGAGTAAAGTGTTAAAAAAACAGCAGTTTTTAAGGTCAACTACTGACAGCACCACAAGACTGCCTGAAATGCTGTAGAATTTTTTCTTCCAGACATATAATCATAAGCAAACTGCCTCTCCTATAACTCAGGTCAGTCAGTGTTTAGTGTCTACTTTATTTTGTCCCACTCCTCTCTCAGCACTAAAAGAAATTCAAAATAAATCTAAGAAATTTACACTTTATTAAAGATATAAAGTGCTTGAATTGCCAGTGTTTAGTAGACAGACTTGATACTCAGTTTCTGTATGCATGAAGATATCTTGTGAATTCTCTACCTTAGCTTCAGTCAAAAGGAATTACTGCATAATAACTATGGTATTAAGACCTTTCAGACTTCATCAATAAATGTCTTGGGTGCTATATGAAGATATGGGAAAGTTCAACCAATTATTAATATTAAATGTTATCAATAACAAAATGACTACTTCTCACAAAACTCAGTTCTACTGGGTTTCAAATCCAATTTAATTAAAGCTGTGTATGCAGAAGGGAGTTAATGCTATTATAATTAGTTTGTTTAATACTGCAATTGCCAAACTCTCCTGTACCTTTTGCAGACTAACTGGAATATTCAATTCACTATTTGCACCTGCTGCTAAAGAAATTTGGACTATTCCCATGTAGTACACATAAATGTAACTATGAAGATACAGATATTTCATTATCCTTCTGACCCAATGAAAAGTTTGCTCAGAAATAAGTAGATAGTACCCAGAAATCTGAACATTTCTGAAGATGAAAACTGTCAATGGATGATGTATCAGAGTCACTCACCTGTGCCCTGTCAAAAGCTGCTTTTATACTTACACTACAACGTTCTCTTAGACTCCCAGGATCATTAGGTCATGTCGTGGAGAATAGCAATCTCATTCACTACAAGTTATTAGGGGAAAAAAAAAAATTCTTCTTTAACTTGGGGATCAAAAAAGGTAAGTGCTACCCATTACTCCACCTGATCTCTTGAGAGATGTCAAACTGAGCCTTTCTACTTCCCTTCACATTGTAAAGGGGAGGTCACAAAGAAAAAGTCAAATATTTAACAACCCTCCAAACAATATATTCATTGCCAGAGGACCTGAGTCAGGGAAGAGGGGTAAATGTTATGTGAACTGAGCTCTTTTGAGACTGTTCTCTTCCCATTTCAGTTCTGCTAGTAGGTGTCTATTTTCACACATTATAAATTAGGTAAATGTTAACCCATTCCCACTGACAGCTGCCTATAATGGTACATTTCACTTCCCACGTAAAGAAAAGAAAAAAGCAAGCTGTTTGTTTTACCATTATTTCTCATTCACACGAGCAAATGTCACTAGTCAAAGGCCTGTTTGACACCACATTTTAAGTGAGAGGTAAGACAGTGATGAGCTCTGATTTTTACTCATTAAAAATCTAAAACTCGCTTCTGAAAACCAAAGTGTTTCTATTTTTAAATTTATAAAAATAGAAAAAATCCCCTGTACTGACTCTTAGCCTACCTTAGATACTGTAGAAGGTAATACTGCAACACATACCAATATTTTCACCTTTATCCATTTGGATAGCTGCCTGGAGCTCACATGCATAAAATTACGGAAGTACACAAAGATATGTGAGCTCAAGACTTTAATGAACCATTCTCTAGCAGTCAGATTTGACTGAAATCTCACAGTGTAAAATCCTGTAGCATTAAACAAATTAACAAAAGGCCAGAGCACACACCAGAAATTCATGAACAGCTGTGCTATCATACACAATAAATAATACCATTGATTAGTTGCCCGAGTGTTTGTTATTGCTCTTTTGGCTTTTTTGGAAAAGTTAGTGCTTGGAAAATTTTGCTCTATAATTTATTTTTCTGTCCTGGGGCATTTCTGATTGCTCTAAGATTCAGTCTTGTTAAAGTGCAGTCTTGCATCATTATATATTTCATTGACCATTTACTGCTATGCTGAATGACTGATCAATTGACAGTAAAAATGCTCATTTAGGAAAAAAAGTACAAATTTCTCTAAACTCAGCTTCTCCATTTTTCTCACAATCATTTCCCTGGTCTATTAACAAGCAGCTTTTGTCCTCCAGTTCAATACTGCAAAGTCAGATTTGCTTTATTCTGTGTAGTGTAAAGCACTTAGGCAGTTTGAAAGTGAAAATACTTTTGGAGAAGCTTCTTTAGAGCAAAAATGACAGTATTAACATACATCTTAAATGCTAAATTACCATGTTAAAGAATAAATTCAATCATCTGTGATTTGTGAAAAAGCAAAGTTATTTTTCTTTGATTTTATTTGTAGGAATGAGCTGACTGAAATTCCCAGGAGCAAATATGCACGCTATAAAATTTAAAGTTAAAAATATGACTCTAATGGAAACTTCAATACACAGAAAGCTCCTTAGTCAGCAGTCGCAAATAAGAACCACCATTTTCTTTCAATAATCATTACAATCTGTCATGTAAGCCCAAAGGGCTTATTAAAAACCTAAAAGCAAACGATCACAGAGGTGCAACTCCTTCATTTTCCACCCCTTCACTGCATCATTGCAAGGTGGATTCTGTGCACAATAAAACATAACAGTGTCACCTCAGATGAAGTTACATATGGCAGAGGAAGCTTTTTTCCCACTCCTTTACAAGGTTCAGGGAAATATATGCACAAACACATGAAATGAAGTCACATGAGCACTTCAGACCTAAGCAATTAGTGATTCATGTGCTAGTCTGCACAAAAACCAAAAAACTTACTATTTGACTGAGCATTGTCCTGTTTATTACAGGACTTCATATTCCTTTTTTCCAGATACACTTTTTTACTGAAGTTCAGAAGCAGTTCTCCCATCTTACAACCATGTTACAAGCCAAAACTTGCAAAAGCTGCTGTTAGTGTCCCCAGTCATAAGCCACAGAAAGAAGGGAACTATTACCCCAAACACCTGCACATGAAAATGCATCATATACCACAGAAATGCTGATGAGCTGAACTAAGTAAGGCAGGGAACTGAAACAGCAGAAGTACAGATGAGGGAGGACATAAAAAGAGGACAAAACATTCTCAGAGGAAATTTTCAGGGTGCAGAAGGAACTACGAGAAATCAGAAGACTTTTGGCAACAGGCTTAGAGTTTCGGGGTTGTTTAATCTGGAAAAGAGGATGGCCTGTGGAGACCTCACAGAGGCTTCCCAGAGCCCAAAGGGGCTACAGTAAAGCTGGAGGAGCTCTTTGTCAGAGCATGGGGTGATAAAACAAGGGGCAACACTTTTGAACTGCAGGGCAGAGTTAGATCAGACACTTCAAAGAAATTTTTCCCCAGGAGGATGGTGTGACACTGGAACAGGTTACTCAGAGAGGTGGTGGAAGCCCCATCCCTGGAGACTTCCAAGGCCAGGCTTGCTAAGGCTCTCAACAGCCTGGTCTAGAGCAAGATGTCCCTGCTCACTGCAGGGCGACTACACTAGATGATCTTTGAAAGTCTCTCCAAACTCTATCAGTCTATTAATATCCCAAACAAAAAAAGGCCAGAAGAGCAGACAAAGGCACTTTTCTTATGTAGTTCTTACCAGCTATGAGAAATCACAGGAGTGCCATCCCCAACTTCTCCAATAGGCAAAAGGAAAAGAAGTGCAAAAACTGGTGAACCATTTGGCCTAGGAAAATGAAGGGAATGGAGCATCCTTTGATATGATGAGGGAATCGAGTGCACCCTCAGCAAGTTTGCTGATGACACCAAGCTGGAGAACTGGACTCTTCCTGGTGCTTCAGCTGGAAGACAGAGACNCTGCAGTCCCAGAAAGAGTTGAAAACCCTGGCCATAAACCAGGCATGCTGCCTTTCACATTCGGCAACTCTGATTTCCCATAGCCCTGGTGGGTCATTTCTACTGGTGTTATATGAATGCAAAATACGTAGAGTAAGAACAAGTGAGAGACCCTTTTGGTGTTAAATAGGAGAGTGGGTGGAGGAGGCTGATTTGGAACAGGTGGGGAGGGAGGAGTCTCCAGTGGAGCCCAGGTGTGTGGGATTTGGGGGAAAATGGGCTGGTAAAGAGTTGGCAGAGGCAGGAGGTGGGGGAAAGAAGGGATATGTGGAATTTGCCTAGAGGCAAACTGGGGAGGAAAATGGAAGGATTTGAGTGTTCACCATGAGAGAGTGAGACACTGGAACAGGTTGCCCAGAGAGGTGGTGGAGGCCTCATCCCTGGAGACATCCAAGGCCAGGCTGGATGAGACATCAAGCAACCTGATCTAGTGCAGGATGTCCCTGCCCATGGCAGGGGGGTTGGAACTAGATGATCTTTAAGGTCCCTTCCAACCCAAACCATTCTATGATTCTATTCTATGATTCTATCTTTATAGGTCTACCCCCACTTGTTAGGAGAGCACTGTTCCCCAAACAGTCCATTAGAAATACAAGACAAGAACTCTTACTGTTTTTGTTCATATTGTTCCAATATTGATGATGGAACTGCAACCTCCTGTAGTTTTGAACAGTTCACTTGTTTAATACTAATGTAAAATGCCTCTTGTGTGCATCTTCTAGTCAGATTCAAGGTGTGATTGTCAGCATTATGACTGAAGAAACAATAGACAGTCCTCCTACATGGTTTCTTTTTCATTTGGTTAAGTATATTTGCAAGCTCTGACAGCTTGAATCTCATCAGCACAGTGAAAACAGAAAGGTGATGGGTCTGGACATGAAAGATTAAACAGCTTGCTTCATGTGACATTTGGGAAAAAGACTTTATACTTTGGAGGCAGAAAGCATCCATGACATACAAAGGAAGCAACAGTTTACCACCAAAAAACTTGATATACCTCATGATAGACACCAATATCTATGAAGACTACAGAATTTTACCTTTACAGATTTGTCTTCTCCCTTTGTTTTGGAAGAAAGCTTTGTTTAAACCAGAAAATTCCAGTTTGGCTTCCCTGCTATTCATACAGATTTTTCTGTGTTATTTCCAGGCACAGGAACCTAAATAGTGCTCCATCACATAGCAATAAAAGTAACACAACCACCATAATCTTCACAGAGACCTGGAAAACATCATCTCATAGTCACTACAATAAAGACACAGACAGCAATGAGTAGTTCTGTGCTAAAACTAACTGAAAAAACCTGAGTGAGGTTTCTAGCAAGTTATACAACTTCTCAAATTCAAATGCAACTTAAAATGAAGTCAAAATGCATACTATAGTCACCTCTCTCTATACCTACATACACATCAAGATACAGATTATAAAGCCTTTATTTCTAGTTCATATAAAGTTGTGAGGTAAAGCAAATAAAAGTCGAGAGGTGAATTTTATGAAGTCAAATGTTAGATCTAAAAGTTATCACTGCCCCCTTAACTTTTAAGTCTAAGTCTTTTCCACAATAAAATGGTCGACTACCTCCCCACTGAACTGTAAAGAACAGATTCAGTGGGTACATTATATTGCACTGCTCTGTTCCAACACCCTTGCAGCAGAATGCCAAATTAAATGCTGGGCTAAGCAAGAACAAGACAGTTGGAGTCAGCAGCAATGCATCAGCTCACCTGTGATCCCAACACAACCTGCCAACAATGCAGTGCTAGTCTTGAACAAATAGTGATGAACATTAGCTGAAAGGTTTTTTTCCCTTTTTTGCCTCTTCAATTAAAACCAAAAGTAATTATTTTATTATCTAATTGAAAATGATGCCTTTTGGGGGCTATTTATGTTAATGGACTTGAGTGCAATTGTGCTGGTTTACAAAAGGAGGACTTATAACATGCCCTTCAGTTTTGATCATTATGCACAATGCTTTGTCATACTTCTCAATGCAGAAGGTAATAACAGAGATATTAAAGAGGCTTTAAAATGAAAGTATGAAGCAGGGATGTGGGATATTGCAGCTAAAGGACTGGAAAGTTCTTGTTGAATGCAGGAAGACAAATGAATGTCTGTGGGGAGAGGAATAAATTGAAATTAAATTTAAGTTTCTTGGGCTGTGGTGCTCTGGAACAGCATTTCAACATTCTCAAGCAGCAGAGTCAACATAAAGATCCTAACTGCTTTTGAGAAGTAGCCTGATGAATTTGTTTCACAATTGCTTTCCTATGCCTGACTGCACTAGCAGGAAACTGGATTCAGTCATGCAGGCTGTTCCTTCCAGTATTCTTCCCTGGCAAAGTGATATAAATAATAACTAAAATGCTTGTATTGTTTAATTTAAAAAAAAAAAAAATCAGTGGAGGGAATTTTCTAGTCAGCTGGAGCTATTATGCTCGTACAGAGGGAAGGAGGCTTTGACAAGGTAAGTATATAATTTGCACTGGCTGCAATTTGAGTTCACCTGGAAGGAAGTGACCAGGGAACTCTGTGATGCACTGACAAGATGGTCACAAAACACATAGAAAGAAAATAGCCATTCAGTTTTCAAGAAAAAGGAATTTTGATCTCACCATGCACATATAAATAGGAATGAGCAGACTTGTGTCCAGACAATCTATTTGTAATTGCTAAATTCTCATCCAAAACTGTGCTGCAATTGTCAAATTAAAAGCTTGGTTTTCTTTCTGAAGGCAATCAGCTGGATAGATAAGTCCACTCCTAGTTCACAGTGTAGAAGGTGGTGATGCACAAGTAGGTCCAAAAAAAAGGAAAAAATGAAAGCTACACCTTAAATCTAAATTCCTGTAAATATAGAATTGTATTTCTACTCACAGCTATTTCATTTATTACTTTTCAAGAAAAATGTACTTGAAAATAGCTCTTAAGTACTGAAGTTTTACATGACACATTGGCCTTCACTAGTGTTCTTTCTAAACCTATTCTCTATTGCTGAAATGTTCCATGTTTGTTGTCAATATCCAGGGTAGGCCCTCCCATTTACAGCAATTTGGAATAACCAACACTGATGCTTAAGCATAATGAAAGAGTAAAATAAAGACAACTGTTGCTTGCACCTACAAATACATTATAAAGTTACAAAATGGAATATCATCTTGATCACCTGCAACTGTTACTTATAGAATGAAGAAACTTCTTAGTAATATTTCCTTCTGGTTTTCTTCTGAAAATACATTCTGTATTTTCAACCAAGTTGAGAGAAATTGCTCTTTTTAACTGGAGTGTGTTGAGAGCAAGTGCAAAGCCAACTATGGACCATGGAGAGGTACTAAAAGTTCACTGTCTCATAAGATACAGGTTCCATAACTAAAATTTCAACAACATGGATATTCAAACGTTGGCTTTAACTAATAGCTCATTACTTTCAGATTATACATTTTTCAGCCTTTTAAATAATTGAGGATCTGATCATCCCTGTTGTAATTCATATAATCCTCATCTAAAATGCCTTATCATTAGGTTGGATTATTCCAGCATCTAACTTGGATCTTGTCAAATACTTTTTTAATTAATCGCCCGGGTGTTTTTGCCTGATGAAGTTCAACAGTTTATCTAAAACACTGTAATCCAGAAATGCTTCCATGTTGTATCATAAAGATAATAACCTTACTAACTACTTATTTGCAGACAGAACACACTGTACTCATTTGCAGAATGTGAAGAACTCAGAATCTGAAAGAAAAAACAGCCTTTAGCGAAGCGCAAAGAACAATTTAAAAAAAAAAAAAAAAAGCTTTATCACCTAGCTACATTTAGACAATAGTCTTCTCTCATCTAAAACCAGTCTAATTAAATACAGCTGGAGATAGCACAAAAGAATTCCATTAATTAATTGGCAACCTGCTGACACTAATTAAGCTATGAAAATTCAACTCCCTCACACCAGATTTTAAACATTAGTCAGTTACATTGGTTGGGAAGTTTGCCTTGTGTCTCCAACACAATCAAAAAAGAGAAAATTAACTTCGTGGTTAACGTGTGGGAACAAAATGACCTATTATTAGAAATTAAATCTTGCACTGATAATGAAAAGAAGCCAGCCTACAGAAGCTCCTACTGACAGATTTCCTTATGATTTGGATTAAGGGCATCACAACTACAGCCTCCTCCTCTCTCCATAGGAAAGAATCATGAACATCCCTAGCACAGTGCAGGGTAATTACCTTTATTTAATCTTCTACAACATCCTCTGAAAGGTGACACAAAGCCTTACCTCACTGTTGTTTGTGCTGTCAAACTACCAGTCAAGATTTCATGCAATAACTAACAAAAAACTCTATAATCCATATTCTAAATCCTATCTAAAATATCTTATGAGACCTCACTTCACATTGACAGCAAATTACACTGGAACAAGAAAGATTTATTATTCCATGTCTCAAGGCTCTACTGGCAATCAGTTCCTCTGCTATTATCTGAGTGGACATTAATGAATGCCATCTGGTCCATGCTCTTTCCCTTTCCAAAAGCCCAGCTCCACTTCTTAACAGGGGAAAAGGTTCAACACCCTGTTGGAATGTGCTAATCCTCATCTGTATCCACATTATTTATGAATAATCTGAACCAAAAGAGGAAGAGCTTTATGCAACATTGAACAGTGTTCCCCAGTGAGAATAGATCTCCTAGTAATTCCCAGGGACAACTTTGAGGCAGTTTCTAAGAGCACCCCTTTCCACAAAACTACCAGAACAATAAAGGAAACCATGCTGAAAACGAGAGCAGTATCTTATTTTAATAATAACTTTAATAACTATTTTACTCTAATTAAAAAAAAAGGTTAGATATTACATGCTATTAAATATTAATAGTTGAAAGCAGCAACCTCTTTTATTGGGGATTGAATCCTACAGCTATCATGAAGATAACAAAACAAACACTGAGGCAATGAAAAAAGTTCAAGGCATGCCTGGGGAACAAAATGGAGAGCAAAAGTTAAAGGAAAAATTCATGAAAGCTGCATTTACTATCAGATCCACATGTATTACTGTTAAGTGCATTCATTAAATGATTATAAAGAATATATGGCACACAAATGAAAGAGAAGAGCTCAGCCTCTAATAGAACCCAATTGTTCTACTGTAGAAAAAGCAGCCGACCATGACCACTGAAAGTAAGATCACTAAATCTTGCATTTCAGCTCCCACTGCAAGCAATGCTTAAAAGGAGAAAAGAAAAGGAAAATCACCCAGTAAATGATATAAGTGACAAAGGAAATGACAAGCTGAATTTAAGGGTTGCTCTGCAGCAGTGCACTATGAAGTATTCATTTGTTTTGAAACCACTGTGAAATCATCCGATTATTAACCATGTTGAGGAATTGCATTGGTTTTGATTCACATACTGCAAATCTGAAAATACCTGTCTTGGTAAGTGTGATGTCATGGTTTTGACCAGGTCACTTGGTGTTTGAAGCCTGTTACATTCCATTGCGATTTATATCATCTGTGTTGTTTCACATAAGACATTAGAACAGATCCTTTGGACAGGGTTTTGACACCTCCACATGAGATTATGTTTAACACCTCATCAGTTGGCATCTATATGCTAATGGTTGCTGTTTAGCACCTGTTTTCTCCATTCCTGCTGTTCAGGCACAACACACAATTACCACAACTCTACTTCTGAACTGTTTGCTGAGTATTTCACCCCTTAATGGAGTCAATCAGATCAATCTTTAAAAATTGTAGTGAAGAAAACCCTTTCCCCATGCCAAGTAGTACAATGACTGAAGGAAACTTTTTAATACAATTCTTTTGTTCCACTAGCTTTATTAATACAATAAAGCAGATCAAGGCATGTATGGAGAACAGGAAGGGACTCACTCAGAGTCCTTTATGAAGGACAGACATACCAAACTCCATCAGCCTCCCCCTGTGCCCCAGCCCCTTGACACCATCCTGGTAGCCTCTTCTGGACTTGTCTCTTCATCTTGGGAGACCAAAATGGCAGGAAACGCTCAGACAGGCTACCAACTGCTGAGTAAAATGGAACAATGGCTTTCCTCATTCTCCTGGCAACAGCCTTGCTAAAACATACCAAAGTCACTATACAGCCCTGTCCTTTTTGACTGGACAGGTACTCTTCAGGCTCATGTTCCAAACCCTCAAAACCTTTACTGCAAAGCTCTTCTATATAAGCAAAATAACAATGCTGAAAGAAAGCAAAATGCCATCTCTCTTGCTCACAATTTTAGCTAAGACTAAACTCTAGATATCGACATAAACATGCTTTTTTTTTCCCCTTAATTCTTATCAGGCCTCCAAGAGGAGACGCAAGCTCTAGAGTAGCATTCAAAGATTACAAAGATGCCTGAAATGACTGACATATGTATAATTCACATTTTTCTGCCTCATAATAGAAAGTATCAAGATCCTAACAATTCTTGTGTTTATCTCAATTACATATAGAATGACAGAATTGTAGAATGGTTTGGGTTGAAAGGGACCTTAAAGATCATCTAGTTCCAACCCCCAAGCCATAGGCAGGGACACCTCCCACTAGGATGAGGTGATTACACTGTCGTATTTATTAATGAGGACAGTAGCATGTCTGCTTTACACATCCCTATATGTTAAAACTCAGAGTAAAAGATGAATATCATCAGGGCTTCAGGTACTGCTGCTTGAGCTTTCAAGATAACCTGAAGCAATTTGGCTTCCTGCTGTAAGCAGGTCTAGAGTCAAATCCAGCATTCCCTGCTGTGCTAGTCTAGATATCACTTGTAGCTGTGGCATAGAAACATACAAAAGAACAGAAATTTGACCATTTTAATATGAAGAACAGAATACATTGCATAAAGCCTTCCAGCTTCTTGACATAGAAAGTAATGGTGTGTGACAGTTCTAGGGTTAAGTAGCCACTCATTCTGCACAGCATCATTTATCTGCCAACAGTATGTGTCTCTCGTTGTTACTTCAAAGAAAAAATTCAATAAAAATTTAAATAAAAACAGTTCTGTCAGTATAAAGGGCAGGTATTTTACACCACACTCAGTATTTTCCCTTTGTAAAGTGCTTTCATACTTCCTGAACTTGTCCTGCAGTACACAATTCTCATTATTTAAAAGAAAGGAACCGTGAATCACATTTAAACATCTACACTTTCTTGAAACATTAACATTTATTTTTAATAGGCATCACACTGGAAATGGCTTGACTAAGAGATACTGGAGAATGCTTAAGAACTCGGTGTAGATTGAGAGCTGTAGGAATATAGGTGACGTATTTCAGCATTGTTCTATACACCCAAGTTACTCGGTTAAGCATTCATGATTGAGAACATTAATGGCTTAATTTACAAGTATAAATCTCCTCCTTCCTGTATATGTAGTACAGAATGGTCCTTAACTCTGTATGCTCTCACGCAGTATTTCTGTTGTTAGAGACTACATTATAAATATACTTGAAAGTGAAAAAAGGATTCAATTTTACAAGACAATGACCTCCCTCTATATTTTTCATGAGTTTTTCCCTTACCCACTCACATACTTTCATGAAACTAACAATTAAACACAATAGCATTCACTGTTTATGGCAGACTTGCATTTCAAAGCTGCTAGATTCAAGAAATCAAAGGCAGTTTATGAGATATAATTAACATCTCTCCTCCACAAGTGCAAATGCCAAGGTATAGCATCTCCATTATATGCTTTTCACATGTATATTTCAATAATAAAATGATGAATCTATTTAGAAATCTCTCAAACTATTTAATAATTCAGCTTTAATCTATTAAGAAACCTCTCATATATTTAATAATTCAGCTCTGGAGTGTAACTACTTTGAGAAGAAATGAAGTGAGCCAGTGGCCCCATGTAACAGATTCAGGTTGTAATAGCTTCAATAAAAAGATTTTCTTTAAATTTGATTGCACACCCTAAAAGCAAAATTATCAATCTGCCAAAACCAATATGTTCATATGAAAAAAGATTTTAAAATATTATCATAATTATATGCATATAAACAGGCTCACTACTATTTGGTTTTAAAAGTTTCTTCCAGGCAAAAAATACTATCATCTGTTTTCTATCCCAGTCACAATTTTATAACCATGCTACAAATTACAGCACTAAAATTTTGTGAAGAAGATTACAATAAAATAGTCATTTCATATCAGCTTTACTTGGCAAACCACAGGCATTAGTATGATAACAGGAATAATCTATTATCTTATTTAAGTATCTTCATCATTTGAAATTATAGCTGCTCCACACTATTTGCCAAAATGCTTCAAGTGTTTTTAAAGGTCATAAACCTCTGCCACTCTCTTCTATCTCATCCTTACTCAAGATAAGGAGGGTATAAGGGAAAGAAAAGGGAAGAAAAATCAGGTTTGCATCTCCTTGCCTAAACCTTGGATAACTCCAAAAACAATAAAAGTCAGTTGCTTGTTCACAACAGACTAATATCTCTCTTCTGCAGTGTTAAGATATTCAAAAAGGCATTTTTACAAAAAAATTTCATGGCATCCTATGAAATAAATAATTTGGAACAGTAAGATATTCAGGAAAAAAAAAAATCTGCTGTTTCATAGGAAGGTCTGTAGAAGAGAGGAAAACATCACCTAAAAAGGATAAGGATTTTGATATACCTCTGCATGTATTTCCATCTCCTCCTAACTGCCTTCCAGATGGCAGAGGAGAGCAACAGCATCTGGGAGCTGCATTAAATATAACAGAGGCAGCCAACAGCCCATGCAGGAAGTGGGAAGTGGCTGCTCTCCCATTTCCACAGCAAAACATTTCCTCAAGTGGCCAAACCTCACTGTGATTCACTCTCTCCTCAAGTCTTAAATAACTATTTGGTGACCTGTCTTGAGATGCTGAGGTGGAAAAATGCTGTTGACTGTTATTTACAGCAGAGATTACAGTTATTTATTGAATGGAATTCTATTTTGTTTGAGAATGGCATGAAATTGTATTTATTTTAGCAAGTCAGGATTAAAACATAAGGAAATTCTTAGCATTTAAAGGGAAAAAAGGTCTTACTTCTTTCCCAATTTATCTGTGGGAATCGTGCCATTACGCACACAACACACAGATGTTCTTTTATGATTTAGAAATACTACACAAATAAAGTTTGAAATCTTCCAGGGGAACTGTAAGTGTGCAATCAATGAAAGACCAACAGTTAATCAATGGAAGCTTCATCGGTGAATAGTTTATGTGAGGGCAGCCTTCCTCACGTCCTTGATTTAAAAACGTGAAGTTAATTCAAAGCAACATGAAGCAGACAGAAAAGCTTTGTCTGGTACCCAAAAAGTCACACATTATAATATTCTCTCTGACATACAAATGAAAGCCTACTGTTAATAATCACCACAAAAGTAGCAGAAGATTTGATAATATACCAAAATATCAGTATAATCAAAAACATGTCATTTTGGGGGAAAAGACAAAGGCCTTCTAATATTTGTACAAATATGCTAAAACAGGAGCTGGTAAAGCAAGGCTTTTAGCTAGTAAGAAAACAATTACTAGCTTGTTGACTCTTTTTGTTAATGATGTATTGTAACATTAAGTTCCAATACTTCAGACAAGCTTAGATGCAGATATAATTCCCTCTGAAATTCAGACGCATTCATCAGATAAACAGAATTAACCTAAAAAATTCTCAGTGCTTAAAAGCATTGCATGCTACTGATTTTCATTTCAATAGTTTTAAAGCTGCCCCATAACAATGGATAGTTAATAAATTTTTGCAATTCAGTGAAAGCATAAGTCAATTTGTAACTCACTGTTAAAATGTAAACTCCAAGATAAAATCCACACCAGAGAGCAGAAAAGCTGGAAACAGCATCCTCCTTAGTTCAGAGAAACATGTGCTAGAGGAGGACAACATAACCCTAAAATATTTGATGAGAAAAATAGAGATCTAACACCAGCACAGCTAACTAAGCCTGAAAAAGCAAGCCTCCATCTTCAAGGATTCTCTAGATCCTCACCAATTAGTTGAGTCCAGGATATTAGAAACAACCACAGAAAAATAGTGTAGCTAAATAGATGAACAACTCTGGATGTTTTCTATATTGAAGGTAGAATTTACCTACCAGTGAACTAAAGGTGCTACTTTAGAGTCATATTAACCTCCTCAATATACTGCTCTTCCAACTGTTTCATCTGTTTAATTTAAACTATTCTTTCTTTCCACCTCCTCTGGATGCTTTTTAACTCTCTGCTTGTTATAGGCACTGCCCATCATTAAACCTTGGGCAAAATTTATTCCTCAATGCTAACTTTAAGAAAACTTTCTTTTCTCATTTGTTTTTTAAGTTGCTTGCTTTTGAATAGATTTTCCTTCCCACTTCTTCAACATTCAGTTTCATGGCTTAATTCTTACTTTACCTATGACATGAGAAAATAAGCCAAACTTGCAAAAAAAAAATCACTCACTGGGTTTACAATAAACAAGCAGCAGCTCCTCCCACCTACTACTGCATACAGCTATTCAACATTATTAAGTACTTCTAGTTCCCCACAGCTAAACAAATCCCAAAGTACCTTCTTTATTGCACTTTTTTATTGATGAGATTTGTCATTTTATGGGATGTGGTATAACAGAGGGCAATTTAGTCACTGATGCACACAAATGTTACCTTTTTGCAATGCGTCAGCAGCAATAATCTACTTTCAGATATGTTGAGAAGCTGCTATAAACCTTCTCCTGCCAGAGGCAAGCTCCAGAGAGTCAAACTCAGCTATGCTGGGAGATCTTCACAGGCTGTGTTGATTAAGTTCTTACATAAACCAAATACAACAATGGTTAAGTCACACAAACTGTTCAAATCCTACATAGTCCTTCTAAAAAAATAGCCACTGGATTCTCTCTTCTATTTTCAAAACAGTTAGCTTGATCTCTTTTTAGCAGCTTTGGGCAAAAATTGTGAGGAAGACATGAGGTCCAGACAATATTTGCACATCTTAATCATCTGAGGAAAGGGATGATCAGACAGGTCACAAGAAAAAATGAACCCCAGGAAAATCAGCTGACATTTCAGCTGGTAACAGAACTCCAGTGAAATGGAAGGTGCCAGGAGCAGACCCTCTAATTTCTGTGAGTCAAAACATTTTTCCTTACCCTTGGTGAAAGTATCAGTTTCAACTTCACCAGAAGCAGAAAGAAGTGGAAGTCTGATCTTCTCATAAGCATGCAATTGCACAAAGCAGAAATATTGGTAGAAATGATTAATATTTGCCCCCAAGTACTCAAAAACACTTGATACTTCCTAACAGAAACATAAATATTTCACGGAACAAGTAAAAGAAGTGGCATTTTCACGAGAAACAATCTGAACTAAATCATTCAATCACAATTTATACCTAGAAGTGAAACGCTGGACAGATTAAAAAAGGGGAACTT
This sequence comes from Turnix velox, assembly GCA_013400935.1. Lineage (NCBI taxonomy): Eukaryota > Metazoa > Chordata > Aves > Charadriiformes > Turnicidae > Turnix > Turnix velox. The sequence continues at coordinate 67,218 of VZTY01023892.1, read as the reverse complement.
GTCCACCAAACTTGTCTCTGGGTAGGCTGAAGCTGTAAACCATGATTGTCAGTCACAGAGAAATAGCTCCCAGGGCCAGTAATTCCAGGAGTGACAGACAGGCAGCATGGGACACCCTGTAAGTATCATTGCAGCCCAAGTACTGGGCTAGAATCACAAACTACTCCATAACAATTTCAGTTCCAATTGCTGCTTATGGCCCCGAGGAAACAACTTCATTTCTATCTCAGGTTTTTTTTCATTTATATAAGAAGAAGAATTTATACTTTCCTATACACCTATGTCAGAGGGCTAGTGGGGAATTACTTATGACTTGTAAAGCTTTCCAAGTTAACAAATGTCTCTTTTTCTCAACTCTTGTATTTTAAGAATCTGGAAATTTTCATAAATCTACCTATAAAGAGCTCATGGCAACACAAAAACTAAACTAAGTTCTGATTATACTTCAAGGCTGAAGTAAAAGTGACATCAGAAAGTGTAATTGAAATGTTTTCATGTTTTACATTAAATAAACACATATGGAAACTTAACCATGGTGAAAGAGATTCCAGCCTGCAACTTGTGGTGCTGTTTTACATTTTATTTTGTATTACCTTCTGTTTTAATCTTTTCTCCTAAAGTAACTGTTGTAATGATTGTTTCAAGCATTGAACTGCAGAGTTGAAAGAAACTGCAGGTTCTCTGTGTACTAAACAATAAGATGCAGGACTTGAAGACTACGATTCCTCTGAGATCACCGTCATTCTCCAAACACGGTTCTCTCTCCTAATTACTGCAGAGGGAATCCACGGTAATATAGTCCTTCATCTGGCATCTTAGAAGGGAGAAAGCTGGGCCCTTGTTCTCTGTAATGCATCTTCTAGTCTGTTTATACATGTGACTATAGAAAAAGCAGATTAAATTTGGCCAGCATCAGAAGGAATAAGCTAGGATTTTTGTGTTTTGGTTCCTTGTTTCCTATTTTTTTTAACATATCATCGACATCTAAACACTAATAGATCTTGTGATTATTCCTTCAATGACTGAAAAGCACAACGAAAATAAAGCCTGTAGATTTTTTTTTCATTATTTTAGGAACATTGAAATAATACTAGTCAGGTCTCTGCTAGCAGCTATCTGTAGAGGGCTACTTCAGTCACCAGTGAATGGCTTGAGAAACTGAAAGCACTTACTTTGTCCCCTGAGGCCAAAAGCTTCAAATTCTTACTTTTAAGTTGCTCCAGGCTTGCAACATGATTCCATTCTCCTAAATGGCAGGACTATAAACTGCTGCAATCCCACTGGGTCATTCTTTATTTAAATTCTCATTAAGAGAGGCTGGGGTAACATTACATTTGCAATACACTTCTCCAGATTCTGTATTTTGAAATCCAGCTACAAAGCTACAACAGCTCTTTCATTAACTCACTAATGCCAGACTGAATACTTGGCTTGGCAGCAACACACGAGTTTTTTGGACTGTTTACAGACAAAACAAAAAAAAAATCTTCTCTCTTGACCAAAACAATAAAAGGAATTATAGCCACAGCTTTGGTCTGAAGATTCAAACATAACACAGCTTGAACAGAAAGTTAATGGTAAGTCAATGTCATTGGATTTGGCTTCATACAATATTCTCATTCCATTCATCTGTTGAGGCTCATGTGGCATCATTATTCATTCAAATTGTGGACATCACAGAAAAACCACTGGGGTTTTGGGGTCTTTTTTTCCTCCCAAAGTAATTTTTTTGTGCATTGAAAAGAAAAGCAAGGGACAATAAAAGAATGCTTGTAGAAATACTGGCAAAAAATACAATTTTAAAACATACAATTTTAAAAAATACCACCAGAAACCAATGAATAGAAGCACTTTCCACAGCCTGTGAGGGAGATACTGACCAAATCCATAGTTTAATGGCCCCAACCCTGCAAGTTAGTTTTCACTATTTAGCACTAAATTGCCTAAATCAGCTACCTATAAGAATGCAAAAAACCCCATCCTTATCTTGGATTTTTACTCTTTACTTTTCTATGTATGCATGCACTACATATAATCTTGGAAACTTATTATTTGGTCTAACTAACAGAAACTAAAGGAATTTAAATTCCAAACAGAATTGGTAATGAAATGCTATTTTACAGTCTGCAACTTTCCCTTCAGATGGAACTAAATAAATTGAGACAGACTAAAATAAGGACTTCCCTAATGTGTGCTAAAATATAATTTCAGCCTCTCTCATGGAAAACTCCTGCTCATTTACACACTTAATTGGAAACTGCTGCAGTGTAACTGGTGATCACTCTGAGCACAAAGAGCACAGAAGCAAATATCCTTGTGGCAAAATCCTCCTATTCACATTGTGCTCACAGGCAATAGAACTGACTGAAGCAGTTCAAGAATCTGAGATTTTTAGCCCAGTGAACTTCACTTATGGTATTAAATACCGTTTGTCCTAAAAGAATATGTAATAATGCAAATATTAGAGCAATTCTAATACAAATACATTTTTCAGGAGGAAACCAATGTTTAGACTTTTAACATGATGAAGACACAGCTCTTCATGGATCTAGTCATGGATCTAATCTGTTTTTTAGATTCCCCTTCTCAACTACACTTACAAGCAAACATTCTATAGTAAAGAGTGCTTTTGGGTTTGTTAAGGAAGGATTCTAAGGTTAGGATGAAATTTCTAGGTAAATTAATAGTAAGGAAACAAATCTACAGTAAAACTTAATGATAATGGATACAAGACTGAAAGGAGTAACTGGAGGTTCCTCATCTCTTATAATTTAGGTAACTCCCCTGAGTATGTGTCTGTCACTCACCTGGCACACTAAATAATACTCCTACACAATGACAGAGATACAATATCCAAGTACATGAGATGCAAGAGATCTATTTTCAAGCCCATGCATTAATTAGTGCTACAAAATACCTTGGCCATTCTAAGCTCTACTATGTCTTCTTTTCTTTTTTGCTCAGGGGAGAGAGGAAGAAATAAGAACATTGGTTAGAGAATTTTTTTGACATTCCAACCAACATCATAGAACAGGAAAATGAAGGATTAATTTTTCAGAATATTTTCAAAATTGATTCCCTGCATACATACTACAGACATATTTTACAACAGTATTTCTACAACACTCTTTTGACAATTTAATAAAAACCTGTTAACCCTATGGGGCAAAGCTAAAAAAATAAACTGCAAGTTAGAAATCCTTGAGTTAATAAGTGCACAGTGAACACTGTTCCTTGCTAAAATGGCAGAAAGTACTATCAGACTCATTCTTGTGGTACATCTCTTCCCACAGTCAGCCTCTATCTTTTGATAAGTCATTAGAAAAGATGACATGTGTATCCTGGCACAACTAGGTCCTAGGGAAAAGTTGACAGATGTTCCAGTATAAATCAGTTCTGATGCACATTGCGTTGCCTCCAGAGGCATCTTCTGGTCTTCCACAAAAGGTTACTGAACCATATATAATACAAAAATGCAGATACAATTGTAAGGAATAAATGTAAGGTTCTGCTTTACCCCACTTAGAAAGTCTAATGCATGAATAATGTTCCATCTGCACAACGGTCAAATGTGACTGAAATTGATTTTGGATGTACCACATGGAGCAGCACAGAGCTAACAAGCTTAGTGACATAGGGGACCTTGTCAGGAATCTGTACAAAATTCATGATACAAGAAATTTGTATAAATGGGAATCTGGGACAAAGAAGAATGGGGGTTGCTTTATAGGAAACTTTTGTACCAAGTAATCAAGATGAATCCCATGCTGAAGGTGTTCTCAACTAGAATGTAACAAAGTTTAGTCGCATTTAATTTATAATAAACATGTGAAACATGTCAAATGTGCAGCTACATATCCTCACCATTAACTTTTCTGGATGCATGAATAAAATGTAAGCAATGAGAATAAACCAGTCTTCTGCTAATATGTTCACCTGGATGGAATTTTTTTCTGCCTACAGCTTTCATCTTCCCAAAACATACCTTAGTCAAGATCACAGCAGTATATCCCACCTGCATCCGTGACAGCCTGGAGTTGCTCTAGGGTTTCTTCTGTCACTCCTTAAATGCCAGACAAAGATCCAGTGACATATGGCAATTCTGCAGAGAAAAGAAGGAGTTAGAATAATAATATTCCACACCTTTTTCCTCTTCTAATAGCAAATGCACAGTGATGTTGCAATGCTGGAGGGAGTTGATGAACACAGAACTGCTCTAGCCTCTCGGTTCACAGAAGCTTCTGTGATACTATAATCATTCTGTGCAGACATATTAAACAAAGCAACAGGAAGAACTTATGTTTGATCTCTACAGGAGAGACATGATGTTACAGCAGCATTTCAATAATTTTTTGCACATTGAAAAATGCCATTTTATCTTGCTCGCTCTGTATGATTCACACTAGTTTCACATCTTGAGGACTAGTTAAATTCTTATTATTGGGCTCAACTAGTTTTGGCAAAACAAGAACAACCTGGTAAAAATTCTCTACAAATGTATCTAGGGGAAAAAGAACTCCTTTATAGTGTTTTACACCTCAAAAGACGGTTTTCTCATAACAGCTGTACCACAATTAATATGTTTCTTATGCAAAAGCCAAAAACCTAAAAAAAAACCTGCTTAAAAAGTTTTCAAAATAATCCATATAAAACCCATTCTCTAAAACAATTTACTGAACTGAAATTACTAATAACAAGTTTTTATCATCTCACCAAAATTATTTAAAAGAATGAAGTCTTTCAATGATGATTTTTTTTTAATTTTTTCATTGATTTTTATAAAGATTATGGATTTTAAAAGTTATTAAAGGAATGAAAAGGCTATGAGGTAAGTATCCTTAATTCTGGAAATGCCTGATGCTAAATGGATACCTTTGTTAATTAAAAGCTCTGGATCACCTATGAACTTCAAACAAGACTCTATAAATATTTTTGCCTTACAACTTGTTCCTTCATTTTCATCAACAGTTAAAAATGATTGATGATATTTACATCCTATGTGTATTCACTGCACTTTGTTCAACTAATTTCTGCAATATGAAACATCTCATCTCTTCATTAGCTCTTTAAATCCTCTGACTACAGCACACAAACACCTCACAAACAAGGGGCACGACATGCTGGTGAGTCAAGGGGTTTGATTTCTCAATCTTGTCCTCCTTTGGCTGTGTTTAAACAGGCTTCCCTTGTGTTTAAACAAACAAAAAGCAAACCTAAAAACTTCCCAGTAATTTAATCTTGACTTCCCATCCCCAACTCACCACATCTCCACTAATTAGCCCAGCTATGGTTTGCCAAATTTTGGAATATGTAACAGAGAAGGATGAAGGAATCCTTGCTCTACCAAAAGGCTGAGAACTGAGACAGCAAGACAAAAAATGACAAAGTTTAAGAAGAGCCTTATCACATCCTAGAGTGTAACTATATATTTAATAAAAGATCAACCCTTAAAATCTAGCAGTTTTAGTTTCAATAAGTAGCTGTTTTTTTAAAATCTAGTTCCCTCTTTTGCACCTGAAAAAAAGCAGAGAATTGATCTTTTTAACATATAAAAGTGTCATGAGAACTGTAAGGATGTGGATACAGTTTAAGCTGCATAGGAATAAGAAATGGAGGAGCCTTGAGCATCTTCCCTACTTCCCTAGGAAATTACAGTCTCAGAAATCAGGCTTCTAAGACTTACAAAGAGTCCAAACCAATATATTCTGCTCAGGAAGGCATTCAGGCACCTCAAATTCATGAAGTAAAAGGTCTGTCAGTCACCAATTTAGTACAGTGATTTATCCTTACATGTAGCAATGGCATTATGTGCCACACAGCACTTTGCTTTGAAAGAAAACTAGAGCAGTGTTTTTCAAATTGAGTTTAAACGTATACATTGATTTCATAACGTCTCTGCCTGCTTTCTCTAACTCACTTGAAGATTTTGATTATGGAACCACAGAATTTAAGGACAAGCAATTGAAATAAAAGGGAATACAACAGAACTAAGCTAAGAGTTTCTTCTGTCAGTCAATTCAGTTTCCACAGACAGGAAACAGAAATAATTCAAGTAGTCATTCATACATTCTTCTTGATTTTGACATACTTTTGCATTCTTATAATGCATCACATTTTAAAGTGTTTAGGGATAATATTCCCTGGTATATAATGATTCTTCAGTATAGATTTATACTGAGGGGACTGAAACAGCTTGAACTAAGGAAGCTAACAACATTAACACAGCATGCATAAGATTTTATGCACAGAAACTTGGCAAGAGTAAGAGTGTTTTTAGGGGAATGTGGCTATGCTAATACTCCCTCCTGTGAATAGCTCCTTTTTACTGTATAATCAAGATCTCCATGCAGTGATCTGAGATGCCTTTTCACAGAGCTGCTTTCAAAAATGAAATTATCTTCATTATTATTAATTTTATGAAAATAAATTGCCTTGGAGTTTAGTGCTAATTACTGTCCCTGTCATATAGCCCAATAAGGGGATGTGTAAGATTTTATGCAGCAGAATCTCAAAGATACAGGCTACAACCTTGCAAAGTAATAAAATGACTTCTAATAAGCATAATAGAAACCTTGAGCTAAAATGTCTCCAGTTGCAATTACCTCACAACTGGTACACAATAAAGAGCATATTTCCCCTTTTATTTCAAACTCCAGTAATACTATTTTTATGCTGAGAGAAAATATCAGAATAACTACTACCCTTTTTCTACTGTATTTCACATGTTGTCAACAAGCATACACAGCTGACAAGGAACCCAAATCTGCCTTTTGGCTTGTTTAGGGATTTTATTTCCTTGTTTTTCAAAAGAAGAAATATTTATTGAAATGCTATTGAAAACAAGTATTAACAAGGACATAGGAAAAAGCCTTAAATCTCAGAAGTTTCTGCTGTGATTTTGCCTATAGAGGAAGGTACACTAAAAAAAAAAACCCTAACCTTGCCTCCTGTTATCACTTAAGAGCAAGCCAGACAAGCTCTTGCATTAAATTTAAGATACCTCAGTCTAAAATTCACCTGCCAGCTGCTCAACCACAGGCTTAGGCTGGGCTTACTGTCTAAGACAGCATTGTCCTACGTGTCACAAATTGATGGCAGCAATATATGAAAGAGGAGCTCTGTCACAGTCTCATATGCCCACTCCTCAGAATGGCTGTGCAATGTAAAATTGAGTCCTAAGGTGATGTGAACAATAACTGAAGAGTTCTGCTTGGTGAGACTGAAAACCACACAGGGGCTTATGAAGAACTGCAATGCTAATAACAGTTCATCTCCTCAAAACCCAGCAGTTTTGAAAATCATAGAATCATAGAATAGTTTGGGTTGGAAGGGACCTTAAAGATCATCAAGTTCCAACCCCCCTGCCATAGGCAGGGACACCTCCCACTAGACCAGGTTGCCCAGTGCCTTGTCCAGCCTAGTCTTGAACACCTCCAGAGATGGGGCATCCACAACCTCCCTGGGACTACTTCTGTTTTCCAGCCTTAACGCTGATGAGAGAAAAAAGCCACCAGTATCTGCAAAGCATCCCAAACCTCACTAAAATCCTGATTCTCTCAAACAGTAGTACCAAAAGGCTGTCTGAAGAGGTGAATGTGGGAACTCCTGCTGCTTTTAATGCCTTTCTATAAACTACAGCCAGCAGAAGTAAACAATACATTGTTTTCAATATGAAAATAACTTACTAACTGCTAGCTAAGGGAAATAAAAGTTAAAAGGAAGGAATATTTTTTCTCCAGTCTCTCTTCCTCTCTTCCCTGTTCAGCCACAGATATCTTTGATGAAGAAGGTCCATTAATCTTAGGGCTTGCCTGGGCAAAACAATTATGTGGAAAGAAAGAAGTCTGTGAACAATCCCTGCCTGAGTAACTATATAAGTCTTCATTCCATTCAAAGCAAGTCTAACACAGCAGAAACCATCAAATATTTGAGAAGCATTAACACAAACAGTATTGGAAGCAGGTGTGTTCCACTCAACACCTTCAGCCTTCTTGTGCTGAGGGCAAAGAACGTGTAATTAAGGTAGTCAGGTATCTGGCTTCTTAAACATACAGAATTTAAGAGACTGCAAACACTTCAGTTGTATGCAAAACCCAACCTGTTTATTTAAAATGTTTTTAAGGGCTATCTAATTGAATAAATATATTAAACACTTAGTATTCTCACAAGTTGAGAAAACAAATGTGAAGTTTCATTAGATATGAAACATCAGGCAAAATAACATAAACATCACATCCATCACAACCTCATTCGCTTAATTAAATTCAGATGCTCAGCTGAGTAATTTTAATTAGTAGCACTGGATATATTTTCAAGTTGTCTGGAAGCAGGAGTTTTCAATAATTTATCCTTCTTTTCTTGGAACTCAGAAATGTATTTCATTATTTGATTTTAAATGTTTATGCCAATAATTTTTTTCCCCTGAGCCATTAATTATTGTAAGTTTGTTCATGATTAACAGGTGGCTAAACAGAACAGGGCAAGCAAGTGTTAACAACAGCTCATTCTTGGAAGATGTCAGCTTGATGGAGTAACAGTAGAAGATTTTTTTTTTCCTTAACTAAATCTCAAATGTAGATCTCCTGTAAAAGCACTTTTTATTTTCAGATGAGTTCAGATCACATTTCAGCTCACTTACTGGATTCCCAAGTGACTTCATGAAATCATGAAGTTGTTTTTTCATCCAGAGTGGTGGCTGCACTTTTGACCTCAGCAACCAACAAAAAATACTGACATTGCCTTCTTTTTCTTACAGGGAGCAACTGCTAATGGATACCGCTCATTATTCTGTTAATAGAGAATGTTTCCAATTACAAAATATAGTTTCTCATGAACAGAAGAAATTAAAAGTTTCTCTGTCCAGAGCAACTGGGTTTGTTTAAGAGATACTTTGAAAATCTCTGTATTAGGTGGTTTTTCCCCTAATGTTCTCTAGTCGTGGGCAATACTTATTTCTTAATATGCTCCTGCTCTCTAAACACCCAAGGAACACTGATGAGCAAAAGGGATGCTTTTAACACCTCATGCCTTGAATAAGCCTTACTTTTCTCATAGATAACATAGGTACTATACATCTTTTGATCTGGCAACTGCTTCCTTTAACAATGCATTGAAATGTCCTCTCAAAGCTGTCTTAAATGACCTATATCCTCTGTTCTTTGCTAAATTACACCTAGATTATAACTCCTTCATACATACCAAATTTTTTTTCCACAGTTCAAAACACTGTTAAAGTTTCTAATTCAAGGAACACTAGCAAATGTCCCCCTGGTTTCATTTTCAACCTTGGTTTTCCTCCTAGGCAACATTAAATACTGTTAATTTTTAATATCATGTTATTATCCCATTTTTTTCACTGACTAAATTACTGGGGAGTTGCTCACCCACTGCAGGAGCAGTGCTCTGTCTTACTGCCCTGTTCTCACTTGGTAGAAGGTGACTGATAGAGAGGACTGCAAAAATCAATCCACAGATTTGTGCTTAAGGAAGTAGAACACCTGCCTCAGCCACACTGTTCCTTGGTTTGTTTGCCATCATCCTGACGTTAGGCAAGCCTAAAGCACAAAACATTTGCCATAAATACACCATCATATGCAAAATAATTTCACTTTACATATAGAGCAACCAATAAAATACTATTTTTAAAATATTCTCAGATGATGGGCACTTGGTCCCACTAGGATTCTCACACACCACTTCATTTAAGAGCCAATTCTGTTAGCATCTTACAGAGAGAAAGAGCAAAGTACCACTACATTAGTTTGCCTGCATGGGAGCTCAACCTGAAATCACTATGCTCTACTTCTTCCCATAGAACATCTGTGAAGCATAATTATAATTAGGCACATCTTGAATATTAATTGTTCTAATGTCACTGATGTACTGTCCTAGGATACACTGAATCAGTTCTGTTTCAAAGTACTGTTTTATTTAAGAGCTTTGCCAGATGTTCTAATCATTTCACTTAGATTTTTCCACCAGGAAAGCAGTTGCTGAGACTTGGAACCTCCTGCCTTTGCCAACTGTCAAGGAAATAATTTAATCCCCAAAGAGGAAATGAAATCTCTAAGAATCCTTTTTATAATTTTTTTTTTCTTGTTTAAAAAGAAGCATTTCAGAAACGTTTCTATTGATGCTGACTTACTGAAGACTTTACTGAGAACAGGGCAATTATTGTAATTTTGACCAACAATAAAGACCTTTTATTCATTCAAGTAGTGAACTCAGTTTTCTACTTTCTTATTTTTTTGTTAAGACCATGCAACAGAAATCCAGTATAGTCTGTTTCAATGGTATATAAGTGATCATTTTAGACAACCATTTTCTTAACTGATACATCACTGTATTCATTGACCTGAGTGGTCATCTGCCAGAAAAGTTGTAAAGACTCAGAGGAATTGCTCAAACTGAAACATACTTTACAATCACTGATTTCAACAGTCCCAGACCATTGCATCTAAATTCACTTGCATGACATCACAGCTGCACTACTTAAAATGTGTTACTGTAGCTTCTTTATAAAGAAACACAAGAGAAGGACCTTTGCATCAAGGTTTATAATGGACAAGGAATGACTAAAACATCAAACTATGGCCTTGGTAAGAATGGCATTTGCTTGACATACTTGTTCTGAATTAGTTCTTTCAAATTAAATACTTGTTAATAAGCTGTAAAATACCAAAGGAGTTAAGGAACTGATCTCATAATGCAAAAAGTGCCTTTCAAGAAGCACAGTATTTCTTAGGGTGCATTGTTTTCAGCAAGAAGACAAATGCCATGGAATGGGTTGCAAATTTTAAGTGGACTTGACCTATTTTGGAAACATCAAACTGAGCTGAACCAAGATGACTTCCAGGTGCCCCTTCCAACCTCATCTGTGTGAGGAAGTGACATCAGTAAGAGTACAAGCTAAATAGTTAAACATGGAAGAATTCTTTACAGTAAAATTTAAGTTTTACAAAGAATCAGATGACACATTTTAAACAGGATATGCCTTATTCAAAACATTTTTCTTTCTTCGTATATACCTTGATCAAAATTTCATAATAAATTGGTCTGAGACTGATAATGTTTATCAAGGAATGAATTACTGAAAGCATCCTCAAAGGAGACCACAATAGGAAATGCAAAAGATGTAGATTATCACCACATTCATTAACAGATGGTATTAGCATTTATGTTACAAATAACAAGCAAAAATAGACTTAATAATTTTTCAATAGTGGCTAGGTTTTCTATTATTAATTTATGTGTTAGAAGAAAAAACATGAAAAAGACAGGCAGTAACAAATGCAGTAAAACCCTAAGAAGAAAGGGAAGTTATACCATAGTTTTTCCAAAAGTCAAACTGTCCCTTTCACTTTCTTATGTGTAGCAAAAAATTTAAATACTTAAAAATTTAATTTTTGCATGTAACTATAGACTTTAGGATTTTAATGAAAATACAACTGAGAGTAAAGAAAGGACAAATGTGCCAACTAGTAACTCCAAGCAAATGCACACATAAAAAAAAATATCAACACAAGACCCCAAAAAACCAACCAAAAACCCAGTATTTAAAGACTTGTTCTTTATAAGCTTATCTTCCACGCTGTTATAATTTTCAAGGAGGTCTGTCTGTGACCCTGCAATTAAATGAGCTGTAGTATTAAAGTCTATTTCTTCAATGGCGGATTTGCAGAAGTTCACAGAATTACCAGTGAGGCCAGACACCAAACATGCAGACCCATGACTTCAGTTCTCCTTGACTGCTCTCTCCTTTTGGGGGTTTTTACAGATGTCTCACATAGCAAAACAGATGAGAAAAGCCTTTTATTTCAACAAAGAGAGCATATAGTGAATGTGTTTCCACAGAGCAAAAGTCCCCTTTAGTGAGCTTACAGTATCCTCATTTCCATAATAAATTCTTTTCATCAAGAGGCTTAATTTTCCTTTCCTTTTTTTAACTTAAACCAGAGACTAATGGCTTCACCATATCATCCACACCACTAAGCGAGCCAGAAAGTTCCATAAACAGGAACAGCTCTGCTTTCATCCAAGTTTTGGTTTTCAGGAAGGTAGACCTTTGAAGAAAGGAACCTAGATCTCCACAAACTAACTTATTTTTAACATTACTTTGCCCATTAAATACATTCCCTATCAAACTTTACCATTCTAATCAACACTATTTTAAATGTGTGCTGCACTTTAGTTGAACATCTAAGTGAGATTATCAAGTAATTTCTAATTGTAAACAATAAAAAGGAGCAAGACTACTTCTTGTTAAAATATATTCAGTTTTAAAACATCTTTCCCTTTCCAGGGGAATTGTTATCCTCAGATCCTTCTGTTCTTCTCACTTTCTAAGCAAGTTCCTTTGAAAGTGCTACTGCAGCTTATCTGAGGTCATAGAGTATGATTTCCCCTGAGTAGCAGAAAAGCACAAAGATTGGAAAGAAACTCTAGAAAGCCTTAAAAAGAAAAATATCTATTTTTGTTCTTATAGTGCTATTAATTTATTTTTTTCCCCATCAGGAAAACATGCAAATTCAATATTATTTTTCAACATTTTATGCTAATGCTAGATAACAATAAATAGCACTGTGTGCATCTTGTCTTGTCAAAAGATGGAAACGTGGTATTTTTTTCATCTCAGGCATTACTAAGGACTCCCAAGAAGTAAAGCACTCAAAGATGTTTCACTGACAAAAGATGCCTCTACTAATAAGGAGTAAACACCTAGGTGTTCATTAACATATGAATCAGCACATAAATCCTTACATTTATTACTAGTGATTTTGAGTCCTAAGCTATAGAGTTTTATAACTTCTGTTTGTTTTACCCAAATGCAGCTGCATTTTGTACTACAAAAGCTGAAAAATGACATCTATCTCCTGTACAGTACTACTGACCTACTTTTCCTTTAAAAAGCAATCTCTTACTTAATTTTACGCCTCGCATGAGGCAAGTTCCACTGAGAAAAGTAAATGTAAATGAAATTTAGCTTCACAAGGCTGCCAGTAAAATATGTTTGGTTTAGGACTGTATGAGCTATAAACAAGATAATTTGTTTCTCATTATATTTATCCCACTCAACATACTTTTTTTTGTTAATTATACTGATATGCCCTGTATTGCCTATCTCTATTTTTCAGATGAGAAGGCAAAGAATGGGTGAAGCAGTGTGGCTGAGTAGGAAAAAAAACCAGCTAGGAAATTATCCTGGAGTATAGTGCAACATGATCAAATTCTTATTGATTGGAAATAGTCAGAAGCTGACAAACACACTAAATCTCTTTCTCCTGCTTTCTGATTTCATTATGTAATGTACTAGGTTGAATAACAGCCATCTAAAGTGCTTACTTGTTGCCATTGTACTGTTGGACACAGAGCAAAGACTTTTTTAAAATGGAAGTATAACAGAAAATTATACTTATTAATGATTGTACTTCATTATGAAGTTTGCTATGATTATTTGACATAAATTGTCTTAAGCTGTGAATGAAGAAAAAAAGATTCTTTAAAATTTCTATGCCACTCTTACTTCAAGACAAGAGGTGACATTTTCCTTAGTGAAGACAATATATATCAGTGTGTCCACTACAGGCAGGTGATCCACAAACAGTTGGGTCATAAATCATACAAGATTTTTTTATGATGACTGCATAGGAGTAGACATGATGACATGTGGTTATGCTCCCCTACTGATGTGCAAACACATTCAGTGAGACTTCTGATTAGCACAAGGTAATAAAGTAACATCTATTTTTGTCCACTAACATTAACTAAACACATGCAAACATTCAGCACCTAAATTCATTGAATTTCAATATATTTTCTATTACAATCCACAGATAGCAATTTTTAATTCTTAGTCCAATACGGCACAGCTTTCCTCTGCATGAATAAAAAGTTACCATTATTTTAGCAATGTGATTATTTTCTTTAAATAATGATTGTTTCAGCAAAATAAGCTTGTCACATCAAGTGAAAAGATAGGCAAAGCATAACTCCTAAGGATGAAAAATTTAAAATGCTGATATGTTGGGCTGAATAAGCAACTGTAACAGTGTGATGCATGCATGTGGTTTTCAGTTTCTCTGTATCAGCCATCAGTTTTAGCTGAGTAAAATTTCAGCATTGGTAGTACCTCAACGTGAAATTTCACACCATGATATCTACTCTCCATTTTGGCTCATTACTTTTCAGAACATAAAGATATACACAGAAATTCATCACAATTAAGAAACAAAAGCAGGAAAACACAATATTTGGTCAATATATTACCCATATTAAGAACAGGTTAACAAACTAAAATAGTTAAGATTTTTTGGGTCTCTTCAGCACTGAAGAGAAAAAATTAAACAACAACTTTCCCCCCTGGATTATTAGTTTTAAAAACATAAATCTGATCTTTTAGGGTTAATATTCATCTACTAGAGAACCCTTCTGAAAGTTTCTCATTTAATGGAAGTAGGTAATATTATTTAATCTGAGGAATAATGATTCATCTTGAAAATAGCACATACTAAGATACAAATGTCTCTATGAGAAGTTTAAAAACACTGACAAGTAGCTGGAATTCTATCATACAATCTCAGTCATGTGAGAACAAAGATGTTATGACTCAACTTCAAAGAATAAATCTTAAATAAAATGTGATAAATACTAGAGATAGAAGGTTGACAGCCTATGCTGTCTGGTTTGACACTAAATAAATTACTGTAATCCAAAATGAAAAGAGTATCATTCAATCTTCGATTATCTTAAAGCCCTTGGGCTGCCACTAGTTTTTCAACCATCTCTACAAGTTACTCCAATAGTCTGCCAGGGGAAACAATGACCCATCTCCACACTCTTAGCTATAAAATAACCAAAGGAAAACAAGCAGTTCATTTTCTGCTTGTATTTTACATGAAGATTCTCAAAACTCTACCTAAAGTTTGCAGAGTTTTCAAGTCAAGGGCAAAGCAGTATGTGTCTTTCTCCAAGGAGGCTCAGCCCTCTGCTTCTTGCCAAGAACTGAGAGGATTTGGTGTGTATGAACCCTGCAGTGTAAGGTGAATAGAAACTACGCTCAGCTTTGTGATGTTACTTGCACATCTATCTGCTACACAGAGATAGGGATGTACATGGAGTATTTAAGCTACATTCAATTATGATTGTATGTACAATGAGGTTTCCTGTGAATGAAGAAAGGCAGAGAGTGGTGGTACCCACTCCAGGTAGCAACTCATTTTTTCCCCTCAGCCTTTTAAAAGATCAACCCAAGTAATTCTGAGGAGAGTGAGAACAGTAACTCCTCTCTGAAAACCTAATTTAAATGAACAAAGCCCTACTACTGCCAAGTGGTAGTGGGCTTTGACTAGTGGATAATCCAGCCCTGTGGGCAGTACAAAGTACATACAAGCTAATTTTTTCCAAAAGTATTACAGAGAAGTTAGTGAGAGTAGGTAGTTTTGTTTTTACTTTGTAGCATACCTAAAATTATGTCTCAGTACACAAACAAGTTACATGTAACTTGTGCATATCACTCAAGTTGTGGATTAACCCTTGGGATACATGCTTCAATCTCTGGCTTTGGAACTAGTAGAGGATTAAACTCACTTCAAAATGGTTCTTACACATCCAAAATACCACTTGAATATTGATCAGACCAGATTCTACACTTATTTTCATGGTTTAATTTTTGAGATCACTATTTTACTGCGCAATCTTAAGTTTCAAGAAGAACATTTTTGACAAAATTTTTCAAGTTCTGGCTGCAAAAAACCACTGGTATTAGAGAATGAATGGAAGAACTGTGACAGAGTTGCTGTGTAGCAATACATACAGTAGGTGCAGTCTACAGGTCTCAAATACATGCTACATTTTCTAGTTAACATAAAACATCAAGCACAGAATTGAATTTCCTTACTCCCTATAAAAGAAAAATCTGTCTAATCTCTTAACAATCAATTACAGTAATCCAACAGATATGCTTTTTCATAAATCTTACTTACAAAATTAATTTCAGCTTGCCTGCACTTAAATCCCTCTAACAAGGACAGAAAGCACTCAAAACAATAATCAATAAACCATACTGTCAAGTTAGACACAGCGAATAAGCAGGGATATTTTCACATATCATACAGACAACACTTTGAAATATGCACAAAGGATACACAAACCAGGATGAAATATAGATTAAAATAATGAAAAATCAAGTATGAATGGATTCTGAAAGTGAAAAATGTTTAATGTCCTGTAACAATAAGAAAAGCTACCTTGATGCTGGGAGGAAGTTAAAAAAAAGAGTATACTTACAGCCTCAGGAAAGGCTGCATTGCTAAAATATATGCCAAAAGAGCAGCAGCATAAACTTAATACTCAATAACCAAAACAAATCATCACAGTGGCTAAATGTACTGGGGCAAAGGGTGGAACAAAAACTGCCATGAGGTCTTTTGAAGGGTCCTAGAACCACATGTACAGTGAAACAAGAAACCTGGCTGCAGAATACAATTATTCTTCTCCCATCTTGCTGCAACCTTGCATGACAGATAACTTGCTTAAAGAGAAACAAAAAGACTGTACGAGGATACTTTCAGGTAACTTGACAGAGATTAATATGACATAACATCTTTTATAAAGATCTAAGAAATTAAATCCTCATCTTGCCCACACACAAAAGCAGCTTCTTGAGACCTCCACACTGAGCTAACCACTTCCATTAATGTCAGTGAGAACACAATTAGTGGTCTGCAGAATGAGCCTAAAATTGTCAACTTACATTTCTAAAAGAAAAACATTTAAGCTATGAAGCATGTAGAGTATAATACATAGAAACAGAGCAAGTAGCCCAGAAATTAGGAACAAGCTTGTGAATATTCATATCTGCCATGTAAATTCTTCTCCAGATTCATATGTCTATATTTAGTCCTTAATACAGTTCTTAAAAATTCCTTCAGAGGTCACAAGATGCAAGCAAAGATTAGATCTGACCTGCATTTACAGTTCTTAACATTATTAAGATTTCTCCATGTTGAATCAAACTGAAAGCAAATATGAAAGTGAATTTAAATCATCATTGTAAGGATTTCAATCCTTACTCTGACTGTGATTTTGAGTTGCAAAGGATGAATTTACCTGATCCAGACATAACTAAATCTACTGTCCAATTCACTCTTGGCTTATATGGAAGACAACCTATACATCCTACAGCACTTCATTTATTCAGATCTTTACAAGGGCTTAACAATACAAAAATGTTTACTGTCTTTTTCCTCTGACAGAATTTTTTTACTTATACATCTTCAGTTGTTCTTATTCCTTACTTGACTTAACATGAAGATGCCTGAAGGATGAAAATATTTTCTCTTCCTAAGTCTACTGTCAGCAGCTTTACTTTGACCTTATCATGCAAATTTATTTTGACAATTTTTGCCAACTATATTCCCTCATGAGCTACTATAATGTGCATCTTCATATTATCCAGTGTAATTTAGATGTGTGAAATTATTTTTTAATTATTAATTTCATCCTGTTTTGAAAGTGTATATTAAAAATGGAAAGAAAACCCTGGACACAAATCAGTGTTGCACTCTGTAATACAAATAAATATTAATGCTTTTATTTTGTATATATGTAAAGATTAAAGCCATGCAGCTTGAGATTCCCAATTATTTATATTACAATTGCATAATGATTCTCACTAAAATGTTATACAACTTTTTCAGGTTGAAAGCACAAGAAGCTGCATTTTACAATAGCACAGCAGGATAAGGCTGAAACAAAGGCACAGCTAGTTCTGTGAAGCAGTGAGTGAGGAATTCTGTAACAGCAAGACCATTCTGTTACAAGCCAGCCTCTATTGGCACCAGAGATCCACTAATCTTTCAGATAATGCATATTCTCTAGTTATTTCAATATAACTGTTGTTGCACAATGTAAGGAGAAAGATATAAGGACAATAAATTATACAGCTGCCCAAATTGAACCAAATTCCACTAGAAAGCTTTAAAGTTCTTCCTTAAAACAGCACTGACATGATTTAACTTATGTCAGATGATTCATTTGAACCAACATAATCTTGCTGTGAAGTCCAATGGAAATTCTGAACGGTTAATCTCAAATTTGCTGGCAGGCTGCACTTGGAAGTAAAACTTTACTCCCATAGAAAGAACTACAGTACCTACCTACAATCTACACTTCAGGACTCTCTGTATCCAGCAGTGCACTCCAGAACACAGAAACTATCCACCCTATCTTAACAATTTAATTTCTGAAGTCAATGAATATGCACACCACCAAAGAGAGTCTACCAAAATTGTACTCATGGAGATAATGTGTAAGTTGAAATCCTCATTTCTGACAAGCATCTGAAGAGAAGCAGATGTCAAGCCCCAAGACAGCCAGACTCAGAAGCTACACTTGAAACTCAATCGTTTACAGACAGCCCTGGCATTGATCCCACCCACACCCCTAGGCACAACCTGACTGCAGCACTCAGGACCAGTGTCATGTTCCTTACAAAAGTCTGGGTAGTCAATGACTTCAGGAACAGGGAAACCACTTCTCCACTCCTTTCCCCAAAAAGTCCTTTGCAAAAGAAACCTGACATGGATTTTACTCATTCGTAATTTGAGTTCCCTCATAGCAATCCTTGAGTTGCTCACAGGAAAATATGAGAAATAATTAATGCCACATGCAGAGGAATTAGACTGAAACTAAACCTTCAGTCTTAGTGACCATCCTTTCTTTCCAGTAACCTATCACTTCTCCAGTTCCCCCTATTTATGGCCTTCTAACTCATAAATTGCCATGTTGGCTCAATCCCATTCTTATGTACTAGCTCAGGATGAATTAGAATTCTGAAGTTCAATATCCTAAGGCTTTTTTCCCCTCAGTTTGGAATAAAACCATCTCCCCTGGTGTTAATTTTAGGGAGGCTGATGAAGAATCTCAAATATACCACAAGGAGTCCTTTCCCCAGAGACAATTTTCTCATGAGGATCTTTGTTTAGACATCTTATTTCTTTTTTGCTTTGCTTTTTTTCCCAATGTCTTGCATTTGTCAGGATAACCCCCTAAGGAAAGCCTACAGGGATGTTACAAAGGAGGAAGTAAAAGATAAAAATCAAATTTCACAGTCCACAGAGTCAGTATTTTATTTCATATGAAAATGTATGGCCAAAGAGGAATCTTATCTGTAACTCCTGAGAAAGATAAAAGTGTAAGACCTCACAAGGAGGATCTGAATTGCTCTGTGCAGTTGGGTTTAGCTGACATCATTACCCATTTAGAAGGAGGAAACCAGAACCACTGTAGCCAAAATGACCTTTATGATGAATGTTTTACTTAGCAACCAAAGCCTCATGAGTGAAGGAAAACTGCTTTGCTGTGTCTCTGCACAGATCCTGTCCCCTTACTCTCTAGGTACTACTGGTGGAAAAGGACTCTGAGATTAAGAAGACAATAAAATTTTTCTCACTTTGAAAGCTGAGGGAATAGTTTTCTGTGGCAAGGAAGCAATAGAGAAGCTTTGAGGAAAAAAAAAAAACCAAAAACCACAACCCAGATACGTGGCATTTCTTGCAAGTCCCTCAGCTGCCATGGTACAGACTCACCCATCTGTTATCAGACAACACTTTCACCACAGCTCCAAATTGTTGTTCAGTGTGGAGATTATTCATGTGTCAGTTGGGATTTCATTCCAGTGTAACCTGCTCAGCCACCCTGGCAAAACATTTTTCATGAAACATTTGGGAGATGAGTTTCCATTGCCTGTCAATTATAATAAAGAAATAGGAAAGGGACAAATTTCTTAAGACATTACTTCAGAGAGGCTTTATATAAAAAAATTAATTTCATGTGGTTTTGGCAACAGAAAATTACAATGGAAAAACACAAGTTACTTCACTTCTATGAAGCTTTTTAAGTACTATGCAAATTCATACGACCATGTCCTGAAGGTGATGTTGAGGAAGAAATGCCAAGAGTTCTGCCACAGAAATGGGGCAACCCAATGTCAGCAAGAAGACCACCATGTGCCTCTACCACCATTGCTGAATTATGCCCCAAGATCAGCAGGCAGCCTTTATTATGCACCAGATCTAATTTGACATTTCCCTACTGTAAATGAAAGAGACTTATGAGTGCCACAAAAAAGTCATTACCATTATATAATCTTTTCCTTTACCAGCATTAATCTTCCAAGTGTCCATTATTGATATACAAAAGATGGTGAAATTAATCAGCTTCTTCAAATTATGCCCATAAGCAATGATTGGGGGAAGAAACTTCAATAAAAAATTAATTTAGAATCATGAAGAAAATATTTCAATAACATGGCTACAAACTGAAGTAAGCAGAATTCTAAGATACTAAAGAAAAAATAATCCTCCTTGGAATCATAAACCTCTCACATGACCTACAGAGTGAACAAGTGTCCACAGTATTCCCTCCTCGCATTTCTGCTTCCCAGTTGATGTTTTGGGTTTGTTGCTGGATAAACTGGGAGTGCATTTAGTCCACACTACATGATTGTGGTGCTCTTCTGGGAAAATAATCTAAAATGAAGTTCAATATCTTATGCATAGTAGATGTCAGAATAGCCTATAGGAAACTCTAGAAACAACTATAAGAACACAGAAAAAAAGCTGCACAGAGAATTGGCCAACACTTAACTTCTACAGCATATATGTTTATTTCACACTTGTATTACTTTTTTCTATTTTTTCCCTCTAAAGACAAGACATGGTGACAAGTATTCTTTATTAGTCTTACCAGCTGCACTCAAATATGTTCTACCACAATGTTTGGATCAAATTTATGTTTGGTGCTCTGTTCAGCTGTTATTTCACTCATAGACAATATTCAAACTTTTAAATACCTAAACAAGCCATTTGAAACACAGAATAAGTTTTCATGAAGTTAGCCTGAGAAACAAGATGCATTAGGAAGATAACTTCTTAGCTGGCTTTAATGACTATGAAAGATGAGGAAAATTTTCTTCCATCTCAAGTAGTGGTACACTTTGAACCAAACAATCTTTTCAAGTTTCTTTATCACTCTGGTTTGTCTCTAGGGTTTCACAGTAATGTCCAGTACTTCTTGTCACAGCTGTACAACTGAATACAGCAGGACTGATAATGTCAAACCTAAATGCTACATTTATATACAGTATAAGATAGTCAAAGTGCTCCAGCTGAACACAGTGGTCAAACAACTTGTATATAACCTTCATAGGAATCTACAGAACAACATTGCAACCCTACAGAAGTAAATGTCTTCTGATATTGAATCTTCCCAGGACTGGGCATATTACTGATAGCAGGCCATCCCCCCTGCAGTAATAGAAGACTATAATGTCTGTGATAATGTCAGAGGGCTAGAGGTGCAGCATTAGCCAACACAGCAGCCAACAGTAATGCACAATGCTGCTCAGCTCATTTTCAAGGCTTACTCACTTCACAACAGCCTTCAATAAACTGCAAATACAGTTTTACAGTTGAGCTGAGCAATCAATCATTCAGCAACAAGATTCAGAGCAGTCCTGGTGAACACACGGAAGGCAATTAGGTGCCACCATTTGTGAAATAATATTGGTGGGAATTCTTCTCCCTCATCTGATTTATTCTGTCAATCTGCAGTTTAGATTCTGTGTCATGATTAACTCCTTTGTCCTGAGATGCCACAGAAATGTAATGCTGACATTATTAAATGCTTCTGAAAGTAATTCTGAACCTCACAATTGCTATGGAAATTGATTAAAGAGAGACAGCCAGCGCTGCTAATTTGCAGCTGGCTATTTTTAATGACAGACTGACAAAATGAAATGCTAAGCCTGAGAATAAAGCTCAGTTTATGTAATATGTTAACTCGTACAAAACACATTTGCATAAACATTTTTAGATAAAATGAGTCCTTGGGCAGTTCAAAACATTCAGGGCTGGCTGATTTGGTAGAGAAGTTAGACAAAAATGTAGTGGCTGCACTGACAAATTACAATGTCTGTAATATCTATCAAAAATAATAATCTGCATAACTTGTTTGTCAAGTCTTACCGATAAAGTTTTTGGCTTGTGCTCTGCTTCAGTTCCATCAATTAAAATCATCAGGAAGAGCTCAAAGAACTCTTATAAGGATTATGTTCAAGGACAAGAGAAGTGAGAAATTTCAGACATCTGTAATTGAAGCAGAATAGGGTGTATTTTCCAGACACAGTTATCTGAAAGGGGAAATCCAAGGTGGAGGAATTTAGGAGAAACACAAGTTTCAGGAATGCCCAGCATAACATTAAACTTACATAAACCAGATTTGACTAAATATAACGTTTTTTCACCCAAAGTGTTCAGAGATATCAAAAGAAAAATCTGTTCTGATTGCTCTCCAGAAAAGGTAAAACCAAAAGCCAATGTCCCTACAAACACACTGGACAAGCTTCTAAAACCTTCTGAGACCAGGCTTGAGGCAGAAAGAAAAAGAAAAATCTTAACTCTGTAGAGAATTGTATATCCTCATTCTACTGGAACTGTATTATGAGAAAATACAAAGGAGAATTATTTTAAAATAATTTAGAGTAATACAGAAATATTTAATGCAGATAATGCAAGAGAACCAGGCTAACTGACAGCCAATGCATTAGAAGCATTTTCAGAACCCTGAAAAACTGATTGTCTGCAGTTTGAAACCTGAGTAAATCAATTGACTACAGCTAAGCAAGATATGAAATTCAATTTTACAGTCATCTAGAAGTTTTTAAAACTGGCACATTTGGCAGTTTAGAGTGTTCACATGAGGGCAAAAGCAGATGTCTTGAGCACTAGTTTGTGAGAACAGGACAATGATACTTCATTATTCAGACTGGACCGGAGCTTTTGAAAAGTATCTCTCAGCTGGCAATAGCTGAAGTTCAGGTGGTACTTTGCACACAAGGACCTACTCTCAGATAACAGGATAGAGATGCAACAGAATTAGGCTCAGTTTTGTAGTTTATGAGCTACAGCATCTACCACAAGTAGAGGACTATCAGCTTAAATTTCTGATTTTCCAACTAAATATGTGGGAAGTGCCCTTATCAGATACACAAGCATATCATTTTATCTCAGCAAGTTCTAAGCCTGTGATATGAAATCATATGAACCTCCTGAAATCTAAATTTATTTCCATACAATAATTTACTGTTAAGCCACATTTGATTTTCTGTAAGAAGTGATCCACCTTTAAAAATAACCTTCTAAAATACCTCAATTAATATTGAAAAGTCTCTCATATTTTGTTTCACACACATACTTTGGAAAATCATGTACCTGAGTTACTCAATATTGGGGGTCATTATAGTTTTCATAGTTAAGTGAGAATTAAAATCTCAAATAATTTACAAATTATATAGTTTGAGTATGAGACTGGATAACAGAAAAATTAGTCTGTATTACACTGTAGCAGCCTTGCATTATGTTCTTTGCCATGTTTTCACTGTCCCAAATTTGCACACAAACCCCATAATCAAATTTATAATATATCTTAAGGTGTGGATATATCCTGATTAAGTATAGCGTTTAAAGTTTAAAAAATGGAAAGACTACTAGTTGGAATGCAGATTAAAGTCTATTTTCTAACTAAAGACTGGTAGAGTTTCCTTCAGAAACCATCAGTCTCATTAAATGCCAGCAAAATCTGGGCTACAATTCAAGATCAGTGTTTAATGCACCTGAGAAAAAAAGAAAGCAACATAAGCCAATATTCAAATTCATTGCAAGTGTTTACTCTCCAGGTACAACTTCAGTAAATATAGCTCAACATTCACAGGAAAAAAAAAAAAAGACAAAACAACACCTCAGACTTAAGTGTAACAGAACAGAGAAAATTAGTGGCTCTTTCCAAATCATAACTAAGGTACACTGAAATTTTCCTCCTGCTGTCTAAATATGGTACACATTAGTTCTATAGACATAAATATTTCAGAACTGAAATAACAAAAGAACTACTTGATCATACTGTCAAAATAACAAAGAAAATATAGAGTGTATATACAGCAAATATTGAACACCCTACCTAAGAATCTAACCATTACCAGTGGTGGGGTATATATTATTACAATTCATCTTGCCTTCTTCGTGCAAACCCTATTTTTTTTCTTTTTGTTATTTGAAACTCATTCATGAATTTGCAATTTCCCAACTTTTTCCATAGCTATAAATGCCACTGTTTAGATGAAATTGGTCACCCTGGTTTTACAAAAGTAATTCTGGTTGATACCAAGTGAGGGAAACATGTGGAAGGGCATATTTCTTTAACAGTAACAAACATGTCATTGAGATAAAGGCTTTATGTCCAGCACGGAGAGCTGTGAACACAGAGCAGCTCCATGTTCAGCACTGCCAAATCAGCAGTGACTCATTATTCTGTTTTCATTCAGATCCCATTCTTTGGCATGCATCATAAACCCCTGAACATTTGTATTAAAGACCATTGTAGCAGCCTCAGAAACAAGAATAAAGTTATTAAGAGACAAAGAGAGCATCTAAGTCATTTTGAATGGCCACATTAAAGATAGGGGAATACAGACCAAGCTGTAGGAGTAAATTTAAAAACACTGCCAGAGCCACATGTGTTGACAGAGACTGGTCCAACAAAGCTAATTGAGATGAAAACTGTCAATGTCAGCTTTCAATGTACCTGGAATACAAGACACATTTCTTCACAATAAAGTTTTCTGTGGTAGAATATATATCATAAAGAAAAAATGCTCTTGGATTCAGAAAAGAAATGAGCACTGCTCAGGGTAATTTCCAAATTGAGTAAAGTAAAAATTATTAAAAACTCTTCAAAAGTTAATAAACAGGTAACCACAAAAACATAAAAAAGGTAGCAAAGATGCTGGAATATCTCTCTGTGTATGGAAAATGAGTACTGTTTCCCAGAAATACACCTTGGGGAAAAGGCAAAGCCTTACAAAATCCCTGCATACAATGAAGAAAGAGGACAAAAGACATGAATTCATTTTCAGAAGACAGGAACCTACATTTGTTCTCATTACTTCTGTTTATCTTCTTCATTGTTGCTGTACAACAGAGAAATTTTTTCCCCACTAAGTAAGAGAGGGCAGAATCCACTCTCTCTTTGCCACCCTTTATTTTTTAGAGCAGTCTATGTCCAACTATTTTACTAGACATTTACTACTACAAGATCATAAGGTTTTAACAAGAATCTTTATATTTCTCACTGAAAGACCCCCAATACAATCTTTCATGTTCCTTGTGGCTATAAATATCCACACTCAGTGTATTTGTTTAGACTAATCACTTTTTAATATTGAAATCCTATTTTCCTTACCATAGCTCACCCCGGGCATCCTCCTGAGCACATTTCCCAGTGTATTATATTTTTTTGCTTCAGATGGAAGACATGAGATCTAGAAAATAATACAAATACCAATTAATCTTCTACAACAAACCTTTCTGTGCATTTCTGGGCAACAATGTATGGAAATACAACAACAATTGTCTTTTGTTTAGTTGTCAGAAATACAAAACCTCATGAAATACCCACTAATCAGCAATTCTTTAGGGGAAAAACCCCTCCGAATGAAGATTCCCTTAAAACAGACTGACATTAATAAGGCAGCAGCACCAAGCAATATACAGAAGCAGTGGAGTCTGCACACACATGAGATTTGCAGGCCTTGTCAAATAACTTGCTTCTGGCTATCTTCAGTCTTGTAACATTTTCACATTAATTTTGGGCAGCGTGAATTATCCCACTTTTCAATGAGAAATCCTTGGGGCATTTTAAACATGCTTGAAAATAAATAATTAATGCATTGGACACCATTAATTAGCAAAACTCAGAAACAGCCACTGCTACAGATCCTGAAAAGTTTTCCTAAACTTGTCAAGCTGTTAATAATAAATAGGGTGGAAATGGCCAATTATACTACTTAAAAAACAACCTTTATAAGCAGTAAAAAAAAAAAAAAGCTACTTATTCTGTTCTTTTGATACTGGGAAAAAAAACCCCTATGAGCTCTGCTGCTTTATTTATGATACTTCACTAACAAATGTGGTTTTACACTTCAAGGGGATTTTAACATGAATGAGACCCAAGGAAGTAAACATAGTACTTAACCATGACAATTTTCTTCTGATTTTGGGAATACATGTACTTATACTTTTTGTGTGACAATTAAGTTTTTTAAAATTTGAAAGTTTATCTCCACATTCACTTCTATAAGCAATTATGAAAGTCAAAAACCTGCAGTCATTACAGTCATCTATAAATTCCCTAAAGCATTAAGACAAAATGTAACTAATTCAGTTTCTACTCTCAAACTTTCCCTAGCGAAGACTCCCTTTTGTGATACTACTGGAAATCATGAAATAAAAACCCAGTGATGACCAAGAGTAGTCAGAGTGGCCTTAGAAAGGGGAAATAGTATTTATGGAATCCAACTGCCCTCTCCCATGAGAAGATACACTTGGTGGATGATGGGAGAGAAGTGATGATGTATATCTTGACTTCAGCAAGGCTTCCAATGCTGTCTCCCAATATATCCTCATAGACAAAGTGACAAAGCATGAACTAGAAAATTAAACAGTGAAGCACACTGAAAACTGGTTGAACTGCTGAGCTTAAAGTTTGTGATGAGCAGCACACATTCCAGCTGGAGGCCCTGCTATTATATTAATGTCGACATCACACTACCTACAGCAGTGTGATACCAACAAGATCAGCAAGAGAGAAAGACAAAAAACCAGGCAAGCTGTACTACTCCTTTTCTCTCCTTCCTCCTAAAAATTAATAGATCTAGCAAGTGAAAAGATGCTACAAAATTAATTGCTATAGCATTTGATGCTCATTGATATTCATCTTCAGGTGAGCAGTACACTGATACAGCTTGCCCACCACACAGGCTTGGCACAGAGCAGCAACCTGACAGTCTATAAAAGCCACAGTACACCAAGCTGTAATATTGTTACACTAACAGTTCATTTATTCATGAACTGCAGTGAAAAATAAGCACATGGAATGTATATAAATTTTCAGTTCTAAAGTTACTGCCATCAAGGGACAGCCTTAAGTTATGCACCACCTTTAAAAAAAAACAAAAACGGGTTTGGGTTGCTTTTATTTTGTCCCAGGAATGCACAAACTGCATCTAATGAGCACACTCCTTAGCTTCTCTCTTCTGAAACAAAGTGTTCTTCTGTTGCTTGGGGCACACACTCAGCATGACACGTGCACCAGAAACAAAACTGAGCTAAAAGTTTTGAAACAAGAATGTTCAAATTAGTGGGGGTTTCTTTCCCCCATTCTATTTTCCCAAGTAACAAGACTCCAACCTGACCACGTCCTCATTGATTACTCTTCCTGACGTGGTCATGTAATAAAAATAACCTTGCATAGCAGAGTAATTCACTAAGGGACAAAGACTTCAAATAAAGACTTTGAGGCAATGGCCAGAGAAGCAATTCTGCCCCAAGAAGTAATGCAGACCAAAGAGTTTATGTTTACTTTAATCCATTGCCAATACTCAAAAAGGGTAAAAATCTTGCCTAGCTCATGAAAGAATGATTTGTTTCAGATACAGGTGTCCTGACTAATGTAGAGCAAATTATAGGGGAAACACTGACCACTCTGGCAGGTCATAAGAGCTTCAATGAAACCTTATAGAAACTCAGTGCAGTAAGGCCTTTTCAAAAGAGACTAACCAAATTTCAACTCCTGAAATTAAAAGCTTCATACTACAACTAAGAGATAAAGTTTTTGTGAAGGCACCAATATTTGGGTTAATTCATAGAGCTGCGTATCAAAAATAATTCTATGGCTTTCTGACTGTCCTATTATGTAAAAGGAGGAAAAAAATGTATTGTTCTAATACCAAACACTGTTTCTAACAAAATTAATAAATGGAGAATTATAAGGCAAGATCTTTCTACTACAGATCTTACAAAAGGGTAACCTTACATGGGTTACACCGAATATTCCCAACCAAGCAGCACTCATACATGTTGAATAACCATATAGACTTCAAACATACCAAATCTACAGATTCAGTCATGATGAAATTAAAAATTCCCTATTTCACTAGGTAATATTTGCTACAGAAAAATCTGATGGAGAACATAACCACACATTTGTAATGAAAAGTGATACCAGTGGATGATAAAATATTCAACTCTAAAATTTTGAACTATTTAGTTCCAAGTATTTTATACACATTTTATCATTTTTCTTACTCTTCACTTTAGATTTCAAAATGTATGAATTATTAAAACAGGTTATTAAGGTCATTCTTCATGCTGAGAAAACCAAAATAAACTGCTAGAAAATGAGATTAGCATTTCCTTCTTTTCTCTTACAGTGAAATCCCTTTTTTTACTGGAGCTATCAAAGTGTTATCACACTGCTTTATGTTTTCCTCTGTCCTCTTCATGCAAAAACATGCACAAAAAGGGGTGGAGAGAGATGACGACAACCTCTGGTGTAGTTGACATCTGATGTGAATTCTGATTACCACCTGCTGTATCGTTTAACTAGAAACAAGAACTAAAAATCTCTCTGGAGAATATATGACTATGATTTAGCTAACTGACATCTGGATGCTCTACATAAATAGAGCTGATGCAGTTGCAAGCCAGAGTGATAAAGTAAGCAGTTTGAGCGTTAAGGCTTCAGGTGGCTCATTACATATCTATTGACAACTCAAATATTTTTTCCCTAAATCTCCAACCAGTTCCTACACAAACTCTTTGCACCAGGCACAGCTGAGTCCTGTGACCAATTTGGGAAGGGAAGTATTTGACTTTACATTATACTACATAGGTCCAGATAACCAAACAAGCAGGAATGTTTCATTCAACTTGTAAAAAGAGTACTTTGCAAGAATTCTGTGGTGGATCTTCAGTAACATCTTTCACAATGAAATCTACAGTAAGTCCAACAAACCATCTACAAACTCAAGTTTATTTCATTTATATGTAGGTCAGAGTAGCCCAAGCAGCAAATTCAAAGTTGTATACAAGTGCACATCACTGGAACGACCTGTTTCAAGTCTAGAGCTTTTTTATGCTTTTATTGAAGATTAACTGTCATCCTCTTCATCAAACCTTGAGAATAAAATCAGGCAGAAGGAATACTGTTGGGCAGATTCTCTGTGGCTGACAAAATGAACACAGAACCAACAAATTCATGCAATTAAACAGAAAGAAACAACACCATAAGATCTTAGTAGGAAGAGAGAGGAAAAAATAAAGCTAATGAAAAACTTCTGATTTAAGAGAAGATTGATATCAGCATCTGAAAAATTAGAAAATTATGTGTTGCTACAACATAAAAAAAAGGCAGCTTACACAATAAAGAGACTGGATGCCAAAATTTCTTCTGAGCATTCAAACAGCTTTAGCACATAGTTCCATTTTCTAAATCAAATATATCAGATAAATTAAGTAAATGAAATTTATCCCACTGAAAAAAAAGCCAGCTGAATGCCTTTCAGAATGGGTAACAAGAGCAGAATCTGCACTCCATCAAGCTGCTATCAACTTTTTATAAAATTAAGAGATACGTTCAGGAGCCTTAATATGATAATGCATTAATATAGTAGTGCATTGTGTCTCAATATCACTACAGGACAACTTTCAAAATGCAAAACAAAATTAAGTTGCAACGTAACCTGATTCAATCTAATTTGAGAAATCCCATTTAGTCAAGTTTGCAGACTCTTTTCTGCCACCATCAGCTGTTTTGGTTGCCAGTTAGTAACAGCATTACTGCTACTGTGAGAAGAGGTGAAGCCACGGGCACATCTATGATGGTGAAGGTATCTCTACCTGTCTTCTGTGAAGATCTGCTTAAATAGATTTAGGATCAGGCTTCTGGATAGAAGAAATCCCAAAAAACTGGAAAAAATTCAAATCCTGCAATACTCTTTGTTCACTCAAAAGCTTCCAAAACTTCTACTATCATAGATTTCTTACGTGAATACTATTGATTCACTTGGTCAGAAAATCATAAAAGCAGTAAACATTCTGTGGGTGGACAATAGTAGTAGGAGATTTTATACTTAGGGAAGAGTGTGAAGGAGTGCACAGAAAATATAAATCTTTGTCTTATTCCAATAGCCCTGAATACAATAGTTTTAAGGGCATTGTTCTCAGATCTATTTAAGATTATAATGGTTTAAATTAGTTGTCTATATATTTTCATGACTTATTTTCTTTAGCTACAAAGCTGCTAAAGAAATTCTTGTCACTAAACTCCTGCTCACAGCTTCTCACAGTTCTGGCAGATAGCTGAAACTATCTGGGTTAAAATGTCACATTTGTCTGAGAATTTTTTAAAAATAAAGTCACATTTTGGCTTTGATATTCCAGATTAAATGTATGGCAGCAGAGCCAACATGCTAACAATGAAAACATACCATTTGCTGAGTCTAACTGTGAATTGTGTACAGCTGCTCCAGCAAAATTAGTTGTTTTTTAAAATACTAAAGTTAAACCAAGGCAAATTCTAGCACCAAGGAACCCCTTCCCTGCCTGGGAACTGTGGAAGGAACCATACCAGGGCCTACAGGACTGNTTCTCTTCTCCAGGCTGAACAACCCCAACTCCTTCAGCCTGTCCTCATAGTGCAGTTGCTCCAGCCCTTTGATCATCTTCATGGCCCTTCTCTGGACCCTCTCCAATAGCGCAATATCCTTCCTGTGTTGAGGGCTCCAGAACTGGACGCAATACTCCAGGTGGGGTCTCAGCTACCTGGGGCAGGAGGCAGCAGAACTGCTGTTGGCAGCACATTTCAGCATTTGCCAGATTGCATTTGCCCCATGAGATACGTGAGAAGATCAGAGGGCTTGCTGATGTGAAAAGGGGAAAGTCTATTATTGTCAGCTCCTCTTGCACTGCCCATGTGCTTCTCTGATCTCAAGAAAGCAAATCATTTCTTCATCAGTAAAATAACAATTCATGAGGAAGAACACACAAAAAAGGTGACAAGTAACAGAACTGGCACAGGAGGAGTGCTTGGACTACAGGATGAGAGAGAGGAAGCCCAGTAGGAAGCAGCAAGCTGTTAGATAAACTCAAAGGTGTCATGAAACTTCACGCTTCAAGACCTAGGTTAAAATTGCTATTTGAACAATTCATTATTTCAGGCACATGAGCATATCTAGGGAAATGAAACAAAAGAAGTGAACTTCATTTAAATACAGGTTGGGAACAACTGTCAGGAGGAACAAGGTCAGCGTCAATTCCCTTGAACAAGTCCCTTTCTGCTATGAAGTACAAACTGCTTTTAACAGTTGAACTGATTAATATGACCAGTTAAAATTGCTAGCCTCCATGGGATGAAGAATAACAGTTATACATGAGCATGTGTTAAAAATTAAAGGGTGGTAAGAAATGAAAAGGACATCACTCCAAACGCTGCAGAAAGTACAGCTTTTTATTAGCCAAGCTTGAACTTGAGCTTCACAGCCCTATTGCAGAGTTGCTGGCTCTGTGGCAGCCCAAGATGACCTAGATTGGCACTGAAATACACAACTTAATTTTCAACAACATCTGGGTCTAACAGAAGATAAATGGAATTTCAATCTTCAGGCAAAACAACAGACCATCACCACGTTCAAAAATGAACCACCTTAAAATAGAGGGAGCTCAAGGTTGGCTCTGCTCTAAGACAATTTCACCACTGTCTTGTTCTCTTTCAGTGCTCACAGTATAAGCCAAAATATCTTGGTTTCATCCTGATTCTTTTTAAGAATACTGCTGAGAGCTCAGAACTTTTTATAAAATAGATTTACTGGGAAGCTGGGAACAAATCCATTTAGATGAATTGCAAAATGAGGGCTTAACATTCAGTGGCACAAAATGACAGGCACATGCTGAAATGAATTAACCCCACTGGCTTGGATGTAATACCTTGTGTCTTTAAATGAACCATTCCCCCCATTTCTAAAACTATTTAAAAAGAAGATCTCCTGAAAAGTCTAGAGAGCAAAGGAAGAGACTGAAAGAAGAACTGTGGTCCTCATTCTGGTTTTGATTTCTTAGTGATCTTAGCAAATCACTAACTCATTCTTCACTTTCTGCCTCATAAAATTGAGAAAAAACTAGATCTATATCTGACATTTTTAATATGAAAAGCACTTAGAGAAGCTTTTTGACACAGGATGAAAGATTGTACTTTGCCATCCAGAATAGCTGTATTACCTGACACGCTCATTATACACTGTCAGAGAGCAACAACTTTCAGCTTATTTTCCCTTTATTATTCCTCACTCTTTGACCACATTCAGTAATTACAGATGGAATTTTGTAGATTGCTTTAGTGACTTTGGAAAGTAATTCCCTTGGAAATTCAAACTAACAATTTTCTCAGTTCTTCAGAAATGTTTTTAAAAGTCTTGTAGGTATTTGGGTACGGTCTTTTGTAAAGCAGCCTCCTTAGACCATTCTGTTTCAAAAATAGGATTCTTTCTTATTTAAAAATCTCTGACATTTCTTGCTGGTATGAAAAGAAAATAACCCAAGTGAATTCTTTTGCCTGGCTGGTGTTGCTAGACACTGCACACATGCCTACACAGGCAGCTTTCACATCGCAAACAATTATTTGCAATTTCTACGCTTACATTTTTGGGTCACAACCCAAAGCCAGTTCTGCTTCTTCTCCCCGTTTGTCTCTATTGTATGGGCTGCACAGAGGCACAAAGATAAGATGACCACATTGTGAATGTTACATGATCATTTTTGCTGTGCACATTAGCCCGGCTCCCCTGGCTGTGCTTACAGCTATTGGAATTTCTCTAGCAAAACTGAATGATTTTTGGCACACTTCAGACTCACTTCCCTTCAGCAGAAATGGGCCTGCCTATTTTAGAAACAATCACAAAGCACCAACCACACATTTATTTGACTACCTGACCTGCCCTTCAAAACAGTCATTACCATGCAGAATGATGACATTCTGCAAAGAGGAAAGTGCCATTCTAAAAAGCAGCGAGAGCTTTTGGGAATCATTTCGGCAAGTCAAACAATGCTGTTCAGCCAATGAACTGACATCCCTCCTAAAAATACTTCTTTGTATGTCAGTGAAAATCACGCCCAGACACACTAAACAAGGAGGCTGTATGTAACTTGAGGGTGGCAGCCAGACGAGACTGCTATCTCACTACCCATCTGCTTCTTCCACACTGCCAAATCTTAGGACCATTATTAAAAACAGGACTTGAATTATGCAATTTGCCAGACTCTGCCCCTATTTTACTACTGACTCTAACACAGTGTCACACTCATGCATCGAGGGAAAGGGGAAAAGACCTGCTTCCCCGCTTCTCATACATTGGTTTTCATTGGTTGAGTCAAAATATATGAGCTGCTGTTTAAAATTGTTAGAAAACTCATGGCTCTGTGTATTTCTATTATTCCGACTCCTTATACCATCACATTTTCTCATTTTCTTCACAATTCATGTCAGTAAAGAGAATAAGTTAGTCCAGTGCAAAGCAACATCTTGTAATGAAGGTGAGTCTCCCCACAAGTGTTACACCATGGAGTACTGTGGGGAAATGACTGCAGCAGAGTGTGAGAAAAAAAATGAGCTGGAATATTAGGTGATGAAGGATTCCAGGACTCTTGAGTTCAGATCTCCACTTGAGGCTGCCTTGGGCCTGGGAACACACCCAAAGTTTAATTTTGGTCATGTGCTGGAATGCTGTCTATACCTAACAAGATGTTCCAGACTCCAGAACTATTCCAAGACAAATTAATTTCAGAAGACCTGAAGCAAAGCAAGGATTTGGAAGTAATATGGGACACAACCAACAGCCCTTTAAAGCACAATTAGAGAGAAAGAACAAAGAAATAACAGTCTTGAATCACCTACTGAACTAGAGGATTGCTTTGTAAACCATTTTCACGCATTTAAATGATAAAATTTCCAAATTTTATTCCAGGGACCAAATCCTGCATTTTTGTAATTTTTATTTATCAGCTGAAAATATCATACTATAGGGAAAGAACACACACTTGAAAAATGTGCTAGAGAGGTCATTTTCTCACAATTTCAGACACTCAAATTCAGTCCTTAATACATCACCCTATTGCTATACATCAACTAGCCAGCACACAGAAGGACAGTGTACAGCAATGTACACTAGGTGCAAGCTAACATATCATCCAATTTTAATGCAGAGCTGAATAAGGAAGATATAACAAAAGGAAAACATTTCTTCTCCCCCCCTTAAACTCATTCTGCTCCTTTGAAATTAAAGATAACCTTTTATTTCCTCATTGGCCCTTTGGGGAAACATGACTTCAGCCATTACATTAAACTGTGTTTTCTCTTTCTGATCCTTCCACAAGTCCCACCCAATGTAGTTTTATCATTTATAAATGCTCCATAGACCATAGCTAATCTTAACACCATTTTCTTAACACTTTTACATTGAACATCATAAGATTTCAACATTACAATTCTGCTTTTTCACTTCCTTTTAGATTTATGGCCAACTGAGAATAATTTTCTTCCTTTAAGTTAGTAGACATCAGGCAGTAAGGATGGGGTACATGTGGAACAGAACAAGGATGAGTGCAGCCTTAGAAGCAGAAAAAATTCCACTTGAAATGGAATATAACAAGAAAAAGAAAGCTTGCATCTAGAAATGTTAAGTCAAGAGTTCTTAAATATATGAGTATTAGCAAAAACCACAAGAAAAAGCCCTATCTCCATAACATTGTTACTGTGTGCCTCTTCTCCATGCATCCAAAATGCTGTACAGTTGTCAAAAGCCCATGAAAATGGAACTGAGGAAGATTTCTGAAAGCACATCTTTGATACACTCAGTAGACAAAATTGCAGCAGGAACATCAGCTTTCTAAAATATATTTGCCTACTCTATAGAACACACAATAGTGAGTAAAAGCCTGTGTCTGTTACACTAAGAGTTGATCTCTCAAAATTTCATGTGGTTAGTTTAGCCTTAAGATTCAGTAGAAAGAAAATTACCTTTTTTGTTGTTGCTGTTTTATTTAGGAAATAAGAGTAGCTCCTTTTTATAAACAACATGCACTCTGGGGCCAAGACAATTTTACTATGCACTTGTTATTTAAATGAGTGCAGTGTCTCCATATGGCCATATAGATGCTAGATATATGTTACATACTCAAGAGGCACTGAAGGGTTTAAGGTACATATGTTAACACAAAATGCTGAGTTGGCACTTATGCATGGCTGTCTACACTGGAGCATATGTAATATATTCTATTTTCTCATTTATTATTTTCTTTAAAAGTACTTTTAAAAGCTAAAAAGCATCTTGGGATTTCACAGAAAGCCTACTTAATAATCAGGTTATTTCAAGAATTACCCTACTGAAAGCATTCTATGGCTTGCAGTCAGTCCTTGTCTGGTAAATCATACCACTATGTTCTTCAAAGTAAAAGCAAAACCAAATACCATACATGTAACTATACATATTGGTTAAATCTACAATTCCCAAACAAGCTTCTTAGTATTAACACTTCTCATTTATTATGATACTATGTTAATTCATGCCAGATGGAGACTATTCAAATGTTCATGACTTGTACTTGTCAGGAACATATGTTCCTGGAATAATGGAGTGGTTTCTTAGCAAGCAACATCCCATATTTAAAGACCTATGATGAGGCTCATAAAAGAAAAAAACATAAACAGTGAAGGGCACAGCTGGAAAAGAAAAATTTAGGTTTTTTCACTGCGTTAAGGGTTATGGAGGGTAATGCATCCTCTGCACATTCCTAGCTGTAATGCTGGGCAGGGAGTTTTAAGCTATTTCAAACAGTTGCAGAAGAATAGTTTCTACTTTCTGGCTGTCCCACATCAGAGCAAAGCATTTTGTGCATTCAGGACAGATAGCTTCAGCACAAGGGACATCAAACTGAAAATTAGGTTTTCAAAAGCCAGCATTCCATTTCAAGACCTAACTTGAAGAAGTGCAGAGAGTGAACTTGTGCACACTTGGGAAGTGTCACAAGCAGAGAGCACAAATAGAGAAACAGAACCTGGATCTTACTACTATAAATCCAAGTAAAGCATTATCAGGCATAACAAAGGTTTGCTTTCACAGAGCTCTCAGCAATTAAGCCATCATACATAGCTGCTGTTGAAGAAAGCATATGCAGCTTCTTAACATACTATGCTTAGTAATAAAAATAGTTTTCTCAGCTTTTTGTCAAAATATCCTTCAAGTATGAAGTGCAGTTCCTCTTCCCTACCTGTATTCTTAAATCCAGAGTTAACTTCCACCTGAATGCTTCATTTCCAATAAAATTAAATGAATGCTTTTGTGTTTTGCCCTGAATTGCAAAGTACATCAAATCAACTTGGTTGCAGATAGGCAGGTTTCTGATTATGAAAATATGACCTGACTACTTAAATGAACCTTTTTTTCCCTCTGAAATAGGCAGAGATGGAATTATAAGCACCAAGTGTGATGAACAGTTTCTGAACACCTTCCCAAAATTCTGTCAAGGAGAAACATGAACTCCAAGCCTTGTTAGAAGTGGAACATTCTGATTTTCAGACTCAGAGTGCACACATTTCAACGTGAAGAACTGTGAAAGAGGAACCGTGAATGGTGGATTAGAGAAAAGGCAGAAGAATTGGAAATGGCACATGATGGACTGAAAATTGGGTGGCAAGGGTCTGAGTGAGCACACGAAGAAAAAAATCCATGCAAAAATGGATCACATGCTTCAAATGGAAAAAAAAGGAGCAGTATAAGTGATTATGAAAATCTATACACAGGAAACAAACACCAAAGGAAACTCATAAAAACATAAAGACTTCCTCCAAGACCCAGAAATCACGTAAAAAGGAAGGAAATCATAGCAGGAAAAGGAAAAAAAAGGCAAACAAAACCACTAAGTGAATTGAAAAGACTGCACTGGATATCATACCAGGAAATTTAAGCCTTACATTTTTGTGTAAAGATGTTAATACAGAAGCAAATTTTATTCTTATACCAGGTTACATCGTGTTTACTGAATACATCAGAAAGAAATGTCAGCTTTAAACACTAAACCACATTAACACAGCAAACTTCCAGAGGTATTTTCAGAGGCAGATGGCATGAGGGGAAGCCACCCCTTTAGTAGGCAATTCTGCCAGAGCACTACTGGTTCTCTCTTTCTGGATGATGCAGTGCCCAATTCCCATTGCAGTCCCTCAGGCTGTGCAGAAGAGACAACCTGGCCATGATCATGGAGGAACCAGTGAGCAGTCAGTTGTATTTAGGGTGCATGCACTCCTACTGCCAAAACGCTGCCAGAAAAATTTGATTTGTTTTATTTCTTTTCCTGCTGAGAAAGAGGAGAACAGGAAACACTGGAAGAGAAGATGCTATCAGTTGCTGGTACATAGCAGTAGTTTGGGATGACATTCAGGGCCTCTGTGATAAACCTACTTTGTCTCATCTCTCATATTTTCCTCACACACCACACCAGTTTTACCTGCACTGGTCAATTCAAAATAGAGATCAGCACTCTATGAAGTCTGTATATACAGAACAAATTATAATTCAAATCTGAGGGGATTATCAAACTATCACATTATTGTTCTTCAAAGTACTAGAAAACTCATTCAACTAATTTTTTTAACAGTATTTTCTCTTTGTGTGTTTGTCTTGCCTTCAAAACCGACTGCCAAAAAATCAGAGTTCCCAAAAAGGGACACTGGTTGCAGCTGCATCTTTACAGTTCAGAGGCTCCACAAGTTCATTTGACTAATTGCAACAATTCATAGCCTAGTAACAGACATTATCTTTTTAGGTTATTCAGGGTCAAGATATTGTCCATTCGCAAAGGGCAGACAGAAAAAAGAGCTAAAAAAATAAGAATGAAAAGAATTTTTTTTAGATTTTGAATTATCATGACAGAATGAGCTTCCGCAGCACTGAAAAGACCGTTATAGTATTTATCAATTTCTGCCAGTAGTGATGGCAGCATGTTTCCTTCTCTATGCTCACTCAATGTGCATAGAAAATGAAAACCTGTTGGATGAGATAATAAAATGTGCATGTGTTCTGCCTGATAGCAGTAGCCCTGGTGATAATCCTATGAATTCCCAAAATATGTCCCAGCATGGTTCAGAGAAGTATTACATCCTGCACAGAAAAAGAAAGGAAAAGGAATGAGTGGTCATAGGAATAACCAGAACCTCCAGACTAACAAATGGATAGAAAAACCTCCACACAAGTATTTCAGAAATAGCTAATAGCAAGAAATATTCAGTCTTCAGTAAAATGTAATGGAAAACCCCACATTACTCTAAAATATTTGAGTTTTAATTTGACATACATGTCTTTCTGTGGCCGAGACTGCATGCCTGCTCTTGAATGCAAAGGTTAGTACTTTCACAACCCTTAAACATATTGTTTTTCACATACAGTAAGAGCTGCAGTAAAGATTCAAGAAATACAGTAATTTTTGTTCTTGTGTGTATTTATCCTACTCTTCAAAAAAATGGAAGCTTTCTGATTTCAGCCTTCTGAAAGAGTGGGAAAATGAAGGAAAAGTTGAATCTATTTTGCATACTGTGTAGAAGTGGTGAGCTAAGGTTACTCACACCTAGAAGTGTGCATGTGTTTGTACATAAGCTGGGAATGTACACAGACATATGCAAATATGCAAAAAACATAAATGAACAGGTTTTTAAATAGCTAGTGCTACTTTTATGTTACAAAACACAAAATGTTGAAAATACCCAAAAGCTACTCTTAGTAACCAAGCAGAAAAAGCAATATATTCTTCTTACTCTTTTTTTAAAAAATTTTTGTGTTCAATTGGTTTTCGCTACAGACCATTTAACTCACTCTCTCCTCCAGTGACAGAAGACAAATCAAAAACTGTCAGGTATTTTAAACTGTGATGTGCACTACACTTGAAGTTTGAACCACAGCTCAGAATCATTGGACTCAGACGAGAAATTGCTGCTATGTCTAAGCATGCCACAAAACTCATCCCTGCTAGAGGTTCACAGATTCTGCTCAATCCAAATGTAGGACAGCAAGTAGTTCAAGGCAGAGCTGTCCTACAATCCCATCAAGTCTATGAACAAACCAAATAGCAAAATATTCTCCTTATCACACCACCACAGCCCAGCAGCTATGGTCATTCATCTAGGTCTCTTCTCCATGCAAACAGCTGTTTTACCCTGGCAGCTTACAAATACTGCATCCTTAAAAGAAACATTTCCTGCTCCATTATTCCTATTCCAATTCTCATTCCCAGATTTCCTCTGAAGCTGCTTGCTACACTTGCAGTCTCCCCTCCTCACAGAATTCATCTCTCCCATCTCCCCAGAAGTCACCTTCTTCCCTATTAGCAGCCACATTCATCAACTCTAAAGATGCCTCAGCTCACTCACTAGCCCTGATGAAGGAAATGTTCCTCACCCCACTTGAAACTTACCAAACACTTGCAGTGCGAGGCTGAGGAGGTTCTCTCACTGTATATTTCAAAACATTCATTCCATTCTTCACAGGTCATGCACAATTATGTTTGTTTATGAGGGTGACATTAGTGGCCACCAAAAGCTGCAAATACTGCTGTACAAAACAGGTCTTATCACTTAATTCAAGTAGAAATTTTAATCTCCTGTCAATTCTGAAGACAAGTCATGAATTCCTTATTTACATTGAGCAAAGGTTCTCTAGTTAAGTCTTTTCTATGATTCTATGGTCACATGAGAACTTGATCCTGGGTCAGTAGTTCAAATTGACTCACTTGAAAAGTCTTGAGTGCCAAGGGGAAATAAAGGATGAAGGAAAAAAAGGTATCATGTCTCTCCAAGTATTTTTCTATCTAGTACCTAAGAAGAAGGAACTCACAGAAGTAGCAGGAGATACTGGCTGCAATACTGAGCTGCTCCAGGAACATCTCATAAGGAATATTCTGGAGCATTTAAACATATGCAAGGCAAAAAATCCCTTCTACTGACCCTTCAGAAAGACTCCTCATGACTGTTTCTGTCAGTGCTATCATTTAGAATGCAGCAAAGGAGAAATATTTCTAAGGACAAGACCATCAGAGTCAAAATGCTTTATACAGTGTGATAAAACAAACCATGTACTGCAAGTCTAAAACAGTACCACTTCCATCTCTCACACAGTGAATAAATCAGTGCTGCTGAACACAATGAGAAGGAGAAAAAGGACACCACACTCTGCTTGAAACATACTGCCAATAGTCAATTTTGTACTCCTTCTGTTTTTCAGTGAGTGATGTTCTACTGCACTGCTTGCCTAGATTAAGCATGTCTCAATCTACATACTTATCATTTAAAGCCACGATTCCCCCTAAGGGAAGACAATGAGAGTACATGATGTTAATTAGCCTTATGGCACTATATCCCAGTCCTGTGCTCTGTTACACCACTGTTGCTGCATTCCCAATCCCTGTTCCTCCAACCTCTTAAGAAAAAGATCCGCACTTACTCAACTTGGAGCATATTACTTTGCCATCAGAGAAAAAACCTCATGTAAGACGTACCGGCCTGAAGACCACTAAAACATTAATGTGATGTTCTTTAAATAGGCTCTCCTTTTATGTTCATTTCAGCCCAGCACCATGTGAAACTGCCTGACATGTTTTGTTTGGCTCGTTTTTCAAAGAGAGCAAATTTCACTCAGTCCAACTCCTAGGCCCCTGCAGCCCACTCATCCAATTAAAGAACTGCGGAATGAAAACAGAAAAATGCTTTGTGGAGCCTCAGAAATATTGTCTCTCAGGAAGGCTGCTGCAAAATGCCAGCAAATCCATTGTGCAAGCTGGTGCATTCCAATAGAATAAAATTGCTCCTCGAAGTCTCTTTATCCAACATGGATTACTGACTCCTGATAGCTGTAGGTTAGTTGAAGGTAGAGTCTATCGGAGGCAGGAAAGCTCTTATTACCTTTTATTATAACACATCCTCCCCCCATAATCTATAAAAAAGCCTCTAGGAGCCCATTCATTTCTCCACCTCTTCGCTGCCTTTCAGTTTCAATAATGCTGAGTACAATTCAGTAGTCTCTTCAGCCCACTATAGTCTTCATATGTGTTCACATGCTAAATATTCCTAAAATGCTCTTGGGAAAGACAGGCTGCAATTGGTTGTTTCAGGTTCTCAGCAAATGCAGTTCATGCAGCTACCTGAGAAAATATCATATTGGAAAACTCAGCTAAAAGCTATAACCTTATCACCCCACCACAATCAGGGAAATTTATTTTCACATGAAATACCATGTGATAACCATTTTATATGTGTAAGTAATATAGATCAATAGCAGAGGAAGACATTTAAAACTCAGCTGGCAAGCAAATGCTAAACAAAGTATTTATGATTACTAAACTAAGATTCAAGAACATTCACAGCAATAACTGCAGAAGCCTAATTAAAGGCTCCTTCATGCTGACTGAAAACTCAGGAACACTGCTTGATTCTCCAGATTTCAGGCATATAAACACTCAGTTTCTTCAAAGTATAAATGAGCTATTTGGACAAATTGTGTTTTTCTCCTATTTCTTAAGAACAAGTACAAAACTACAGTAGCCATTCCCATACCCCAATCTCCAATGCAATCATGTAATTTCAGTTAACCCAACATTAATTCATTATCTTTGCTGCCCTAGAACCAGAGGATGGTCTTTTTCATCCTGCTCACAAATTAATGCAAGGACTGCTCCAAATGAGTTCACATTTAGACTTGTTTGAATGGACCTGAAATTCACCATGACTGTAATATAAAGCTGAAAAAATCTGCAGGTTAAACAGCCAGAAAAATTGCTTGCTGCAGCCCACTGCAGGGTACCCACATCTCTTGAATAATACTGGTGGAAGCTTGTTTAGAAGTTGCTTTTCCCCTGCATTTAGGGAATACTTCTAAGAAATCTGTTCACAATGCACTTTTTTCCCTTTTCTTCTCTGTTTATAAAGTAAACCCTTGCTGATTCTCACATGGGATTGATAAATCATCATACTCCAGTGACATAACTTGAGATTTGGATCAGTAATTTGCCAAAAGAAATCATATTCTGATATTAAAAAAATAACAAAATACTTCCTGCAGGCTTTAAATTCACTAATTATCAACAAAAATGTTGATCAGAGCCCTAGACTTCTAATTCATATTTAAACAAACAAGATTCTTGGCAGAGCTTACTGCAAAACTAATGTGAGAGGAAGGAAAACCCAGTGATCCTATCGATATTCCTCAGACATTTGCTCATGGAGCTGTCACAAACTGGGAAGGAATTACTCCTTATGTAGCTCTGGTATTTTAGTGTGAGTTTTAACCTTGTATTCTTGTATTCAAGAGCTTTTACTAATTTCTTAGAAATCAATTGGGGTTTTTTTCTGTATATGTAAAAAAGCAATGTACCACTGAGAATATATTCTCATGTGCTTTTTTCCTGCAGTAGTATCATGACCACTTAAATATCAGACAATGCTTTTTAATTAATTTTCTAATTGGCAATTACTAACCCAGAAGCATTTATTAAGGGAAAGATTAAGCTAAGAACTGGCTTAATTGAATTATTATTGTTACAGATTTGCTTGCTGTTGAAATTTGTCATTACAGAAAGGTGATAGCTTTCTCACCAGCATATCTTAATTTATTTTATATACACATTTTAACTCATTCCAAGATCTAATAATCTAAAAAAATTGGATGCTTTCCCTGTTGTGACAGCTTAAGAAAAATAATTCAAAAATTTGAGTGGCTCTTGTACCCTCATTTTCTGTATGACTGTATATTTAATCACTTAAAATTATTTGTGACTTTCTGAATTCTAAGTGCACTTATACATGTGAAGAAATGCATAAGCATAAAGAAAGAAAACTCTGATCTACCAAATTTTCCTTTTTCATCCAAGCATCACTGAATACCAATATAAACATAGAAAATAAGTTCCTAATGAAAGGTACTTTGAAGAGACTTATGTTTCAATTCGCATAAATATCAGCTTAGGTTTACACTTCAAGAAACTTTAAATACCTGTGGTCAACTAAGAACCTATTTTACTCATCAAAAATAGGTTGTTAAATGCATTCTCTCTATCTAGCTATACATGAGAGAAGCTAATAAAACTTCTCCTTCAAATGAGATAAACTAGAAAAAAAAGAGGCAGCTTAAAAATTAAATGGTTATTTACTGGCTTACTGTATGACAAGGTAAAAAAGGGTCCCTCTTGAAATGAGGCAAATGATGGTTAAATTAACTCCATTAATAACTTCAATGACAAGGGAGTCAAACAGTGAATTATATAAGAACATTAAAAATCTCAAACAAAGCATTCATTAGAATTATATTTTCTGTTTAAGTATTTGGACTGGCAAATCAAACATCTGCCCAAGATAATAGTTGTTAAAAATTATGTTCCATGAGTGTGTAGTTGATAGAAAGTAATATAATAAATTCTCAAAATAGACCCTTTCTGGAGAAAAAATAATAATTAAAAAGCTTACACACAATATTTGAACTTGATGAGATTCAAGTGCTATAGAGAGATAACAGAAGTACATATAGATTTCTAATCACATGTTCTAGTATGTGGTATCAACAGATTCCATGTTTCCATCTCTGACACCCATCCCCACTACAAGCTCCCTCCTCTCAATTGTCCTTTAGCTACTTTTCAAAGCCCCCTGTGCAGCCTGTGGAAGTCACTCATTCATCAGCCTCTGCAGCATCCATCTTCCATTTTCAAGGTGAACTTCAAAGCAGATGTAACTATGAAACCATTGAATAGCAAACCTAAGCCCACAGTATTCTCAAGAGTTCATTAAGGGATGAAAGTCTGTAATTCCAAGAATATTTATTTGGGGATTCCTGGAGCATTGAGTCCCAAAATAAAAATTACACTGAAGTAGCCTTCCCTTCACTTTGGAGCTTGCATTCTGGATGCATTTATGGTGATGTAAAGAGGCATTTCATGAGGATGGGTTGAAAAATGTTCTCCAGAACCAACTGTTAAGTGTATAAGAAGTAAATCATCTTCTAAACTCCTACAAAAACGATTTGCCTGCCTGACATAAAAATTAATGACCTGAACAGTTTAATCTGTTAATATATGAAATCCTCAAAGACAGTGCCTTTTATTGTCTTCAACTAGACCTGTAAGAAAAGAACACTTTGCATGAAAGCATGGCTATAAATATAAACTTTGGATGTCAGCTACCAACTGGCATTATAAAACAGTA
The DNA here is from genome assembly GCA_013400935.1 of Turnix velox. Lineage (NCBI taxonomy): Eukaryota > Metazoa > Chordata > Aves > Charadriiformes > Turnicidae > Turnix > Turnix velox. Next base: position 23,037 of record VZTY01023892.1, on the reverse strand, counting down.
ACCTTTTTGAGCTAGGAAAACCTTATGACCTCTTAGACTCTGGGGCTGTGTGCCGAGTAGATAGGGTCTTCAGAGATGACAGTGAAGCAGAAACAAGATGATATACTTAATCATATTCAAAAAAGCGTGATCACCTCCAGCACCTCACAGCAAGTGTTGTTACAGTATAAATCCAGTCAAGACTAAAGGGGATGTCTGTACTCCTCCTTTGCCTCACAGTTTGAGCTCACACTGGAAATCAAAGTTTTGACAGCTCCCTTGTCCAAGTTCAGCAGAACTTAGGAATGAGACAATCAGATCATCAACTGTGGAAACTTTTACACATTGAGTGAGGAAAAAAAAAAATGAGGTAATACTTGTGCTGCCCCATGAGCTGTATGAATGTACTCACTGCCCTGGCTCGTACCTTCCAAACAGACCCCTCCATTCAACAGTTCTCACATTCTCTGATCTCACTTATCTACCTTGCCCTTCACATAGCACTACAGTAGGGATTCATACAGTAAACTGCTCCCATGTTGCCCATGCTGTGGATGGGACATAAAATGTGTGTAAGACAGGTTGAAAGTCTGAGTTCTGCCAACTAAGTGCAGCTCAGACCTGGGAAGGTAAAGGGCTCATGGGGAGAGCAAAAGGACACAGGATCAAGCATTACAGCACACACATATACCCATGTGCAGCCTTAGCTACTCAGATAGCTTACATACATCACAGAATCACAGAATATCAGGAATTGAAAGGGACTTCAAAAAAATCATCCAGTCAAATCCCCCTGCCAGAGCTGGGCCACCTAGATCAGGTCACATTAAAAGAAATTAGTCTGGATCATCAGTTATTTATTTATTGTGATGTGGGAATTCTTTGACCTCTACTAACTCAAAATCAGTGCTTTCCAATGAGGAAATGCACATCAGCATTCTCACTTCTTCAAGTACTGTATCAAGCTAATAGATATGACAACATCCCAGTCCTCTGCACTTTCATCAAGTGCTGGTTACAGGAGAAACATTCAATTACTGAAACATTCAATTGGACTCCTGAAGTACATCCTTAGTTAACAAGCAACCTGATTGCTCTCACTACTGGGTTTTATGCATTATGTTCAAATCAGTACATCTAGATTAAATTAGTTTAGGAATAGGAGAGATCATGAATACCATACAAGTGCTTAGAATAATTCAAAGTCCAATGGTTGATCTGCAGTAATATCTCTGTTACTTGTTGTGCAAAACATATGGGAAATGTACTTAATTCTCTCTTAGATATTATTTCTATTCTCACCTTCTGTTTGCAGCCCCATAATTGAACTCTGAAAGCAATTCAGCTTGGAATAAAACAAAGAAATAAATTCATGTGTGGAAAGTGCTAAAACTTTTGTATGAAAACAAATTTGATTGATAACTTTAATGTCTATAAATAAGATGAAAATTATATTTTCCCCCTCCATAAATTTATAATCTAGTAGATGAAGACAAAAACGAGCTTCCATGCTGCTGAATGGGAAATCTGTTTATTAAATATGGATTTTATTTATACTTCTTTTTTTTGTGAAAAGTGGTCCTGAAAATAGGGCCTGTATTATGATGGCAGTTAATTCACACAGGGTTTCTTCCTCACTGTTTTCTCATCATGTACCATTCCTCTTTTTTGGTTTAATCCTGATGAGATTTTTCCATTACCTTTCCAGGGCTCAGCACAGCTGACTTGTTCTATTTCTCTGCCTTCTGAAAGGGGGATTCTTCTGTTACCCGCAAGCCCCCTTTCTCTATCAGAATGTGCAGTGAGACCTCTCCTGGCATCTTACATTCTCTTTTCTATTCTGAAAGGGCTTGTCAGGCTACAAGATGACATGCACCAAGTCATTACATTCCTTTTTTCTGTGCCTCCAGCTTGGAAGGAGGCAACAACTGTCTGCTTTTCTTTGCATTGTTTTTCCTATTTATTTGTGTTGTGTTTCTGCCACAGTGACTTAATTTGTGCAACTGACTGGATTGTCTCACCCACCTTCCTGCTGCCAGCAGGAAAGGAATCAATGTTTGGCACCGGTGCCTGCTGGTGAGTTTGTAAGGGTAAACACTTTGGTTTTATTTAACTCAATTTTATTCTTTCTTTTCTGTCCTCTAGGATTGGCATTAATGCCCCACAGGCAAATGAAATGCAGTGTTGCAAAACTACTTATTTGCTATGGGATTTATTTGCTGCATAAACGTTTTTCATTCTTCTCTACCTCTCAGCAAGCTATTCACCATAAATTTTTCGAGGGAAAAAAGAAAAATAAACAATGAAACATGTTATGTACTACATAGCGCCCAAAAATCTCTTTTTCACTTGCATAAAGAGGTAAGGAGGAGAGGGGGAAAAGGAGGATTTGACCCACTGCAAATTCCTCAGAGTGTTCTGAGCTCACCAGGGTAATGAAGGGACTAAATTCTTTCTTGCTGGGCAAGTCAGTTAAGCTGCCCACTGCCACTTCCTTGGTGATTATTCTCACCCATCAACTCTATGGTTATTTTGAGTAGAAGTTTCTTTATTTACAACCACTACTTTCTGAATAAATAATCAAAGCGGGACACAGAAATCATACTAACTCTCTTGCTGGTAATGACTGGCAAGATGGGTCTTGAGAGACCCAGATTAGAAGTTCAAACCTAAAAAATATTTAATTGCTTTATCTACAGCAGAATGACTATGAAATAGTATGAGAAGGATGAACATCAAAGCAAGAAAAATAGCATCATGCTAGGTTGATGTGAGGGTTCTGATCAAATTCATATCAGACTTTGGGGTTGAAAAAATGATAACCTTCTGAGAAAAATTGTGCAATAATCCCAAGATTTATCCTTTTCCCTCTAGCATAGCATGGGATAAGATGTTTGCTAGAACCAGACATATGAAGTGAGCTAATAAGCAAAACCAAACAAGTGATTTTGGCCTCTTTCCTTGTGTGCTTAGTCACTTTATTTCCTTTTTCCATCGACTGGAATACTGACAGTTTAAACACAGATGTGGTTTATAAGCCATTCTCATTTAGTGCATCCCCATTTTAACTGGTTTTGTGTCACCCATGAAGTTGAGATTTTGACAAAGCAGTACCAACTCACACATGCTAAATCCACAATAAACATCCAGGAGCCCTTTGCAATGCCCTGGTAGCACTGAGATGTGAGAGGTTAAGTGCCATTTTCAAGCATAATGGAAGCAGAAGAGGAGAATATCCAAGTTAATTTTGCTGATGTCCTCACCATAGTGCTCTGTCCTAGAGAGTTCATCGATGAGATTGCCTCAGAGTTGATGTGACAACAGAAGAGGCAGGGATGCAGGACTTATTTCAAGTTTAAGGTCTTTTGCATTTGTAGCTGACAGGCTGAAGAGAACTGCACCACAGGCAGTAGAAATGGGTCAAACATTGGTGATGGGACATCACACTGTGAAGAAAAACTCTGAAGGGGGGAATCTTCAGCAGCACAAAAAATAGAAGAGGACATGTCTTCTTTTAAATTCAGAAGTGTGATTAGAGGTGAAACAGTTGATTGTCCAGTGACACAGGAAAGCAGCTTGCTAAGGAGCAAGCAATACACACACACATAAAGGGTAAGGTTAAAAATAAATGAAAACTTTTGCCAGAGCCTCTAGGTGATCTTGAATAAACAGAGAACTGTGAACATAAATGAAGATAATTTATAACAAAATTGGAAAGAGGCAATCCTTCAATAGCCATAGAAAGACTGGAAACAAGCAAAAATCAAGATGAAGTAAAAAAATGTACAGTCAGTACGCATAAAGGATGAAAACCATCCCCTAGAAACTACACCTGCACACAAAATATTATATCTATTAATCACAAGAAATTGTAAGATTCCATTCTAACATGAACAATCAGAGAGAGAGAAACCTTGGAATACTTTGAAGAGCTCAGACCACTTGATTATCCTTCTTTTAAAGAAAAAAAAAAGTACAAACCCTGACAGACCAGCAGAGGGGAACCAGAGATGCAAGACTTTTAATTATTCAAAAAAATAAGTAAAGATGGTAAGCCTGTCACCTTCTGATAAAGAGAAGCTGAGGGAAAATCAGCAAGATGAGCTGTCCCAAAGGGAACAAAAAGGCAAATTCTTAAACTACACAGCCAAGAGTACTAAGAAAAAAAACCCCCAAACACCTAAAGAAATCACAGTAAAAAGAAATAAGTGATGAAAGTGAGACAACAAAGCAAGGAATATACACAAACAAAAATGAGTATTCTGTGGGGCAGATGTGGAAAGGGAAGAGAGGGTTCAATGCATTGAACTCCAACTTCTACTCACATTTTATTGTGGTGATTTAGGCACAGGGGATTCAAGACAACTATAATTCTGAAATTAATTTCCTTGAGAAAAATTTTTGGTAAGTTGGAATAGAAGGGAACTAGCTTTTAAATGACAAATCATATGTGGTTCAATTATCAATATATTTAACTACAACATGTTTTTCTCTCTGCTTCTAAACTGAAGATTGCTTTGCTCTAAAGCACTACATTATTAAAAGACCAGTGTTGACAAGATCAGCACCCCAAACACACCTTGGCATTTCAGAACAGAATTGCTTCTGATATGCCTGTGTTTCTCTGATGTTCATTTCTCCATTTCAGTTTTTGAGAAGTAAAAAAAATGATTACATTTCCTTAAGTGCACATATTAAGTGCACCTCCAGAACAGCAACATCAGTGATAAGCAGGTAAGTCACATTTTAAAACAATTAACTCATCTGCAAATGGCACTCATGTTCATAGAGCTTTTGCACCAACTTCTTCCTGATGAAATAAGCAGATTGGATTTCACTTCTACTTCTCAGAGCAGCAGGGAAGCTTGAGAAACCCAAGCTCTTTCACAGGCCCTTCTTCCCTGTCCTTTCTCTGCATAAGTCTTCATATGAAAGGATGACTGATGGACCATTTTCCAGAATCCTTAGATCTATGCAGAGAAGTAAAGCAAACTTGCCACTACTTAAAACACCCAAGAGTTTGCAAAAGGATGAGACTTCAATAATTCAAAAAAAATTTTAGAAGCAATTTATGTTCTTTTGCAAGCCTATAACATAAATAAGACTGTCTTCCCAATAATTATTTCAAAAAACAATTTCTCACGGCTCGATTTTCAATTCAATCCAATAATAAATCTAGTAAGAAATTTATATGACTTAATTTAAAGCATCTAATTGAATGATTTAGCTTTGTGTAAATGTAATGAGCCATTTCATAAAATCAATAACATTGTAAAGTATAAACTAAATTATTATAAATGAAGGCGATAAAAAAAGAACTCCTCTGAATTAGGAAGGGTGACACTTGATTAATGGGTTATTATTGTAGGTTGCAATAGAGCAGGGAGAAGATACAGGGATGAAATTCTCAGAAGTACAAAGGTTTGCTGCCCAGAACCCATAAAGCATGTACTCTAGGAGTTCAGCTTTCAAAAATATAGTGAACATACTTCAGAACAGAAATCTTTGTTTTCTCCCACTGACTCCACTCCCGTGGGAACAATCTTTGGACAACCTAAATAAATGCAAAAGGTAATACAAGAAATGCAAGAGGAACCATAAGCAAAAAGATATACTAAAATACATTTCAGATTTCAATTTTAAGACAAAAAATTCTCCAACCAGGACACTCTCCTTGAGATATTCCACTCTAACTCCCTAAAACTTAGCAGTAGCTCCAGCCCTGCAGTATAGACAGTGCTTTATGTGACATGAATCACTCTACAGTACACAAAGCCATCACTTATGCCCAGTATCTCTGTTCTTGCAACAGGACTATATTTCTGACTTAAATCATTAAAAGAAAACTATACATGAGATAGAAAACAGCTGTGATTAAGAGCAAAGAACGCCACCACGAGCAAAATGTGTCTCTGTCTGCAATCCTGCTTGGAGAGCAGAGAGGAACATGAAAAGGAAAAACACAGGTCAGCCTCCGGCCAGAACAGATTAATAGAGGGAAACAATCAATGATCTGAAAAAGCTATGTGCAAAATCAAGCCACATGCTTACTGAGCTACAGATTTATAGTCAAATCCAGGTCTTAAATTTCTCTTTAAAATGGACAAATGATGGAGGGCAACAAGTCTTTTCCAAAGGCAAAAGCAGCTCACCTACTATTGTTTCTTAATAATGGAGCAAAGAGAGCCATCTAGCTGCTGAAAGGAAATTAGCAGGATATACTATAAACAAAACCAGTTTTAGCAGCAGCACCCTACTGTGTCCTTGAACTTTGAACTGCAGCAGTGTGACAGTTTGTTGGTGTCACAGACTGGGCAGGCAATGCACCACCCGCAGGAGAGGTGGCTCATGTGACACTGTCTGCCTCAAAAACCAATGTATTCTCACTGAGGGAGATAAATAAAGATAAGGGATTGCTCATCTCTGAAGTGGAACAGAGCAGCTTTCAGTCCAAAAAACTAAAAGAAAGATTGCCTTCATTCACATGAGTGATGATGGCCAGAAATCTGGGCAGAAAGAAAATGAAGAAAACATTCTTTATATTGCAGAGAATTTGACTGTTCTGTGAAGAGAGATAAGAACATCTCAGTCAACAGAGCACCTGAACACCAAGACACACGGGCAGTTTTACTTAGCAAGGGATCCAAAAGTTTGGCTGTGAACAATAGGGAATGATTAATTGTGTCTCTGAAAATTAAGCTAAATATTTAAATCACTTGAAAATAGGTTCCAATGAGATTTCCTCCTGAGCTGAGAGTTTCCTACTTCATTTAAAGCAGTATTTCTCCCTATCTTGATGAAAGGTGTTGATCTCAGGCTGCATTTTCACTTGGGTCTCCCTGGACAAAGCACAGTGAGAAAATGCTGAAGAGGTGGCAGGTAGGGCACCTTCACCAACACCCAGCTGAGTGCATGTGCAGGGAAGGAGGAGAGTGCAGTGCTTTCATCCATAGAAAAACACTCTTTCACATCTGATCAACAAACACCCTCACAAAATCTTTTTCACATATGTTTTGTATAGTATTGTTTAATGCTATGGCTAAATTTATTTAATTTTCATCAGTCCTTTGCCACAGATACAGTCTGTTCTGTGACCTGGATTCAAGATGCTTCCTGTGTGCACAGAGTTTTTGAGAACTTAAGAAATTAGCCATATATGAATACCAGGATTCAGGTCAACTATTTATTGTTACACAAAATGTAAGCTAGCATTCTCCAAGTATAAATATGCAAGAGGACACAACACCTCATGTTTCTATACATTTAAGGGATTGAATAGTTCCATGAATGAGCTACCGCTTACTAAGACCAAGAATTTTTAAAAAAATGCTTTTTCCTAAAGCTGAAACAATGTGCTTCCTTGTTTATTTGTAAATCATTACATTAACAAATTAACAAGTACACACAAATGAAAAAGAAAAACCTCCAGTCACTAGTGTGTTAAGACAGCATCTTGCATTTTCACAGGGAACTAATGTTGCTGTAGAACTTCATCATCTTACTAAGAAGCTCCCAGTTACAGAACTAATAACAATTATCTTAAATTAGTAGATATGGAAATCTTACAGACCAGCAGTATTCAGTTAGCCTTAAATCGGAAAATATGAAGGCATGACTATTCTTCTGTCACACATCAAATGCTTGCTGCAAAACCTACCTCCTACGTGTTCAACAAGGACTACAAAAGGAGACTGAAGTTACCTTCTGCTGTGCATTTTCTCCCTCAGTATCTACTCATCTAATGACATGCTTATCAGTGAAATGACCTGGCGCAGTAAAACCTTTTCAGCACCAAAGCTGTGATGTGCCAGTCAAAAGTGCCTTAAAAATCCCCACAAGTGCCATCACTATCATCCATTGCTTGCAGTATCAAATGCCACAAATGTCAATTCAATAAGCAAGGCACACAAAATCACCCTCTTCACAAGCAAATCAGGGAAAGCATCACATGGATATCTTATGGAAACATCCCAATTTGCATAATTCTAGAAGGCATTCTCTGATCATCAACATTTGTACAGTTTGCCAGATTTGATTAAATGATGGAAGTGTATTTAGATCAATTACCCAACAAGAGAAACAGTAGCAAAAGACTGAAGATCTAAAGATTGTATCTTTTTTTTTTTTCTTTAAAAAAATTGTCTCTTTGCAGCAGTGGATACTCTAAAGCCCCAGGCTCCAAATTGCTTTTCACAGATCTGGAGCTCCCTCTGAGGTAAAGGAAATCAGCTTTAGTACCTCATAGGCTTAGTACTGCTTTAAATACCTCACAGATTCACTGCTCTACCCACCTGTTCAACAAATCATTGAAAGTTGGTAGATGTTTGTGACCTTTCCCAAAGTTTAGTATTGTTGTTGACAATGTCTCCAAGTCAATAAAGACTTGAAAGGATTTTCCTCATATAATCTATATTGGTACAAACATTCACATAGTAGTATTAATACACTCCTTTGTTTCCTCAGTTCTTTTCCGTTAGGAGAGACAAAACACACTTGCCTAAACTCTTTGCACTTCAAATATTTATTGTTTTTAGGGTACTTTGACCTAGGTCTACCTAAGCACTCAGGATTTTTAGATCTGAACCACTCAAATTCTTCTCATTAAAAAAAAATTAAAGTTCTTAAAATTCTATTTGTTTATTTCTAGTATTTAGGTAATAAGTAAGAAGGGGTTTTCATGGATAAATTTAGACATTATTTAAATTCCCCACCACACAGTTGGGGCTGAAGAGCCTCCCAGTCTGAGAAGTTCAAAGGGAGTGAGAGTCTGTACCCAAGTACAAAGGAAGAGAAAGGATGCAACAGACCACAGAGCTTCTCTGGGGCCACCACCACCAAAAACCTTCCTGGGATCTGAATGAGCTCTAAAATGAACAGGCTGCCATTCAAAATGCAGCATTCATGAATGAAAAAAAATCACTGATATGTGAAAAGCTCATTAAAAGAAGGGTGCACTTTTGATCCTACAGTGATAGTTAAAATCATCTCAGTTATTTCAAGTGAAATGAACATCAGCAAAATAATATTTATCCTTGGATTTATTCTTGTAACTCCCCTTTAAAGAAAGCTAAACATGTAATTCAAATGGATTTCAATTTCAGCATGGGCTTAATTAAAGCAAGTCAAATTAAGTCCAGGTATAATATAAGGGGACACAAAAGATATGTTGTCCATAACCAATACATAGTAAGGGCAATTTTCTCTTCCACGTGGTTCTATCAAGGATTTGAAACTATGGCCAAGTGTGGAGCACATTACACATAGGAAATGAAAAGAGCTAGAAAATTACTAAAAAACTAAAGAAAAACAAACCACCACCAATGAAAGAAAATAACTAGAACTGAAGAACTCTTTGCTCCCAATTCCGTGTCTGCAAAAGCATCACTCAGTCTCTAGACCCACACTGCATGTCCTTACCCCTAGCAGAAAACAAGAACAAATAGGAGAGAGGGCAGAAAAAAATTGAGAAAGGTAACTTTCCTAAGAGAGTTAAATGAGTTGATTCCGGTCTATTTTCCTGTGTTATTCCATGCCTAATGAAGTGTCTGGCTGGATGGAACAGTTCCTGCAGCATGTTCTGATTGTTGTAGTTGCCTGTTTGTTTGCTGTAAGTTATTGTTTTATTTGGCTTTCAGTTCTGAGCTGTTTCCCTGGTCTGTTGGGCAGACGGATGCTGCTGGATTGTGTTTACGAGCCTGTAAATGATTGGGGAGCTGCTGCTCTAACATAAGAGATTATGAGAGAGATAGAGAGGGGCTGTGCTGTGCTAGGAAGAACACAGACTGCTAAAGCATATGACAGTCTGTCTGCATCCAAAACCAAGGACAGCATTTGAGTGCACAAGATAGTGGGGATTTTTTCTAAAAGCAAGCTAAGTGGTCAGAGAAATAAACTCTTGTATATAACCCAATTATATCAAACAACACAATTCAGGATGGTGAGCATCAGTGTATCCAACAGTGGCTTCTTGCAATCACTGTGGAAAGCATGACAAAAGGATTTCACCTTCATGACTGTAGATTTAAGCTTCCTATTTAAGTTATAATCAATATTTCTATTTATGTCAAAATATGACATCAATCAAACAACACAATGCAGAATCAACCAAATATTTTTAAATTAAATTCTCATGCTTTGCTGCAACTATTTTCAGAGATCCTTGTGCAAATCAGACAAATACTTTCTGGAAGATGTGCATTATTTCAGAAAAAACTACATGCTACTTCTGGAGTAACCTGCATTTTCATGTTTCAGATTTTAATTTCCTTGACCATCTTAAACCCAGAAAGGATGTAGTCTAAGTTAGTGCTCTCAGAACTAAACGAAGGGAGCAGGGGGAAATGGAGGTAATGAAAGTTGTGTGTCTTTACAGAAAAAGAGGTGCAAATAAATTCTAATCCAAAGATATGCTAATACTAAGGACTAAATAGCCCTTTTAGATCTCTTAACATTAGTTATTAACAGCAAGTGCCTTTCATGATTCCTTTGTGCATGGGCACTACAACAAATTCCAGTTTGTTATGAAAAGAATTTTCATATCACTTAAATAAAGCTAAAAGCTCAAAAATGCTTCTGAGAAATCTCTCCTAGGAACCATTTTGAACAAGGCAGCAATACAAAATATACTGACTTTCAAAAGGTAGGGCTTATGCCACTCTACTTTTCTAGGTAAAACACAGCACAGGAAAGCAGAAGAGATCAGTAGCAGAAACCATGCAATAAAACAACAAAATGAATGCTGATATACAGAGGTCTTCAGGTATCACAATTCTAAACAAGCAGTCATCACCTCCTGGAACAGAGATAACTCTGGTGCTACTGAAGTGTTTTTCTATTGAGCATTAAAGTTGCTGAAGAGCACAGCCTTTTGCTTCTGCGCAAGCTGGGTCAGAGCTGTTGAAAACAGAAAGTTACAAATTATGACAAGGATTATATCACAATTTCCTTCCTCAATTTCTGCAAGTAAAGCATTACTGCTTTGGCATGTAAAGACAGGTTCAGAGCCAGGGAGCCCTGAATACACACCTCAGTTACTTTTTGGTCAAATCCCCCCCTTTCATATGCTGACAATCTCACACTCAGAGTTATTTGAATCATTATACTTCAGTCCTGCCAGCTAAGCACTAGGAAAAGAAAAAAAAAACCAAAAAAACCCCACTCACAAGCAGCAAAGAGCACCAACATATTGATAAGCAGCTGACTGCATCTCTCCCTGAAAGCTTCCAAACCCTGCTTGCGGGCATGGCAATAGAGTTCCAGCTCTGATCTCTACAAGAGAATCTATGAGGTCTTAAATCTAATTGCTCAGTTCTGCTCCCTCCTAGAATAAAACATTTAATCTACAATTCCTGCAGCCTGCAGCCATACTAACTGTCTCCCATAGTGAAAAATACTGAAACCAGCTGCAAGGGCTGAACGAATCAGCCTGTGTCATACTTGGTCTTTGTCCATTCCCTCCCACAGAACTCTTAGTCTAGGGAACACTTCAATATCCTCTGTGGAGCCAAGCACTATCTAGAGTTAAGACTACAATGCACCTGCAAATTCAGTTGGATGGGCTGGTTACAGAGCCAGCCCCTCAGATCAATAAATTCTCCTTCTGCAACTGATATTTCAGGCAGTCACTGGGAAATGGTGACACAGTTGATTTCACTGGAACAGGACACAAGGTTTTATTTGTCAACAAAAGGGTTTCATGATCCATCATCAACACTTGATTGATTGGCCCAGCACTTTGGCAGAATAATTTTATCACACTTTTCTATGGCAGAATGTATTTCAGGAACTATCTTTCCCACTGATATGCTGGCAGTCTCTTTTGGCAGAAGGCAGAAAATCTCCTTGCACTCTCTGCTGGTCAGTGTGAGAGTGTAATAGATAACATGAGGGACTATGTTACTTATTTGCATGTTACATCTGTTTTTGCCACGATCAGATCTCTCCCTCCTCTTATCACAAATGAAAGAAGTTTCACATCATTTTATCATTCATCTAACAAAATACACATCCTCAGATGGAAATAAACAATCCAAAAGAAACGCCCAAACCAACCAACCATTTTACATCCCAAATTTTAAATAGTCACCGTAATAATTTTTCTTTATTTCTTTGTGCAGTAAATAAATTCAATCAGAACAAAAATATACTAACTCACTGTGACAGATTGGAATCCATCTGTCAAGATTTCATGTTTGATACAGACTGGAAATTGTAGATAAAAGGGAAATATTCAGGTACTGTTCTTTCAGCGAATGTCCTGGAGGGAGATGAAGAGAATGATAAATTGGTTATGGTTACACCCTGAGCCAAGCCATTGGAAGCCTAATTAGAATCCAGAAAGATTGCAGCCAGGAAAGACAGATGCTGGAGAGAAGAATAGTGGGGGGAAAAGGATATTAGTTTCAACTGGGACAGAAAAAATACACAAATGACCTTAACTGTTAGCCATGAAGGAATATCCTATGTCAGCTTGGTTACAGAAAGAGTTCCTGTATATAAAGAGTATTTGGGAAACTTAAAGAAAAACCAGAAAAATTCTGCCTAGAAAATACAAAAAGGGAGGGAGAAGCATCCTCAGAGCATTAGTTTGAAAAACACAAATCTGGAAGGTTTGCTTTATGGCAGCTCCCTGTATGACTTAAACTGATGGATTTCCCAGAGTATAGGGTGTAGTGTGTTGTTCTGGGTCAAAACAAACATACTATAGCATGGAAAATGTCCAGATACTACCAGGGACAACAAACATTTGTAGATATGCAGAAGATTTTGCACTAAGAAAAGCTCTTCAGGTGAGAGCACAGGGACAATTTTAATTTCACCCAATCAAGCCAAAACAAAGGAAGACCTGACAGAATATTTATGCAAATTCACTCAAACTTACTGCAAAAAGTCCAGTGACTAAAAGTGACAGGCCAGCAGAGCTAGCAGAGGGCACTTTGCTCCCCAGGGACAGGGAGGTGACCCTCTGACAGACGGCAATGCTGACAAGAGATAGAGGGCAAAGCCAACTGATGGGTTGAGCTGATCACTTGCACTATGAGTTGTACAGCGAATGAATACAGAATTGGATTTTACTCACATGGAGCTGTTGCTTGGTTAGAAGCTCAGTAAATATCAGGACTACACAAGGAATATACCTTAACTGTAACTTTTCTCAGAGGTAAGATGGTGTCACTCAGCCCATGAAAACCTGTATCATAGTCAATATCAGCCTTTCCCCTTAAGTGATATGAAAACAGCCCAAAAAGGAGTCACTTCAGCCAAGTTTTTAAGGGAAAAAGCTGTGAAACATATTCAAGTCTCCCAATGGAAAAACTAATTCAGAGACAGCAGAAAAATCCTGAGCCCGTGGTACCAGGGTCAAGATTTAAAATGCCACCTGTAGAAAAGGTGACAGATAGCTATGCCTACACCTCTGCAGCTTGATGTTTGGTCACATTTTTCCTTCAAAACTCAGACTTCAGTCACTAAAGCAGAGGATTTAGCACAGCAGGATTTAGCAAACTACTTTCCCACGGGCAGGGTGCACTCCCATCTCTGCAACTCCACCCTTTCTCAGTCACTCACAAGCTCTAGTGCTTTTGCTTTATAAACATCCATGCTAAATTCTCTGCTTTATTAATCTCTGAAAACCAAGACTTAAATATTTACTTATTTTTGATTTGCTAAATAGTCATTAGTAATAGTTACATTCTCTAAGCAATGTGTTGCTGTAAATGAACTGAATTAGATAGAGGCAGTATGAACTTCAGGAAGGAAACAAATTCAGGTATTTTCCTTGACAGACAGACATGAGAAGAGATAAAGCCAACACAATATGAATTCCTACTCATTTCCAGATATATTAACCTGTATCAAACACAGACAAACACTAGTGGTGATTATAATAAATGCGTTACATGAATTAAGTCCAGTGGTGAAGACTTTCAGTTCAATCTTGCCCTGGTCAAGGCAAGACAAATTCACTTCAGAAGGGGGTATAATGAAACCTTTGTACATTTATAGCACGTGAGCATTGGTTGTAATAGCAAGATTTCTTACTGCTTTATTTTTTATTGTAGAAACAAATGGTAAATGGTTTCATTTAACCAGTAAAAGAGTCCACCCAAGCCCCTCCTGCCAGCTGTGATGCTGTGCTACAGTACCACTAACTGCTAGCAAGCAGGTGGAAGGCACTATTGGCATAAATGTGGGCATGGAGTATTATCTTCCAACTTACCTCTTCCTATTTAATCTATTTTCTTGTCTCTGACAAGCTACACCACAATGTTCCTTAAAGTAATCAGTTCATGTTGATATTGTAAAGCTCACTGGGCTCTGAATGCCATCAGATCATTAAATCTGTTCTTCTCTCTACAACCAAGGAGATGAACCATTTGAAATCGTAGGATGAATCGGCACTAGATGCTTTGATTCACATTGTGTTCTTCCACACACCATGATCAAACAGTTTCAGTAAACTTGGTCTAATTTGCCTACAGCACTCATTAGAAATTCAGAATATTTTAAAATCAATGTCACGTAAGTAGTGGCACAGGAAGAAAATAAATTCAGACAGTAAAGAAGCTCACCTTATGCACCAACCATTGCTCAGTGACATTAAAATAGACACACAGAAGTAACTGATGCATTCAAGTAACCCACACCTCCCAGAACCATCATGCTGAATGGAATCTGGACAGAAAGTTTACATTATTCTTTCTTCTGTAGTTTGCTGTGGTTAGTTTGAGAATGATGAAAAAAACCTCAGCCTATTTGAGCATACATCAAAGTTCAAAAGACTGTAGGTATGTACAAGCAACTATTCCTCCTGTGCCTCACTACCTGACAAACAACCTGCTACATTTGAGGATAAAAACTTATCTTTAACAAGGCTAAACATATTAAAAATATTTTAATTCGCACCTTTCCTTAATTATGACAAAAGTAGTAGTCCTTTGTTCTTTATTCAATTTAATATTAATCTATTAATTCTTTACAATGAGGGTGGTGAAACACTGGAACAGTTTGCCCAGAGAGGCTGTGGATGCCCCCTCTCTGGAGGTGTTTAAGGCCAGGCTGGACAAAGCACTGAGTAATCTGATGTAGTGGGAGGTGTCCCTGCCTATGGCAGGGGGGATGGAACTAGAAGATCTTTAAGGTCCCTTCTAACTCAGACTATTCTATGATTCTGTGAATATTGGTCTCATCAATAAATCTGAGGTGTTGCTACTTCATTCTCTGTTAAAGATGAAGGAAAGGGAGATTTAACTCAGAGTCACTTTGCTTTTGACATCAGTAAGATTTAAGAAAAACAATTTGGAGATCAAGGGGACTTTACTGCTGGCAGTGGAGGTAAACAATTTATGGATTTAGCTAGCTAAAGCTGCAGTCAGATCACAAGATTTGTCTCCTTGAGTTTTAACACTATTTGAGACCAAAAAAAAAAAGTAAAAAAAAAAAGGGAAAGGAAAAAAAATCACAATAATAAAGATTGCTCTGTGATTTAGCTCATAGAGGTGTACAGGGCAAAGTAAAACATCCCAATTTTTTTGTGTCTTTTTAATATTCTGGGCAGAATATCTTCCAAACATAGATAGAAGTATCTTTGATATCCTCTACTATGTATAGAATAAAACCAAGTACAGGACAGTGCACTATGAATTCAATTTCTTCACTATATTTTTCCTGCACACTTCAAACGTTCCCTAAAGAGGCTCTTGCAATCCTTAGTCAGGAATTATTCATCTCCATGTGCAGAATACCATCGGCCCCTTTCCAGAACACAGATATAATTGCACCATTTTACAGGATGCCTGAATTTGCATCCAATGTTTTAAAACAGAATCATGAGCTTGGCTCTTCAGAGTTTAAGTTTTGTTTCTGGCTCAACTTGCATAGTTAGGCTCCACTGTCTGCTCTTGTCAGACACCAAGCACCCATTTCCTTTCATTATTCCCCTGATCCTGCCTGCATTGCAGACAGTTATCATTCAAGTTACACCACTTAATGGCCTCGTCCCTTCTCATCTGTGTTTTTAGCAAAGGGAATGCTAAAAGGAACAAAGGGAATGTGAATAAACGTGTAAGTGAGATAACTCAGAAATATGAAAACACAGCAGCCTGGTTCTCCAACGTGTACTGACTCAGTAAACTGAAACAATATTTCTTGTTTTAAAAAATATTATGACTATCTTACATTTTATCAGCCCTCTGCATTAACAAGTTAAGTCACTGGAGACACAGAGTGAGAAACAGCTCCATTTAGGAAGTGGAGTAGGAGTCTGGTGTGTTCAAATTTCCTAGTTACAAATGCCATTTAGGACTAAGAGTTGTTTCTTGACTAGGAAACTATCAGTGTAGCCTAGTAATTAATGTATAATCGTTCACAATAACCATTCACGGGAAGATTTNGTGTAGCCTAGTAATTAATGTATAGTTTAAAGACAACATTTAATGATTAGGTGTATAATTGTTCACAAAAACCATTCACGGGAAGATTCTCACCCCATTAAGATGTGCTCTGTGTGATCAACAAATTAAAAAAAAAAAAATAAAGAGGGGTTTTGCTCCTTTCTAAAAACATCTTAAGTATAGAACATACTTGCTAGTCATGGAGAACACAAAAGGAAGCAAATGAAGAGAGAGCCTGTGATTAACTCCACCAAGAAAGCACAAAAATCAATCTAATAGCATTGATCCAGGCCACATTGCCCTTTTATATGGCTATGGGATATTTTGGGAGTTCAGATTTTTTAGACGTTCTATCTTCTTGGCTTCCTAATACACCAGCATAAACTTGGATAAAGGAAGTTACATAATTCAGTCCTGCCAGTTGTTTCCTTCTCCATTTATTCAGTGTTGTCTTCCATCACAACTACCTCTTCCAATTATCTTATTTTTTTTTCCCCACTCTAAGCATTTCCAGTCAATTATGCCTTATTCTCAGATCACTTTCTCAGCTGATCAACCTCTACTTTTCTTGCCTGAAGTGTCACTTTCTCAATCCTTAATACTGAACTTGTGAATTTAGTTTAATCTGAACTCAATTTCTCAATTTTTGAAGACATTACACTGAAAAATTAAAATATTAATTAAAAGAGGATGAAAGGAAAAAATAGAGGATTTCTTACCAGATGGCAAAAAGACAATGCACCAGTGAGAAAAAATATGCCTATGTTTTAACCAGCTATTATACAGCACAGACACCAAACTTTAAAATAATATGTGGAAACAGACATATTAGTGTTATTTACAGCAAGTGGACATTGTGGTTTCAGGGTTTTGTTGCTTCCTCTCCCCTAAGCTTAGAAGCTCAGTAAGCACAACCACACCTGATAACAGCATTGCTCCTCAATGATGGGTTTTACTTCTGTGAAGCCAAGCAACAGCAAATGGCTCCATGGAAAGTCCAGATTGTTCCAAATTAAGCTGCCCCACTTAAAAGTTCCTTCTAATCAACACCAGTGAGATGTTACCTTCAGCGGGAGTGCCTTAATTTCACTCAAATAAATGGAGAAATTATCAGACTTGATGTTGGGACCTGGGATTACTGAGAAGTCAAATTGCCAAAGAGAAGTCTCTACACTTTGCCTCAGTTTCTCATTGTTTACGTAGTGAGAAAATTTATTTCCTGTAAAATACTTTTCTATGACAAGATTAAACACATGGTAAAAGCAGTTAAATGTTTTGTTAGCTTAGAAAAGATGTTATCATTAACCAGTGTCAGCTCCTAAGAAACAGTCCCCATTTTTCCTGGTAGCAACTAATTCAAGACAGAAATAAGGAATAGTGAAAGAACTACTTCTGTTCACGTATTTCAAATTGACTGGATGCCTTGTTTTGTTAGGAGTGAACAAAGACCTAGACAAATAAGCAAATCTATAGAGGCACAGAAACTTTTATTGTACCCCTTCTTAATCATTCCTGAAGATAAACAGTAGTCTCAGACTTCTTTTCAAAGGTTTATCTTGATAACGTAAGTCTAACTTAGTTTACTGGTTTATATTAGTGCTAAAAACTTGGACTTAGCTTAAAATAAATCTCTTCAAGTCTTAGAAGAAAATCAGTACTACTTATTCATATATCCAAGATGAAGTTAACAGTGGATGTTCCTGATCACTACAAAAAAGTTACAATTATGAAGAGAATTTTGTTTGATTTTCAAGTAACTCATAGGGCCATGGACTATTCTTGGACTGACAGATTACTAGGCAAAGTCAGGCTTTTTTGTACCATTCAGTGGCTGATATCTATAGCTGCCTTTCCACAATTTCTATTATATATTGTCCAGGGGAAACAGGTAGAGTCACACTGTTCAAAGGACTTAGTTTAATGGAAACTTACCTGATTATTATTTTCAACAGAAAATGTAAACCTTTCTAAAAGACTTCTGAAGTCCTTTGAGAAAATCAAAGTTGAGGTTTTGAAGCCTATATAGGCAGAAAGCAGAGCTGACATGAGCTGCCCAAGCAAGCAGCAAGGCAACTGACAATAAACCTCTCGAAAATAATTTCATTCCCTAAATGAGATTCTTTCTAACATTTCTGAACAGTAAATAATATAAAGGTTACTGCTCAAAGATTAGAATAAGTTAGAGGATAATTTATTTTCTGTGTGTTTTGCAAAATAGAAAAATCCAATTTCCAACTCCTTTTTCCATTACCTGAAATAAATATTAGGGTCTGTTCACACATTTAATAAGAATACACATAACTTTCTGGAAATTTTATCAGGAAAAAGGAGAATATGGACAGCATAGACAAGCATTCCACAGAAATAAGGCACTTGGGATTTATGGAAAAAAATGTTTTCTACATTATAATGAAAACCCTTGTAGAACATTAAGGGAAAAATATTCTGTAGTTTCTAGGACATTTTGCTTTGTTGTGAATTGACAGATTTACTCAGGACTTGTGATGATTTGTCAGAGAAATTGATTAAAATGATAAAAAAAGATCAAAATTGGTTGCAATACTTAGCATAGAAAAGCATAAAGTCTCCTTGCTCTCTGGATCAGTTACATAGTAAATGCTTGAAGAAATATTTTCCTTTGTGTCATTGCATCTTTCTATGGCAGAATTATTCTACTGCACCTCAGTTAATACTGCCATTTTTTAGATATCACATGTTCAGATCTGAAAGAGAAACCAATTCAGAGAACTCATGTCTTGCTCTTTGTCTGCATTTTCTATACACAGTGACTGAATAACTTAGAACTTCTTGCACATGACAGTCAAGTATAATAGTTTCTTACCATTACTAAATGCACTGCTACAGCATAAATCTTAAAAAGCATGTCAGGACCTACCTAAGCTTTGTGACAGATTGAACATCAAGGCTTGCACTGGCCAAGGAAAAAACTAATTTCCCAATATTTTGACAGCTACACAATGTGTAAATGCTGAAGTCACTGATTACATTTGAGTCAAATATTTATTTACTAACTGAAAAATTGATGAACCTGGCAAGATAAACAATCTGATACTAATTAAGGAGACAGCTTTCTCCTGATGGCATCCAACACTCCATAATGCAGTTATTTATGAAAAAAAACTATAGTTCATAAAAGATACTTTGCACCCTCCAGGTGTAGTATAATTACTCCACTTCATGCACCTAAACTTTCATGGCCCTATTAAGAACAATGTTTTTCACCTTGCTTACCTCTTGCTTTCCTTTACCACCATAAAAAAACCCAGGTATTAACTAGATGACATGATCATAACAGCTTGGAAATATGAAAGCATGAAATATAATCCACAACACATTACTACTTCAATCTGCCAGAAAACACCACTCACTTCATATGATGAAGATAAAGGATATTGGCATGATATGAACAGGAAAGCACAAGAACCCATGCCAGAGACTTTCCATGAAAGCAGCAGTTAAAGACAAAGAAAGCATTCACACTTATATATGAGAGATGGTCAAGTAAGGATCAGATTTTCTAATCATGAGAAACTACAGGTCAAAACAGACATTTAAAGGCTGAGAACTTGGTGCTCTAATATAAAGTACAAGTCATAGAAGAATGAGTACTTCTCTCTTTCATCTATGTATCTATGTCCATCTCTTAAATAATAATCATGGTATCGTCTAAGAACTTCCAAGAATTTATTACTTTTCTTCTCTTTTTTTGATCCTTTGCAATAGATTTTCAAATCTATAAGCATTTCAAGTGTTACGTAAATGAGCCATACCACCAAGAAAAATTAGATAGCAAACATCAGTTTCACTCTGAATTCAATCTTGAAAAATTGAATTGGACTTCCTAACTAGTCAGTCTTTCTGATACAGGGAATGTATCAAATAATGAAAAATCACAACACAAAGAATAGGACACCGAATAATTAATACCAATACTTGTCTATTATAAGATAGCCTAAGATTTTGAAGTTACTGCTTCCACTCAGTTGCATTAAGGAATTAAGACACAGGAATTAAAGTATTCATAACATACCTTGGGGTAAAATATGCTGATGTACTATTCATGTTTTAATTCTTATTATTCATATTTTAATTCTTCTTTCAGTTAAAACAAAGCAATTAAGCTATAAACAGAGAAGAAGTAACTTAGGCTGGGTTTATTTGCTGCTCACATATGGCTTCTGTCATTGTTACAGGCAACAATAGAGCAGAAAGAAAGGGCAACTGTCTAGACCCCATACAACCACTTAGAGCATCCCTTCTATGATTTCCACTAACCTTTTGTTTGGTTGAACACCTGTTCTTTTTTCCATTCCCCCCTCATCTATAAAACTCTGCCTGTCTCTTAACTCTCATCATAGGACTCATCTGTGAAATTTGAGTCTGGTTCTGCAAATGTTTGCCCACATAAACAGACAAAACTTTAGGCTATGTCTTTTTAAGAACTCCAATATGACTCAAATAATTAAAGTTCAAAGCATACTCAAGCTGTCTTAATGCAAGATAGACGGTAACTGCCTTCCATGCCACAGCAGATGAGGACTCTGATCTGACGCACTGCAACACTGAAATTCAAAGGCAGCCTCAACATCCTGCTCTCACCTGAGGTAGAACAGCCTCAGGCAACGCACAAATGAGGGAAATCAGCCAGAAAAGGAGACAAGGCATGAGATCAGAGGCATGCTTATCCCCCAGTATATTAAAGCATAAGTCCCAGTTACAAAATAAAAAAAGTAAACTTTTTTTCGTGGAGATGTCTGGACTTAACTGGGTAAACAAGAACAAACAGAACATTATGGCTTAGGGCTTGTCTACTCCAGAAACCTGGACTCCCTCAAGCAGTTGCTCAAGAGTAGCAAGGACACAAGTTGTG
This sequence comes from Turnix velox, assembly GCA_013400935.1. NCBI lineage: Eukaryota > Metazoa > Chordata > Aves > Charadriiformes > Turnicidae > Turnix > Turnix velox. Next base: position 1,776 of record VZTY01023892.1, on the reverse strand, counting down.
ATTGGTTGAAAGTGTCTCAAGAGACTTAAAAGACAGGCCCTAGGAAAATTTTCCTAGTAACATAACTTGGTCATTCTGTTTCACCAGCTGTACCCACACTGGACTTAGAATTGCTCAAAGTTAGCTTGGCTAATAACTTCTAATTGTTGTTTGGACTCCTCTAGTTTCATTTCACCTTAGTTATAACACAGGAAATCTTGAACCTGAGTCACACCACATCCTCTGAATAACAGCCTTTGCAGGCAATGGTGCATCAGCTGATATGTTGTTCTTGATAAATAGAGATAAAATTCAAATACACATACATGCATAAGTATACACACACTTGCCAGTGTGATCTTAAACAAAACAGTCTGGAAAGACTGGCTTACTGTGAAATGTATACCTTTGCATTTCCTTAAAATTGCCAGCCTTTTGATTGTTTATTATTTTCCTGAATAGACAAAAGGCACAAAGAAGATACACCCTTTGTGTTAGTTACCAGTACACGGCACTAATGGCCCAAAGTCACTGAAACTTTAGATGAGTAATATTTCTTATCAATGAAATTTCAGTATGACAAGAAAAGGTATTTCATCAGACACCAACTAACTTAACTTTCCTTAGCATAGAGAAGGTTATTAGATAAAAAATTATCCAGAGTTTGTTTCATTCTGCAAACATGGTAGTTCTAAAAAGCTGCTTGGAAGTAATGAATATTTTCACATGCTGCTTCTGTTTGTTCAAGATGAGACAGCTGAAACAAAGACTATAGAGGAGAAATCACTTTCACAAATAAGAAAGGAAGTTCCTCAAAGCAATTCAACAGCAATGCCTTTCTAATTTCTATTACGTTTATCTGCCACCCATAAGGTAAAGATCATTGAGGTTCCATTAGGCTGTTTCTGGAAAGAAAAGACAACAATTGAAGCTGCTTCTAATAAAGATAGGCCTCCATTTATCAAACCCCAAGCATTTTTTTGGTGTACAAATATATAAGAAGGTGTTATGCAGGAGATTGACTTAAAAATACTTCAGGAGAGTGCTTTTCTGAATTAGCATTAGCATGAATAAGTTGTACTCCAGAAGCTATCCAGAATTCTTATTGCAAAGAAATCACCCTGTATCCATAACCAGCCACAAAGACTTTTAATTAATTTCTGCTAGATGATTAGCTGAACAATACAATCCCCATGGAGGATATTTAGCTGATAATATAGCCAATGTAAAATTAAACTCAGTGAAATATTCAACATTGAACCAATGATCCTTCAAGAATAGTTGTGCTGGTGGGGGCACTCAATGTGTATGTTGGATAAATACTGCTCAGAGCTACCTCTCTATGGCCATTTAACATACAGGGAATGTCTCTGAAACAGACCAGTCAGATGTTACAAGGACATGCTCAAGGCAAATTTCTGAGCTGTGTGGCATTAATTCCACAGCATCGACAGCAAAGCTGAAGACTGTCTGTAGGGGAAGAGATTATACACTAAATCTGTCAAAATTCACAAGCAAAACTGTACTGACACTGCACATCACTACAGATGCCAGAGAAAAGCAGGTGTTGTGGATAAAGGAAATCCAACTTCCATACCCACTATGCTGCTATAAAAATTGGTGCAATTTCTCAATCACAGAAACATCAAAGGCAGAATCTTTTAACCAAGATGGATATAAGAATCCATTCTTCCTTGCTTTTGCACTTGAAAATATAATTATACAATCAACTCTGCCACATTCATTCCTGATGTAATTCCACTGAAGTTGCTTTTGGGGGGAACTCTAATTCACAAG
>VZTY01023890.1:185104-294257 GCA_013400935.1 Turnix velox | reverse complement strand
TTTTTACTTTGGAATCTGAAATCCACGAGGTAACATTTCTTTTCCTGCCCTTCAGTGATCAAACAAGTGGTGCCGAAGCAGGAGGAAGCTGAGGGTTTTTTTTTTTGGTGTTTTTTTTTTTTTTTTTTCTTTTTTTTTACACAACAGTGACTGGATTTCACACCTCAATCTGAGCTCTCTTCTGCAAACTGGTTTTGTTAGCCTGCATCTCTGGCACCTCCAAGGAGGAGACAGTACTGTCACATATTGAAGTATTATTCTGTTATTTGGACTCTAATATTAGGAATTTATTCATCAAGGCTATATTTATATTTGTCTCTTGCTCATCGTCCAAGTGTTCTTTTTTTTCTTACAGGCTCTGGGTGTTTCAGGGCTGCTGTTGCTCCTTTCCTTGTGGTTCCTTTGGGTAGGGAATTTCACAGCCCTGGGTGGTGACTTTGGCAGCCTGCTTTTGAAGGGGAGTGACTGTTTGAGGGGAGTGAGCTGTTGAAGGAAATTTTGAGATTGTCCCAGATCCAGGAAAATCATGGTGGAAGTGGCTAAAGATTAACTTTATGTGTTTTATCATATAAATTTGTCACATGGCTCTTCAACATACCACATATGTGGTCTGTACACCACAGTAAAGCATTACTTGGAAGAGCAGTCTTAACCAACACTCTGCCAGCTCTTCCATTATAAGCCAACAATGGTTTTTAAGGTTATAACTTTGCAGTAAAATTCTGCTCTGTTAAAACTTGGCAAACGAGGTCTCTGCCCCACAGCAATGATTTTTTATTTTGTTGTTGTTGTTCAGTATTTGGAAGGAAATCAGCTTGGCCATTTATGTTTGAGAAGATTACTTCTTTTGAGTCCCAGACTCTCATTTCTCAGGCTGGCAAGAGCTCCCAGCACTGCAGGGAGAATGCACCCAGCCTGGAGGAAGGGCTTTGTGTCTGTCATTGAAACAACAACTCCTTTGAATAATCAGGGAAACACTTTGGCAGGTCCTGGATTGTGTCCCATCCCATATCCCCCCCTGCTGAAGCCTGGTTATTCATTGTCTTTTCCTACCATTCATCACCATTGAAGACCAGAAAGAAATTATATGTCTGGGTGAAAAATAAGAAAACAACAGAAGAGGGCCAGTTTTGGAAATGGCTTGTGAGGGACCCATTAAATCATGGTGGTGAAACCATATTTGCACTCAACATGAGGTTTGTCACATGAAAGGTGGTAAGTTCTTATAGGTGCAGCTGGGAGGAATGTAGTAGAACTCAGCAGCAGAACTAGTGGGATGCACTAGCATCTGCATAGAGGGATGAGCATAGTCATACTGAGTTTTAAACTACTCAAAGGATGCTGCTGAGAATGGCTACCCACTGACAGGTAAATGTAGTGTTCAAATGCAGAACCAATGAAGATCCTCTGAATAACACAAGGGAAACTAGTTAGCATGAAGGAAAATAAGGCAGCTCCAATCAGAATCATAAAACCACAGAATTATAGAATGGTTTGGGTTGGAAGGGACATTAAAGATCATCCAGTTCCAACACCCCTGTCATGGGCAGGGACACCTCCCACTAGACCAGGTTGCTCAGTGCCTCATCCAGTCTGACCTTAAACACCTCCAGGGAAGAGGCATCCACAACCTCTCTGGGCAACTTGTTCCATTGTATCACCACCCTCACAGTGAAGAGCTTCTTTCTTAGATCCAAGCTGAATCTCCCCTCTTCCAATTCACATCAATTACTCCTAGTCCTGCCATCCTGGACACTATTACAAAGTCCTACTCCAGCCTTTCTGTAGCTCCCTTCAGGTGTTGAGAAGCTACTATGAGGTCCCCCCTGAGCCTTCTCTTATCCAGGCTCAACAACCCCAACTCCTTCAGCCTTCAGAAAGTCTTTAAGTTTACCAAACAAGTGGCTAAGACACCCCACAGAGATGAATGGATGGAGGGATAAAGGACTGTGCAGAAGTGACCTTCAAGACTGGAAGACTGACACTCAGAATAGGCAGAGAGTAAGATGTTGGAGTAGGGCCATTCTTCATCAGTATTTAATTCTGCAGGCAACCTTAACGAAATCAGACAAGGAACTTTGGACCTCCCTGACCTTCAGGAGACCCAGCTGGTATGTCGCGGTTGTGCTGACCCCTAGATTTGGTGCCTGTGCTCAAGTTCTGTCTCCAGAGAAGAATTATTCTTCTAGAGCTATTCATTCTCTTCTGACCTAGTCTTCCTGACTCAGCAGACAACTGACCAATTTTGCAGATCTGTGTAATAATTTTAAACATAAAACCCTTCCCAGGCTTTTTTTGGTGACAGTATTACCCTTCTCTCTATCTTTCCCTGATCTTCTGCGGGAGCCTGTGTGAGGTGGGAGCAGATTGGCACCATTATTCCCTGTGCAGGAGCACGGCAGTGTTCTCAAAACTCAACAGTGTGTGCTTGCAGCCCAGCAGCCAACCAAATCTTTGGCTGCATCAAGAGAAGTGTAGCCAGTAGGTCAAGAGAGGTGATTTTGCCTCTCTAATCTGGTGAGGCCCCACCTGGAGTATTGTTCTGGAGCCCTCAACATAAGAAGAACATTGTGCTGTTGGAGCAGGTCCAGAGGAGGGCCATGAAGATGATCAAAGGGCTGGAGCAACTGCCTTATGAGGACAGGCTGAAGGACTTGGGGTTGTTCAGCCTGGAGAAGGCTCAAGGGGGACCTCACCGTAGTTTCTCAATACCTGAAGGGGGCTTCCAGAAAGGCTGGGGTAGGACTTTTTAATAAGATGTGTGATGGCAGGACTAGGAATAATGGATGTAAATTGGAAGAGGGGAGATCTAATAAAAATTTTTTACCGTGAGGATGGGGTGACACTGGAACAGGTTGCCCAGAGAGGTTGCAGATGCTCCCTCCCTGGAGGTGTGTAAGGCCAGGTTGGATGAGGCACTGAGCAACCTGGTCTAGTGGGAGGCGCCTATGGCAGAGGGGTTGTAACTAGATGATCTTTAAGATCCCTTCCAACCCAAACCATTTTATGACTCTATTCCTTTTCTGGTTAAAAAAACAGAGCAAGAAACTATGACTTGCTTTAAAAACAAAAAGATGCCATAAATGGTCATGAAACTGACAGTCATTGCTGAGTTTGGGCTCGCACCTTGAAGCTGGTGTGAAGTTGTGGTTGTGCCACATCCAAAAATGAAACAACAAAGGGTGAGACAGGCAATACAAAGCCTTCCAAGTGTGGCTGGAATGATGATATTGTCTCTGTTTTTTCCTGGGAGAGAATGAATAGCAAATTAAATGACTGTAATAAATGGCATAAAGGAGGTCAAGCAGGCAATCAAATTTAGTTTTTAGACAATTACAACAGTGTCTCATTCAAAGGGACACTGAATAAACTTGAAAGGCAACAGAACTGAAACTGATAAAAAGACACTTTTGTGAGCAATTCAGGCAGAGCTTAGGAAATTTATTGCCCCAAGATATTGCTGCAACCAAGTTCTACAGTTACATTACATGGAGAAAAGCTGTTCTGAAAGAAATAAACTTCCGTGCTTCAGAAGTTTATTCTACAGCAGGTTTTTGCATCTCCTCCTGGCATCTCTGATGGCATAGGATACTGATGCTTTTCTGAACAGGTCCTGCTGTTATCTTCTAGCATCTGGAGATCTCCATCTTGCAGCTGGCCCTTGGAGAGACGGCACTTTGCACTGCTCTGGTGGAGCTGGCAGGAGAAGAATGTAATATGTTAGTAAGAAAACTGGGAATGTTAATGTTTCCTCAGTGACCTCCAATGATAGGACTCAGGGCAATGGGTGCAAGCTGGTACAAAGGAGAAATCTGAGAAAGTACTTTTTCAAAGTAAGTGGGACAGAATACTGGAATGGGCTGCCCAGAGAGGTTGTGGAGTCTCATTCTCTGGAGACATTCAAAACCCATTCCTGTGCAACTTGGTCTAGGTGTTCTTGCTCTGGCAGAGGGATTGGGCTAGATGATTTCTCGAGGACCCTACCAATCCCTGATATTCTGTGATTCTGTAATTTCTCCTGAGGCAGGTTGCAGGACAATCTGGGCCATTCTATGATGAGAGAGGTTCCCTCTCTCCAGGCTTAGCATGAGAAAACAAACACTAATTATGGTGTTTAACAACTTCCTAGTCTTTCACACTATGATGTTTACCTTTCTCTGGGTGTGTACCTGCGCAGAGTCCCATGCAAATAGCTAGGTTCAGAACTGTCTGTAAAATCATAGAATCATAGAATAGTTTGGGTTGGAAGGGACCTTAAAGATCAAGTTCCAACCCCCTTGTCATAGGCAAGGACACCTCCTACTAGATCAGGCTGCTTGTCCAGCCTGGCCTTAAACACCTCCAGGGAAGGGGCATCCACAACCTCTCTGGGCAACCTGTTCTTCACTACCCTTGCTTATATCTTTCTTTCTTATATCTAGCCTGAAAATACAAAAGGTTGATTCCCTTAGGATTCAGCTAGGAAAATCTTGCAGCTTTGCTTACAACAAAGAAGTTCTAAGCTCCCTACATTTTTTTTTTAATGATGAAGCAATTGACCAATTCTTGATTGAGCAATTCTGAAAAACATTGTTCCAACCTTGCCTATTTAACAGGGCCAACCAGCTGAAGAGGTGGTTGTCTGCTCGATGATTTGGGGGCAAAATTCCTGCTGTTGATCGCCTCAGAGGCACACGCATCTGCTGAGACATGACAGAGGAGCTGCACAAGAAGAAATATAGCTCAGGTCCCAAGCATTTTTTGACCTCTCCAAAGGCTGGCTGCAATCTCCTGGTGTTGACAGATGAAACCGGGAGCCCCAAGATGTATTGCAGCCATTCTGCCGAGGAAGTGCTAACAACAGGAAACACAATGCAAATCTAATGGAAGTCATCAGACCCTTTTCCTTGCATAAGTGCTTAAATATGTGCTCATGTTGCAGTTATTTAACTCTGATTGCTCAGGACAAATGCAGGAGCAGGCCTTTCGGTGGCTGAGCAGGTATTCTTCCTTCAGGTGATGTGTGGGCTCTCCTTGGGCACACCCTGTAAGTATTTACATGCCTCCAGTCAATGTTCATATTCAAAAGGCACACTGGAGCCACTAAACTTTTCCTTCTTCACTGCAGTTGGCCTTTTTGGCATAGCTGTTGTCACCCCTCTCACAGCTGCCCAGGGGATGGCACTGATAGAGTTAGTAAGTACAAGATGATCCCTTTTACAGCCAACTGCACTGCAGTGGGACAACAGAGATGCTAAAGAGTATTTACTAAAAGGGAAAATACTTGTAAAAAAAAACCACCAAACCTATATCCAAGCACACATAATTACAGCAGCATATCATGCTTTCATTTTGCAGCTTTCTTAATAACTTTTGGCACAGAGCTCTGGCAGGGAGAGTGAGGGTTAGTGAACAAGCCATTCCTGCCTCCTTTCCCATCCCTATGGTGCCAGAGAGTTGGATGCAGCCCCAGCTGAAGCTTTATTCTTGTTTTAATGTACAGACACAACTGGCATGCCTAGTGCTTTTGCCAGAATGCATTTATATCTTCCAGATTGGGTTAGAGGGACCAGGTACTGAAAGACAAGGTGATGAAGAATTCTTCAGAGTGAATCATGTTAATGTGATCCATGCTGTGCACCTCCTGTCTCCCTTGCATGTCCCTTGCTGGGTAGAAGGACTTGCCTTTGACACGGAAGGAAAATAATGCCTAGAAGAGAAGGCTCAGGGGGGACCTCATAGTAGCTTATCAATACCTGAAGGGGGCCTACAGAAAGGCTGGGATAGGACTCTTTAATAGGGTCCAAGATGGCAGGAATAGGAGTAATGTGTGTTGGAACTAGATGATCTTTAAAGTTCCTTCCAACCAAAATCATTCTATGATTCTTGGTAAGACACACTTTTCAAACTCAAAGAATGCTGCATCTCAGCCTAAATAGGCTCCTGGCTAAATAGGCATCCTCTCTGGCTATCACTAAATCTGTATTCTCTTCCATTTTCCTTTTCCTTTGCAAACAAGAAGCTTGTTGATGGACACCCATGTCTCCTCCCATAGTTTCTAAGCTGCTGAGGGGTTCTACCTAATTTACCCTGCTGCAGGTGAGGAAATACTAAACATCTGCATGGATCTGTGGTTCAATCATGGTGCATAGGGAATGCCTGGCTCTGGAATCCATCCTCAGTACACGCATTTCTTGCTGGTTTTCACCTCTTTCTGGCAAGGTAGTTGTTGAAACCCTTGCAGGGAGGTTGCTGGTGGCAACATGTCACACAGGAAGTGTGGTGCCAGGTCTCTCAGGAGCACTGCAGAAGTACCTCACCAGGGTACATGGTGGTCTGGTTATGGATGGAGGTTCAGATATGATGCTCTCTTCTTTATACAATGTCTCAGAGAGATCTTTAGGGCTATGCCTCCCAAGTCTCCTGCGAGTGTCTGCAAGAACTATTCCCATCCACTACCCTGCTTCTACCTCAGTGGAGGGGCTGGGCATTGCAGAGGCACCTGTAACTCAAGTTACAAGAACTCCTGCACCTAGAACCTTCATCAATCCCAACAGGTCCATCACACAGGCTCTTCAGGGAGGACACTGCCATCTGTGCAGATGTCAATATAGCCCAGCAAAAGCTGGGGAGCAGGGTCCAGCTTCACTCTCACTCCCAGGCAGGTGGAGGGGATGCTGGATGCCAGCTCTGAGGCAAAAGCAGGCACTAAGCTCAAGTGGTTTCTATGCCTTTCCCAGCAGATGAGCCTTCCTCCCTTGAAATGCCTCTTTCAGCTAATGTATGCTGCAAATAGTTTAGCTCCAGTTTTGCTGCATGGCCTTTTGCAAATTCAATTACAAACCCTCTTTTCTTGCCACAGTTGGAATTGTTCTTTAGCCTAATACCATGTTTGTCAGGGTTTTGTTTTGTTCTCCTTGCAGCCTGAGATGTCCTTGTTCTACGTCGTAGCATCTCCTCCGCCTCACGGCCCTGCTACCTTTGCATGGAACACTTCTGTTGCTCTAAAGATACCAAAAGGTTTTAATTATGATTAAGCCAAGTCATTTCTACAGTTTCTAGCTGGAAATAAACAGCCTGTTTTGGATAATGGAGGTAATGGTTTGCATTTCAACTCTACTTCTAACCTCTGATTTTTGCTTGTAATATTTTATGTGGTTAAATCAATTTTTTCTGCCATTGAATGTAGCCTTTCTTTTCCTTTTTTATTTTATTTTTTTTAAGCTTGGTTGTAAAGCATGTATTTCATCACATCCTTGTTACCCTAGGACATGCCTGGTGTAGTTAGTTATAAACCAGGCTGCAGTCATGCTCTTTTTCAAAGTGGTCTGGAATTGCTAGTAGAAAATTTTGTTGTTTTTCTCCTACTGCTGTCAGAGAAAGAGAACACGTGACAGATTTCTTAAAAGCTGGGTAAAAATAAGAGATGCCAAAAGATAACCACTGGAGACAGCAAATGTCATCAGCTTAAGGCACATCAATTCTGAGGTTTCAACCCTTCTGCATGGCCTTAGTCACCTTCAGGCTGTGAGACTGTCCCGTCTGCCTGCGCCACCTTGTGCCACTAAACACCCTTTTTATTTCCAGAGCTGCTCTAGATGTGCATTATTAGGGCAAAGAGACTTTTCAAGGTAGGGAACTAACTGTAATTATTTCAGAGTATAGGAAATATAATACCTATCATCAGTGCAAACCCATTTAAGCCAGCCAAAGAGTTATCATTATAGACTATTTTCATTTAGATCACTTAAAGCCTCGATTAATTAAATCCTGCTATGTGATTTCTTTCTAAAATTTAATCCACAATCCGGACTTCTGATTAAAATATGCACAATTTCAGTTGGATCCTCACAGTGACCATGCTGTAGTTACTAAAAGCATGGTTTTTGGATGGCATTGCCTTGTTGTCCTTCATTAGATGTTGCTAAAACTGTCCTTCGAATCCTGCCTGGAAAAAAACTAAAAAAAAAAATTTTGAAAAGAATTCTAAAAAAAATTCCTGCTGTATGATGTGCAGCTCCTTGGACTCTGAATGCTTCTAAAGTGTGGTCGCTGCAGGTGACTCTCCTGGAGTCATCTCCTGATTTGATTGACAAATGACCTATTTCTCTTCTGATGATTCTGCTTTACACTAACATCTCCTTTAAGGCTTGGAAAAACTGCACTTGTAGAAGACTCTTGTGTCTGAATTAGTGAAAATATTTACTTCACAATCAGCTCTGGCATGTGAGGGCCAAGGGATCGATGTTTCTGAGCTCCCCATGTGTGGGGATGATGAAGACTGAGACCTGAGCACTTGACCCAAGCTGACAACAGGGTTTTCTCATTCCATGAATGCCATATTTGATATGAATTAGAAAGTCTGAGGAATTCTCTCTCCCCTTTGGTGGTGGATGTCCAGAGAAGTCCTTGCTCTGATGCTGGAGCCCTGAGCCCACTCAGCTTCCCTTNCAGGGAGGACACTGCCATCTGTGCAGATGTCAATATAGCCCAGCAAAAGCTGGGGAGCAGGGTCCAGCTTCACTCTCACTCCCAGGCAGGTGGAGGGGATGCTGGATGCCAGCTCTGAGGCAAAAGCAGGCACTAAGCTCAAGTGGTTTCTATGCCTTTCCCAGCAGATGAGCCTTCCTCCCTTGAAATGCCTCTTTCAGCTAATGTATGCTGCAAATAGTTTAGCTCCAGTTTTGCTGCATGGCCTTTTGCAAATTCAATTACAAACCCTCTTTTCTTGCCACAGTTGGAATTGTTCTTTAGCCTAATACCATGTTTGTCAGGGTTTTGTTTTGTTCTCCTTGCAGCCTGAGATGTCCTTGTTCTACGTCGTAGCATCTCCTCCGCCTCACGGCCCTGCTACCTTTGCATGGAACACTTCTGTTGCTCTAAAGATACCAAAAGGTTTTAATTATGATTAAGCCAAGTCATTTCTACAGTTTCTAGCTGGAAATAAACAGCCTGTTTTGGATAATGGAGGTAATGGTTTGCATTTCAACTCTACTTCTAACCTCTGATTTTTGCTTGTAATATTTTATGTGGTTAAATCAATTTTTTCTGCCATTGAATGTAGCCTTTCTTTTCCTTTTTTATTTTATTTTTTTTAAGCTTGGTTGTAAAGCATGTATTTCATCACATCCTTGTTACCCTAGGACATGCCTGGTGTAGTTAGTTATAAACCAGGCTGCAGTCATGCTCTTTTTCAAAGTGGTCTGGAATTGCTAGTAGAAAATTTTGTTGTTTTTCTCCTACTGCTGTCAGAGAAAGAGAACACGTGACAGATTTCTTAAAAGCTGGGTAAAAATAAGAGATGCCAAAAGATAACCACTGGAGACAGCAAATGTCATCAGCTTAAGGCACATCAATTCTGAGGTTTCAACCCTTCTGCATGGCCTTAGTCACCTTCAGGCTGTGAGACTGTCCCGTCTGCCTGCGCCACCTTGTGCCACTAAACACCCTTTTTATTTCCAGAGCTGCTCTAGATGTGCATTATTAGGGCAAAGAGACTTTTCAAGGTAGGGAACTAACTGTAATTATTTCAGAGTATAGGAAATATAATACCTATCATCAGTGCAAACCCATTTAAGCCAGCCAAAGAGTTATCATTATAGACTATTTTCATTTAGATCACTTAAAGCCTCGATTAATTAAATCCTGCTATGTGATTTCTTTCTAAAATTTAATCCACAATCCGGACTTCTGATTAAAATATGCACAATTTCAGTTGGATCCTCACAGTGACCATGCTGTAGTTACTAAAAGCATGGTTTTTGGATGGCATTGCCTTGTTGTCCTTCATTAGATGTTGCTAAAACTGTCCTTCGAATCCTGCCTGGAAAAAAACTAAAAAAAAAAATTTTGAAAAGAATTCTAAAAAAAATTCCTGCTGTATGATGTGCAGCTCCTTGGACTCTGAATGCTTCTAAAGTGTGGTCGCTGCAGGTGACTCTCCTGGAGTCATCTCCTGATTTGATTGACAAATGACCTATTTCTCTTCTGATGATTCTGCTTTACACTAACATCTCCTTTAAGGCTTGGAAAAACTGCACTTGTAGAAGACTCTTGTGTCTGAATTAGTGAAAATATTTACTTCACAATCAGCTCTGGCATGTGAGGGCCAAGGGATCGATGTTTCTGAGCTCCCCATGTGTGGGGATGATGAAGACTGAGACCTGAGCACTTGACCCAAGCTGACAACAGGGTTTTCTCATTCCATGAATGCCATATTTGATATGAATTAGAAAGTCTGAGGAATTCTCTCTCCCCTTTGGTGGTGGATGTCCAGAGAAGTCCTTGCTCTGATGCTGGAGCCCTGAGCCCACTCAGCTTCCCTTGTTTCTTCCTATTCCCCTTCCCAGGTGGGGAGCAGCTATCAAGTGTGAGAATAATCATCTAAAGGACAATAAATTGTTGTGGGTTGCTCAAACCATAAAAAGATGGAGCAGGGAGCAGCAAATTTTTACAGTCCAAGTACAGACTCTGAGCCTGTACAAACAATCCAGTGTTGCATGAGTATATTCCTTTAAAGACCTGCCTAATCCCCTTTTTCAGAACAGAACCACTAATTCTTTTTTTTTTTTGAACCCAATAATCAATGAGTGTCTAATTTTTTACATTGACATTTTTGCTGGTTTCATCTGAATGAATGAATTAACAGCAAAATATTTCCTTCCAGGTGTGATAGCAGAAGGGGGAGAAGGGGATGGGAGGAATCTCAGCAGTCAGATAAGTTTTGACCTATGTGGAAAAAACATTTAAATGAGGTTAAGCCTTGGTTTGTGTTGATCAAAGATTTGGTGTCTTCTCTGACAGATCTGATAGGCCTAGGAATACATTACCTGGACCTTCCAACGTATCTTCAGGCCATTCCTTGGCTCAATGGTCAATGGTCTTGTCAGGGCTACTGGGAAGTGGCCAAGATGGGGAAGCTGTCATTTGAGAAATGGAGGAAACTCTACCCTAGATCCTCTTCCCTGACTCCATGGCATCCTTCTGTCTTTGTCTCTACACCTGCAGCATGCCCAGGAGTCCCTGGGACCTGCCTGCACTCTGCTAATTGAAGTGCACTTGGATCCAGGCTTTCTTGGTGTGAAGTGCAGCTTTTCTTTAGGAAGTGCCATCACTAAGGCACCTGGTGGTGATGCCAGTGTGAGATAGGGGCATGGTGAGAAGAGCTCTTCAGCTGGGCCTCATCAGTAGGGCTAACTTTTGAGGGAAGGAGAACGTGGGCAAGGAGGTAACTGTGCTCACTTTATTTCCCAGAAGAGATGGTCGAGTTGTTTTTCTCTTTGTTACAGGGATTTATAAGAGCAACTGGATAAAGCCTGGGCTGCTGCTTAACCACTCTGTGATGGTTGGGTGGAGGTCAGCTGCCAGGCTGAGATCCTACAGTCCACAGTGGCAACATCAGTGAGGGAAAGAGAGACTTAGGATTTTCCTCTTTCTATTGCTGTAGCACTCAAAGCTGTTACAAATAGATGCTGCTTGTATTGAATAATCCAAGATACTTTTTTTGTATTTTGGAAAACTGGAGATGCAAAAGGAAGACAAAGAAAAGGTTTTGCAGGTGGAGATGGGAGGGTGCTGAAGCAGGTGAAATGATGTGCTAACAGGGGTAGGACTTTTTAATAGGATATGTGATGGAAGGACTAGGAATTATGGACATAAATTGGAAGTGGGGAGATTCAAGCTGAATACAAGAAAGAAATTCTTTATGATGACAGTGGTGAGACAATGGAACAGGTTGCCCAAACAGGTTGTAGATGCCCCCTCCCTGGAGGTGCTTAAGGCCAAGCTGGATAAGGCATTGAGCAACCTGATCTAGTGGGAAGTGTTCCTGCCCATGGCAGGGGCCTGGAACTAGATGATGTTTAAGGTCCCTTCCAACCCAAACTATTCTATGATTCTAAGTCACAAGTAGCCAAAGCAATGTTACAGAGGTGCATTTAACTCCTGGCCTGTAGGATCACCCACCTTCTTACAGTGCAGGCATCATGCACATCATTGACCACTGACCAGATAACCTTGAAAGGTCCCTCCCCACCTGACACATCCTGTGATTTTATGAAAGGGGCCTCTTCATGAGCAGCATCACAGACTCTGCCCTCTGCATCATCCTCTCCATTTCTGCCCTTTGGGTTTCTCCATTTGCCTATGGATTAGCCCAACTAGGAAAGCCTTTCTTATGCCTTCATCCTCATCTGCTGCCAGCCATTCTGCTGCCACTACATCTTCTTTTAAGTTCCTTGAATTGGTACACAGCTATTTACAGTGCCTGCTTCTGCTCTCGCAACAGTGTAAATCAAGATTAATTCCACTGAAGTTTATGGAATTGTGCCAGTGTAAAACTGGCTGATAAGAGATTTGGGCCATTACTGTCGGGGTTTGTTCACTTGTTTGTTTGAAATTCTATGTGTTGCTGTGGAATGATAAAACACATATATTCAAAGGTGGGTTCACTGAGAAATACAGCTCAAAATGTTTTTGACTTCACATAATATAGCAAAACAATCACTTACAGCAGTTAATGTTTTACTGTGCAGGAGTATCACAGAGTCTGGGGAAGGAGAGGCAAAGAAATGACTGAGGAAAGGAGGGGGGAATGGAATGTTGACTGCCCACCGCTTCAAGCAGCAACAGCAAAGCTGAGGTGCAGTTACTAGAGTTTATATTTTACATTTTGCACACATTTAGGTGAGAATAAAGCATGGTGGTTCCCAAAACCCTTCCACACTGGGCAAAGTTGAGAGGGGGACATACAACAGCTCGGAGCCCAAGAACACAATGTAATTCCCCATTTCTGCCAAATTCATGTTGTGTGAATGGATGCAAATCTAGGCAGTGTTGAGGCAGAGCTGGGAAGTTAAATCCTCTCCTAAAGCACTATCCTTGCACTTGCACCCAGACTGACCCCTAGCTCTTTTAACACTGCCTTGAAATTTGCCTCAAAGTACACTTCCCTGGGAGGAATGGGGGGAAGAGTCATGGTAAAATCACTGTTTTTTTTCTCTTTTATATTCTACAAAGCAAACAGCCAGTGGATAAATACTTCAGGTTTCTTTCCATGCTATTCCTAAAGAGATTTTTATCTCTCTTCTCTTCCACATGCGCCTTTATTCTTTCACTATGTCGTCTCCCTCATCCACCCTGTTGAGCTTCTCTGTTTCCAGGTCTCTTCTTGGAACAACCCATCCTCCAGCATCCCTTCCTGAAGTGATTGCAGTGCCAGCAGCTTGGTTTCTTGAATGCAGAGATGCTTCTCCTGAGGAACTCCAAGTTGTTGACAGGTGAGTTTGCTCTTGCACAACTATATTGATGGGCTGGAATAGTGGAATTCAGTTTGCTGTGACTGTTAATGAAGAATCTCACTGTTTGCATGTCTGGATGCACTTCTTCAGCAATTTGTGCTAATTTCAGCATGACTAATGTATCATTGACTATGCTGACATCAGAGAATGTTGGCTGCTTTGCAAAGTTGAAGTGAGGGAAAGGTTAATTTCAGGATTGCTTGTGGCTTCCTGTCACTATGACCATCATGGTGTGTTTAATTACATGAGCAGGTAGTGCTGTTTCTCTTTGGCTGAGCAGGGGGTTAGTGGTATCATGGCAACAACATGATGGTTTGGTAATTCCCATTATCCCTTGGTTGTGTGGCTGGAGGACCATAGTATCATAGAATGCGTTGGGTTGGAAGAGACCATCTAGCCTGACCCCCTGCAGTGAACAGGGACACAGAACCATACAGTTGGAAGAGATCTTCAAAGTCATCTTTGAAGTGCAAGATGCAGGGACTTCTTGCACTAGATCAGGTTGCTCAGAGCCTCATCAAGTCTGATCTTAAACGTGGCTTGAGTGCAGCTCAGTAGAGAAAGTCAGTTGATGACAAACTCAACATGAGCCAGCAGTGTGCACTCGCAGCCAAGAAGGCCAACCAAATCCTGGGTTGCATCAAGAGGAGTGTGACCAGCAGGTCAAGAGAGGTGATTTTAGCCCTCTACTTGGCACTGGTGAGACCCCACCTGGAATATTGTGTCCAGTTCTGGAGCCCTCAACACAGGAAGGACATTGAGCTGTTGGAGAGGGTCCAGAGAAGGGCCACGAAGATGATCAAAGGGTTGGAGCAACTGCCCTATGAGGACAGGCTGAAGGAGTTGGGGTTGTTCAGCCTGGAGAAGAGAAGGCTCAGAGGGGACCTCATAGTAACTTCTCAGTACCTGAGAGGGTCCTACAGAAAGGCAGGGGAAGGAATTTTTAACATGATATCAGATGGGAGGACTAGAAACAATGGATATAAATTGGAGGGGGATACATTTAGACTAGACATAAGAAAGAAATTCTTTACAGTGAGGGTGGTGAAGCACTGGAACAGGTTGCCCAGAGAGGTTGTCGATGCCCCCTCTCTGGAGGTGTTCAAGACTAGGCTGGACAAGGCACTGGGCAGCCTGGTCTAGTGGGAGGTGCCCCTGCCTATGGCAGGGGGGTTGGAACTCGATGATCTTTAAGGTCCCTTCCAACCCAAACTATTCTATGATTCTATGAGGCCTCCACCACCTCTCTGGGCAGCCTGGGCCAGTGTCTCACCACGTTCAGTAGTGCAGAACTTCTTCCTTATGCCTCATCTAAATCTGCCCTGCTCTAGTTTAGAGCCATTGCCTCTCATCCTTTGACTCCATGCCCTGTCAAAAAGTCCCTCCCCAGGAAGAGACAGCTGTGAAGGTGACAGGAGATCCCTGTAGTCCCAGGATAGATAATTAACTGAAGGGTGGGTGTCCCTGATGCCATCTTTGCATGGCAAAGGGAAAAGGAGCCTTGATTCATGCCAGGGCAGGGACAGAAGGACAGCAGACCTTTTGCAGGTGACACCTAGCATGGTTTGCTCACAGCAGCTTCCTACATAACCACCTTTTTCTTGAGAGTGACACCATTCTCCTCGGCTCTGAGCATATCTACCCTTCGTGCTGAGGGGATCCACCAGCCCAGGGGGACAGCAACCAAAAAAAGGGGCTCTTCTATTATTTCACTGCTTTTCTCCACCCTCACTTTTGGCCTATGTAATGTTCCTCCCATACAAATTTCATTTTGCCGCTCTGTGCATCCAAACGACGTGGTGATGGAGCACGGGGGGGGGGAAATTATAATGCCATTAAAAGTTATCATAAATTTCAGATCAGCATCACTTTTAATCCGATACACAATTTTACTGCCTCTATAAAGCAGGTGATTTGCAGTGGTCTGAGGCGTCTCCTGGAGCGTTTTACTTCTTTTTAAATTAAACACACCAACTTTGTGCTGAATCCAGAGTGCGGACATAAAAAAAGGGGTAAAAAGGAGAGGGAAGGGACATCAGATGGGAATTGCAATTGAATCTTTATATATGCCATCTTGGTACTGTGGTACTAAATATAGTGCCAGGTAAATAGATGTGCTGAACTATTCAGAATAAAAAACAAATGGTCCAATAGCAGAGAAACTGAGCATGGAAAACATTTCCCTCGCTGCTGTGCTTTAGAGGCTAAAAATGCTCTTGTTTAAAACACTCTGTGCTGGAAGATCTTGCCTATCTCATGCATTAAATTATACACTGTGTGCAAACATATATTTTATATTGTGTGGTTTCTAACCCTCCCCTGCCTGCCAATGGAATGAGCAGTAAACCCAGAATATCCAATTAATATAAATATGACACTATGCTGCACAAAATTTTAAGGGGCAGAAACATAGGCAGCATTTCCTGGAGAAATATCTGAAATTGGGATCAGGGAGAGGTGCTGGCCGGCAAGGAGTTTACCTGCTGACAGGCTCATGGGTGTCACAGCCCAACAAAGCTACCATGGCCATTCCATGGGCTGCCAACTGTCACCACCTTCTACCCCACTTTCGGGGGCAATAGTTTGCAGCTGATCTAACGCAGATCCTCTGGAAAACTCATCCAGCCTTTGCCCAAGGGCTGAAGGAGCTGAAGACTAAGCTGATGGCTGCAATGAAGTGTTGACTGCCTTCAAAAAAAGCAAAATATTTCCTCCAGGCATTCCTCCTTCTTCATTTCTGTTGCAACTCCCTTGGGTTTTTTTTGAAGTGGGAGAAAAACCCCAAAATTATTAGATTCGAGTTTTGAAAATGCTTTTTTTCACTGGGGACAGCATGGTTGAACAAGCTTCTAAAGAAGCTTCACAAGAGCCACGCCAGAAGACAATGTGGCCAAAAGAAAATAGCTTATATACAGCTGCAGATTCTTCCTCCACCTTCTTCCAGGCTGGGACCCAATTTTGATTTGAATAAACTGACTTGTGCCAGCCACAGCTAGAGCCTGAAGCAGCCATATTTCAGTGAGATGTTCCCCAAGCAGCTTGGGTTCTCAGCTGGGACACCAGGGTGAGCAGCCCAAGAAGAAGTTTTCCTGTGGTTTGGATTAATTAGGTGTAAAAACAACAGGAAATGAGCCAGCACTCTCTTAACAAAGCAATCCAACAACTCCTGCTGTGGTGGTATGAACACAGCCCCGAAGGTGAGGCTGAAGAAACGAAGAAAGCAGTTTAGGATATTTATTAAAACAAAACAAAAAAAAAACCAAAACAACTTTTCTGGGAGCTGTTTTCATTTCCACATAAGCCAAGTGCAAGTGTGAAGACATTTCCGTCCCTGTGTCCGTTGTGGGAAGCTGGAGGGTATTTTCCAGCTCCTCCTGCTCTGTCCAGCCTCATTCCCTAATTATCATAGAATCATAGAATGGTTTGGGTTAGAAGGGATCTCAAAGATCATCTAGCTCCAAGCCCCCTGCCATGGGCAAGAACACCTCCCACTAGACCAGGTTGCTCAGTGCTTTGTTCACCCTGGCCTTGAACACCTCCATGGAGGGGGGGCATCCACCACTTCTCTGGGCAACCTCTTCCGGTGTCTCACCACCCTCACTGGAAGGAATTTCTTTCTTTGCTTGTTTTTATTTTTGGGGTTTTTTTTGTTTGTTTGGTTTGGTTTTGTTTTTTTTTTTTAAACTAAGGTAATTTATCTTCTGGCTCTGGGTTCTGTTGGTGGCTCCTGATCTCCTTCAGCCTTCCATGCATGGGTTTGATCTTTCAGGATGGCTTTTCCTTCTTCCCCTCCACCCCACAGACAAGCTGCCTTTTCCCAAAACCACTCTGACTTTAAGTGCTTTCCTATCAGGCTCCACACTCTGCAGTGGGCCCAAGGGCCTGATATTTTATTTATTTTGATTTATATAATTAAAGGCACGTTCATCCCTGAGTCTCACCAGCCTCCTGCTGCTGAGGTGGTAAAACGCCACCGGCGCTTAAGTGATGGTTTATTTCAACCAGGACTCAGACAGACGGTCGCTGACACCATTTAGCAGTTGTCATTGTTGCTGTCAGGGAAAGCATCTCCAGATCTCAAAAGAATTGCAGTTTGCTCAGGAAAACTGCCTGTTTCTGGTATCTGGGGTGGACTAAAAACAAGTTCTCCAGATGGCTGCAGGGTCCAATCCCAAACGTGATCCATAGAGGAGGTGATGCCTGGGAGCATTCCAAAAATTTCCCACTGATGCCTGCCACTGGATGCCTCCTCCTTCCCACGGAAAATTGATAAAGATTTAGTGAGGTGTCTTCTACCTACCAGCATCTTAAAGATCATCTAGTTCCAGCCCCCCTGTCATGGGAGAAGAGAAAGGTCAGAGGGACCTCATAGCTTCTCAGTACCTGAAGGGGGCTACAGAAAGGCTGGGGTAGAACTTTTTAATAGGGTTGAGGATGGCAGAAATAGGAGTAATGGATGTAAATTGGAAGAGGCGAGATTCAGACTGGATACAAGAAAGAAGTTCTTTACTGTGAGGGTGGTGAGACACTGGAACAGGTTGCCCAAACAAGTTGTGGATGCCTCCTCCCTGGAAGATTTTAGGGTCAGGCTGGATGAGGCATTGAGCAACCTAGACTAGTGGGAGGTGTCCCTGCCCATGGCAGTGGGGTTGGAACTAGATGATCTTAAAGGTCCCTTCTAACCCAAACCATTCTATGTCCCCAGTCCCTCAGCTTCCCTGTGTGAGCCTCAGCTCCCAGCTGTGCCCAGCTTTATATGTGGGTGCGTAGGTTTAAATCAGGCCCTTTATGTTATTTAAGCATGGATTTGGAGGTGATTTTCTTGGTTGGTTTTTTTTTTTTTCTACTCTGTCTCTCTCTTTATTTTTTTGTGGTTTAGTTTCTCTCTTAACAGGAAAAAATGATCAAAAATAAGAAAACAATCACTGTTTGAAAGTGAATGAAGGGCGCTTTCTCCCCTTCCCCCATGCTTTTTTCCTACTTTGACATCTCAGTGGTTTTTTTTTCTTTTAGCCGCGGTTTCTGGGATAGGTGATAACTGCCAGTAATAGGATTAGCATTGATTTCTTTAGCAAGAACAGAGATGTGGCAGTTCCAGCCATTTACTGAACTGCCAGCTTTGAAATATCAAAAAAAAGAAAGAAAAAGAAATCTGCAGAAAAAAAAGCTTCTTGCAGAATTTTAAAGAAAGGAAAGCCTATGTGAATTAAAATACTCACATAGGCACACACACACCCACGCACCCCCATACCCGCACACGTGGCATATATAAATATATATATCTCATATGTATGTTATATATATGTATCTCGCTTAGTGCTTTTTTTGTTATTGTGTGATAAAGGATCAAAAGAACTGTCTCTGTTCTAAGCTTCAAGAAAGCCTTTTTTAAATTCATTTGGCTTTCTTTAGCTTTCACTTGCTAACATATTTTAGGAGCTAATCTTACATATTTACCATTGTATCCTGACTTTTTTTTAACCTTGAAATGCAAGCAAAGACAGAATGAGAAAGGGTGGAAAAAAATATAAAGCAATGAGAAGAGGAAGAACAAGCGAATGTGCCTGTGGAAGCTTGTAGCTTCTCCATGGCTCTGGAGACACAATGTGAAGCCCAGCCAGCCCTAACTTTGATGTGGGGCATTTTCTCCTTGTCAATGGATCCTGGAAGGATAAGGGTTTGGGGTGCACAAAAAAGCCTTGAGTTCCGCCCTCAACCATTGGAAATCTCTCCCTTTGTTTCAGAGCTCTTGACCATTGCTGCCAACAGGCTTTTTCAGGGGCCAGAAACAATGGCTGGGCCAAAGTAGCTTCTAAGCCAGAGTTTTAGGAGATTGGAGTTACATGCTCCATCCTTCCCTAAATGCTGCACGATATCATGAATTCAGTGTCCCCCTGTCATCCTCTTTGACTTGTGTTCGGCCCTTGGAGGAGAAGAAAGATCAAGAGCAACATCTGCAACCATGAAATGGAAAGTCACATGGAAGAACCAGGCTGGGATGGTGCCTCCTCTTCCCCAGCTCAGTCCAGGTCTCACGGATACTGGCTCAACCCTCTGCCCACCCATCCTCAAGATCCAAATGTTGTAGTAATCAAGACAAGACCCAAAGATTGTTATAGCAACCTTTGTTCTTTCTCATCGGGTCATGAGATGATGAACTGCTCTGGTGTGAGCTTATTTTCATGCCAAAGGTGTAGGTAATGACTCTTTGCCCTCGGGCACAACACAAAGCTCAATTAGGGTTCACTTTCCAGCTTCTAAAGTCAGGAAAAAAAGGAGCAACCCAAATTCACCATCAGCAAGAAGAAAGCCCCCACAGTCTGAGGCACTGATGTACAACAGTCAGTTTTCTCCTCTAGCAGGACCTCAGCTTCATGAAGAATTTGGGCTGAATGCCCATAGAGAACCAAGTGAAAAAACAGAGGAGGAAGGAGATAATCAGATGAATTATTTTTAATTACACTGAAGATTTGCTAAACTGTGCACAATTTGCTCACTGTCACGAGTTAAGTGAATCTGAAGGTAGTGCTACATATGGTAGCTAAATGCCCCTGAAAAGCACATTCATGAACTCAGCTGAGTGTAGGGTCACTTCCCTTCATTTTGCACCCATGGAGAGGCACCGGAATTGCTCCTGTAAAAGCCTTCTTGCAGTAGATAAGGTCTACTTATGCCAGGTGTAACAGGCATCAAGTCAGCCTGGATCCATCCTGGTGCAAACCTCCCTTAATTTAATTGGAATCATGTGTGTATTTGTAGGTACACAGGCTGATGTCTCACCAGCTCCTTGAGATTTGCATTTCTGTCTTCTTATTAACAATCGCCCAAAGATCCATGATGCTCATTTCACAGACTCACCTTCATGGTACCCTCTAATCCATGTCCCCAGGGCCTACTTCTGACATTCAAGCTTCTGAGCAGCTTACAAGCCTTTATTTATTTATTTATTTATTTGTTTGTTTTCCACATCAAACTGAAGAAGGGAATTATTGTTTCTTCCTCCTGCAAACACGGACCTGCCTTCTCCATTCTCCCCTCCTTCAAATGGTTAAAGACTCGCCTTGACTCCACCATGGGCACAGGAATGCGGGGGCTGGTGGTGCAGGTACTCTTCTAACCTTAAAGCATTGAGGCTGTAGAGATGTGTCCCAGCAAAATCAGTAAGGCAAAACCCTCAGTTTCCTTGGAGATGAATTCTGGCTTGTTGAGAGAAAGGCTCATATGACATGGTGGTCTTCAAAAGCATAGAAATGCACTGATCCTATGTTCTTGGGTGACATGCAAGAACCAAGACAGAAGACAGAAAAACTCAACATGAGCCAGCAGTGTGAGGTTGCAGCTGAGAAGCCAACCGAATCCTTGGCCGCATCAAGAGAAGTGTGACTAGCAGGTCAAGAGAGGTGATTTTGGCCCCACCTGGAGTATTCTTCTGGAGCTCTCAACATAAGAAGGACATTGTGCTGTTGGAACAGGTCCAGAGGAGGGCCATGAAGATGACCAAAGGACTAGAGCAACTCTATTATGAAGACAGGCTGAAGGAGTTGGGGTTGTTCAGCCTGGAGAACAGAAGGCTAGGAGGGGACCTCATAGTAGCTTCTCAGCACCTGAAGGGGGCTACAACAAGGCTAGGGTAGAATAGGATTATGTGAGGGCAGGACTAGGATATGTGAGGGCAGGACTAGGAGTAATGGATGTAAATCAGAAGAGAGGAGATTCAGGCTGGATATAAGAAAGAAATTCTTTACAGAGTGTGGTGAGACACTGGAACAGGTTGCCCAGAGAGGTTGTGGATGCCCCCTCAATTCCTGGAGGTGTTTAAGGCCAGGGTGAACAAGGCACTGAGCAACCTGGTCTAGCGGGAGGTGTTCCTGTCCATGGCAGGGGGGGTTGGAACTAGATGATCTTTAAGGTCCCTTCCAGTTCTATGATTCTGTGATTCTATGGTCTGGCATGACAAGTTGGAAGCATAGTCATCTCATCTTTTGAGGAGCTGATGTGTAATCTTTGTGCTCTTGCAGGAGGGCTGAGAAGAGCAGTTTTAGGGATGTGCCTGGACTAATGTAAAAGTTGCTAGGAAAGTTACGGAGATTAGGAGTTTACTATTTTTTCCACACATAGTCTGGTTGTATTTGTTAGATGGCATTACTACACATTTTAATGTCCTTGAGCATCCCAGTGTGACAGTGTTGATGTCCAGTCAAGACTTGATGACACTGGCATTGGCCCACCTCTTTCTGGCAGACTTGTGGAGCTTGTTCCCAAAGGGCTGTCTGAGAGGGACATCCATCACTCTGCAAAACTCACTCTTCTGCTGGGAGTTTCCCTTCCAGCCTTGTTAAACATGTTAAAGAGATGTGACTCACTGCTCACACTGAAGCCTTTTCTACTTGTTCATCTACTAATAATAGTAATTTCCTGGAAATTAGATCTCAAAAAATGGTTTATAATCGACATTTGATTACTATAATGTTCCAAATTTTCTCATTCCAGCCTCAGATGCTGTGGATCTCATTGCAGCAGCGATATAATTCACTAGCTCTTCCCAGGGTCCTTCTCTTTAATGTCTTAAAATTAGCCATGCTATAACTTCTGTGGATACCACAGGAGACTCGGAGAAGGGAACACTGAAGGATTCCACCTTCTTCTCTCTACCACTGCCTGAGAAAAGGCTTGAGGCCTTTAATGCTACTCCTTGTAGTCTTCTGCTCCGTATCTCTATCTGGTTTTCAGTGCCTGGGTCTTTGATGTTCTCATCAATGACTTCATAGAAATGTGTTCTTCAGCATTACCTGGCAGGTCCTGGCACAGTGACTTGGAGACCAAGAAAGTCTTCAGAGGTCATAGAATCAGTTGAGTTGGAAGCAACCTTTAAAGGTCATCTAGTCCGAGCCTCTGCAGTGAGCAGGGACACCTCACACTAGATCAGGCTGCTCAGAGCCTAGTCTCATAAAGCCTAGCCTTGAATGTTTCCAGGGATGGGGCCACTATAACCACTGTTGGCAACCTGGACCAGTATTTCACCACCCTCACGGTGCAGAACTTCTTCCTCAAGTCTCATCTAAACCTGCCCTGCTTTAGTTTAAAACCACTGCCCCTCATCCTCCTCTTTGGATCCATCAAAATCCCACACTCATACAGAGGCGATGCAGTAGCCAAAAAAACACTGCCTTGCCAACTGTCATAGCAGGATCGGTGAAATCCTAGGAAAATGGAGATGGAAAGGATCTTGGAGTGACTCTGGCAATGGGACCAGCTGAACGATGCTGCTCAAAGCGGATGGAGGTCTTGTTGAAAAGACACCTCCATCAATGCAGGCACAACTTACTCCCCCACCAGCACTTCAGCAGCCTCACTGCTCGAATTGCTCCCCTTGTATCTAGCGTTAGCCTCTCCTGCTGTGGTTTAAGCTCACAGCTACTTATCTTACCTACCAGGAAGAAAAGCTATCCCTTCCTCTTTCTATAAGCCTTCTCTGCACTCCGAGATTATAGCAGTGTCCAACCTCTCCTCCAGCTGAGCAACCCCAACTTCTTCAATCTTTCCTTAGAGGCATTGTTTTCTGTTCTTCTGGTAATTCCCATCTCTATTCTGTGAACTTCCTGCAGACACCCACCCCCTCCTCATCTTGTATGGGAAACTGTAGATTCAGACACAGTATAAGAACTGCATGAATTTGTTACAATTTCAGGGAAGTGCTTCATTTCAACATGTCCTAAATCCAATAGAATTGAAGCATGCGTTTCCCTTTTTAAAAAAGCAGCACTTTGACTCTTCCAGATGAAGTGATGACTCATTAGAAAAAACACTATGATTTTTTTTTAAATATATTTTTTAAAGCTGCTACCTACTGGGAATGAAGATATTCCACTTGGAAAAAAGTAAGAGACAGAGAGAACCTGGCTGGCTTCTGAGCCCTCTGGTCTGACTCACTGGCATTGCAACAGTTCAGAAATTGCAGCCATTCAGAAATTTCACAGAGGCCCTGGTAAAACCCACATGGTCTTTGGTCTCCATTGGAGTGCTCTGGATGACAATATTAAGTAACCCATAACCTTTCTTGTTCACTTCTTGGGGACTTCGATTCAGAAATAAGAGCTGTTCTCAGGATCACCAGTAGGAGGAAAAGGGATTTCTGACTATAGGAGGACATGAGAATGATTAGGAGGCTGGAGCACCTCTGCTACAAAGACAGTTGAGACAACTGGGTTGTTCAGCTTGGAGAAGGCTGTGGGGTGACCTTACAGTGGCCTCCCAGTACCTGAAGGGGCAAAGATGGAAAGGGGCTGTTTGCCAGGGCATGGAGTGATAGGTTAGGTCCTGGAACAGGCTGCCGAGGGAGGTTGTGGATGCCCCGTCCTTGGAGGTGTTCAGGGCCAGGTTGGACAGGGCTCTGGGCAACCTGATCTAGTAAATGTGTTTGTTTGGTGGCCCTGCTAGGCAGGGGGGTTGGAACTACATGATCCTTGAGGTCCTTTCCAACCAGGGTCATTCTGTGATTCTGTGATTCTCTGACAAGGGACAATAGTTTTAAACTAGAGCAGGGCATATTTAGATGAGACATTAGAGGAAGTTCTTCACAATGAAGGTGGTGAGACACTGATCCAGGTTGCCAAGAGAGGTGGTTGAGGACTCATCCCTGGAGACATTCAAGGCCAGGCCTGATGAGACTCTGTGCAGCCTGATCTAGTACAGGATGTTCCTACTTGCTGCAGAGGGGTTGGACTAGATGGCCTTTGAAGGTCCCTTCCAACCCAACACATTCTCTGATTCTATGATTTGTGATCTGGGAGAGGTGTTTCTCCATCTAGAACACCTAGACGGAGACATGTATCTGTGATATGGTGTGAGTTTTCCCATGGATTGTGCCTTTCTAGCCTGCACCTTACCTAGTGTCAACTGGGAGCACCAAAGAGATGTGTTAAACCCAGAGGGGTGAGAGAAGGCCAGAAAGCCAGAACAGCTCCATAGAGTGGGACACACTACTGTTCCCTTGGAAATAAACAGAAGGACAAGTAGCATCCAATGTGGCATAACAAAGGGCTGGTGAAAGATAGGATTGTAAAGAAAGAACCTATAGTGAAAAATGGAGAAGGGGAAGAAAACTAAACAAGAATATACAGTCAGTTAAGGCTTGCAGGGAAAAGATAAGGCCAGCTCAGAGAGCAGAAAGGCTTAAGGGGAATAAAAAGAGCTTTTACAATTATATCAGGGAAAAGGGAATACTAGAGAGAAAGTAGTTCCATTAATAAATGAAGAAGGAGACAAAATCAATGGCGTTGCTAAAATGGCAGAGCCACTGAACTCCCTTGCTCCAGCAGTACTTAACAAGGTGAGAAGAGGGGAACAGAAGTTATAAAATAATGAGGGTTTTGAATGCCTGATTCTTCAGGGGAAAAATGTTTTGAAGGAGAAGGCACCTTGGAAGATGAGGAATGCAGTACAACAAACAGATGTGTACACCCATACCATCTGGGAACTATCCTATCAAATCAGCAATGGCTTCTGGAGAATAATAGGAAAATAGGTAAGGATGGTCAAGTGTGATAGTGTATTAAACTGTTAGCTCCAGAANGGGGGGGCATCCATGGAGCCTGCAATTACTTTAAGTAGTGAAATAATTTTCATGTAAACCACATTAATGTCCAACAGTGAGAAACAGTTGAGCCTTGAGGAGCAAACCCCAGTCCTGTGAATCATAGAATCGTATAATGGCTTGGGTTGGAGGATGCCCCCTCTCTAGAGGTGGATGAGTCATTGAGCAACATGATCTTGTGTGAGGTTTCCCTCCCCATGGCAGGGGGGTTGGAAGTAGATGATCTTTAAGGTCCTTTCCAACCCAAACCATTCTATGATTCTGTGATCCCTGCTCACTGCAGGTGACAGTTCAGATGACCTCTGAAGGTCTGCTACAACTATAGTGTGGTTGGGTCTGGCTGCAGGATGTGGCTTGTAGCCAAACTTGTAGCAGGCATGGCAGGTGTTTAGGTAGAAACCCAGATCAAAATGGAAGTTCCATCTCAATATGAGGAGGAACTTCTTTCCTGTGAAGGTGGCAGAGCCCTGGTACAGGATGCCCAGATAGGTGGTGGAGTCTCTGTCTCTGGAGACATTCAAAGGGATGGCACAGCCAAAGGGAATAGCGGATTAATTGTTGTGCAAAATGTCTTCGCCACCAGCAAGATGCTAAAAACAAGCAGTGATGGTCAAAATCCCCACTGATTATGTCATGGTGAAGCCTTCCAGGGAATTCAGTGGGAAGAAAACAAATCTTGCAAAAAGCTTTGGAGCAGAGAAAACTCTCTCCTTTTGCCCTGAAACAGGCTGCCAAGAGAGATGATGGAGGCTCCATCGCTGAAGACACTTAAGGCCAGGCTTGATGAGGCTCTGAGCAACCTCATCTAGTACAGGATGTCCCTGGTCACTGTAGGACTAGATAACCTTTAAAGGTCCCTTCCAACTTTATGATTCTGTGACTTCTCTGCTCGCCAGGGCATCTGAAAAAAGAGTAGCATGTAGAGAATGACATTTTGAAAAAAAAAAATTTTTTTTTTCTTAACAGAACATGGGTATTAAATTGCCATTTTAAACTACAGTAATTTATTCAATTTACAGTCAAAATATTACAGGTTTGTCATTTTAGGTTCCTGTGACAGAAACGCATTGTGATAGTCTTTCGCTGCAGTGAAATTAGAAAATGGTGCTCAGATAAAAGGCACCCAGGAGTGAGTGAGTGGCAGGTGTAGGGGGAGGCAGCAGAGATGCTTCACTTCCACCTGCCAAAAAAAAAACCTGGGAAGCGTCCTCGCCATCAAGTGGTCGGCCAGAGGCAGCTTCGCACAAGTCTCAGGCATTTCAACTGATAAATTCAGCTGATAAATACAGCGTTTTGGGCAGGTAAATTTCGGAAAGACAATCTTAGCATGCAGGGCTCGTGTTCCACCGGCTTCAGGCACCTGCCAGTCACTGCTGTCTGAGGGAGCCCAGCAGAGTGATGCTCAGTCCTTTGCTCCCACACCAGGTTGGTTTGGCTGCTCATCAGAGACCATCAGGCTGATTTTTCTCTGTTCTCCCTGATGTTTCTTTAATTTTTTTAATTTTTTTTTTTTTTTAGGGTTCCTAAAACCCTAAAAGTCCCTTGGAAGGGACTTCAAAGATCATCTAGTTCCAACCCTCCTGCCATGGGCAGGGACACAGAATTACAGAATATCAGGGATTGGAAAGGACCTCAGGATATCATCTAGTCCAATCAACACCTCCCACCAGACCAGGTTGCTCAATGCCTCATCCAGCCTGGTTTAAAACACTTCCCTGGAGGGGGCATCCACAGCCTCTCTGGGCAACCCGTTTAGTGTCTCACCACCCTCACTGTAAGGAATGGGAATGGAGTTTATCAGCACTGGTTTTCAGATCCCACTTCACAGAATCACAGAATGACACAGGTTGGAAGGTACCTCTGGAGATCACCCAGTCCAATTCCCTGCCACAAGAGGGTCACCCAGAACAAGTCATAGAGTTATAGAATGGTTTGAGTTGGAAGGGACCTTAAAGATCATCTAGTTCCAACCACCCTGCCATGGGCAGGGACAACTCCCACTAGACCAGGTTGTTCAATGCCTCATCCAGTCTGGCCTTAAACACCTCCAGGAATCGAAGGAACATCCACAACCTCTCTGGGCAGCCTGTTCCGGTGTTTCACCATCCCCACAGTAAAGAAGTAATGCAGAAACACACGCAGGAGGAGTCGGAATGTCTCCAGAGATGGAGACTCCACAACCTCTCTGTGCAGCCTGTGCAGCCACCCTCACAGGAGACAAATTCCTCCTCATGTTTAGATAGAACTTCCCAGTTTGTACCTGCTGCTGCTGCTTATCCTGTCCCTGGGAATGTCCTGGCTCTGTCGGCAATAGGGTTCACCTCCCCCATGCCCGGGCAAGGCCACAGCCCAGCCCAGCCCAGCCCGCGGGGCCGTGCCCAGGAAAGGGGCTGCAGGAAGTGGCGGCGGGTGAGGGCTGGGTTGTCCCCGGGTGGTGCTGGCGACCGAAGGTACCGTAATGCTGTTTGTACGCTCTTTTATGCGTTCTCTTGTTTTTTTTTTCTTGTCCCCTTTCCTCTTCTGTTGAACTGCCTTTGTTTCAACCCGCCCGTCTTGAATTTTGAATCACCTATTTGCCTCCCCTCTCCTTCCAACCTCCCGGCAAAGGGGCTGTTGGGAGCAGGGGACACGTGGCTCTTTGATGTCTGAACCCAAGCCAGGATGGGGAATCACTGAGCAGGCAGTCCCCATCCTCCTGACACCCTTAAACTGAGCGTTGATAAGGTCCCCCCTCAGCTTTCTTTTTTCAGACGGGACAAACCCAAGTCCCTCAGGCTTTCTTTATCCTTCCTGTCCCCTAAGCATCTGCCCTGCTTATGACAGGGGGGTGGGAACTAGGTGATCTTTAAGGTCTCTTCCAACCCAAACTATTCTATGATTCTATCTTGGTGGCCCTTTGCTGTCCTCTCTCCATCAATTCCTTGTCCTCGAACTGGGGAGACCAGAACTTGGACATAGTGCTCCAAATGTGGCTTTATCAGGGTAGAGCAGAGAAGGTGGGTGACCTCCTTTGACCTGCTCCACATCGTCTTGTTGCCCCCCAGGATGCCACCAGCCTTCTGGGCCACAAGGGCACATTGTTCATCCTGTTGTCCACCAGGAGTCCCAGGGATTTTGCCACAGATCTGCTCTCCAGCATGTCAGCCCCAACCTGTACTGGTACCATTTTGTATAGAACTTGGTCACTGATCTTTTATCTGTGAGCTCTGCGCCCTCGAGATCTTGGCGCATGACATTGTCTATGCAAATTCACTGCTGTGTTACTTTCTTTATTTCCATCTGTCAGGGAAGAATTAAGTCTTTCAAGCTTATTAGTTCTTGAAAACCAATCTCTTCCAGGTTAAGGAACCGTTTCTGTGGTCTCTGCTGGGCCATCTGACACTCCCCCAAGCCACTAAGCTTGAGGTTTTTTGGGTATGATCAAAGCAGACCAAGCTCCTGATAATTAAAGGCTCTTGCAGTGCTAGTGCTTACAACTTCACCACCTCCTCAAGGACCATCCAGCTTGCCTTTGCATGAAATCCCTCTCTATGGAGACAGGAATGAAATGTGACTCTTCTCATAGCCACTGCTGCGCAGATATTTTAGAGTTGGGGCAATTCCTCAGCAGAGGAAGGCTTTTTGCCAAGCATCAGAATTTTCTAGGGAAAGATTGATTTTCGTGGAATTTCTTTGCAGGAAAATGAAATGAAATGCTTTCCTCCAGTGATAAAGCTTTACCTCTGCATCTCTCTGTGTTTCATGGGCTTCCCAGGAAGTGCAAGCAGCAGTTTAAGGTGACTGTCACCATAGGTAATACTTTTGAGAGAATAGAGGGAATAGAGGGAATTGGGGAACAGAGGGATCAGATTTCCCAGAGAGTTGGTGGAGGCCCCATCCCTGCTGATGTTTCAGGCCAGCCTTGCTGAGGCTCTGAGTAACCCGATGTGGTGCAAGAGAAGAGAAGGGGCAGGACCTCATAGTAGCTTCTCAGTACCTGAAGGGGTCCTACAGAAAGGCTGGGGGAGGACTTTTTAATAGGGTAGAGGGTGGCAAGACTAGGAGTAATGGATGCAAACTGGAAGAGGGGAGATTTAGGCTGGATACAAGAAAGAAGTTCTTCACAGTGGTGAGACACTGGAAGAGGTTGCCCAGAGAGGTTATGGATGCCCCTCCCTGGAGGTGTTTAAGGCCAGGCTGGATGAGGCACTGAGCAACCTGATCTAGCGGGAGGTGTCTCTTCCTATGGCAGAGGGGTTGGAACTAGATGATCTTTAAGGTGCCTTCCAACCCAAACCATTCTATGATTCTATAATTCCCTGCTCACTGCAGGTGACAGTCTAGATGACCTTTGAAGGTCCCCTACAACTCTGTGATTCTGTGTGGGGTATGCAATAGGCTGTGTCCTCCCCCCAGAAATGAGTAGTTGGCACTTCCCCACTGGTTCAGGGAAGCAAGTGGAGAGGTCCGGGCAGCCTTTTTTGCCAGTGCTCTCTCTGGCAATCCCTTCTCCTCCCCCAGTTTAATTCTTCGAGTGTGATATCCATGAGGCAAAGGATGAATTTCAGCTGTAAAGACTGCCAGTCAGCTCCTGACTTCTACACCACTGGCAACAGGGTTTACTAAAATGCTATTACAGGTTGCTGCAACCTCTCATCCTGTGCATCCCAATTCCAACACCTCCCCGTCCCCCCCGACCTGCTAAAAATCCCCCATTGTAGTGGTTTCAATAAATACCCCCTCATTAAGAAGCTATTACTGAAATGGCTGGGCTTCACCTGGCTGCCTTAATGCAGGAACTATATTTCATATTTATTTGTTCTGTTTGTTTATTTTGCTGGACCACCCCATGAACCTGGGAGAAATGCGCCAGGGAAAAAAAAATTATAGCAACGCCAACTATTCTGGGAGATACACGAGCCCCTCCGTGTTTATCAGGTTGAGGGCACTGTATTTTGATGTCAATAAGCAATTTTTCCAGCCCGGTCTTCTGCCCGACCCTTTTAATCCATCAATATATTATTAGAGATAAAGTTGGTGGAAGCCTGCTGCAGTTAGAAGATAAATGACATCTCTGAAGTCAGGCATTAAAGACTAGATTAAGGCCTTGTGACACCGTTTTCAGTGCTCATCTGTGCACTTCTGTTCAACCTATCACACTGAGTGACAAGAAAGAAAAATAATGAACTGGGCCAAGGAAAGAAGAAGGGAAAAAAAAAAAAGGCAGAGAGAGAGAGATTTTTCCCCCCCTTCCTAACGCACAAACTACATCAGTTCACACTCAGGATTAGACTGTATTTTAAAAAAGGAGAAGGGGGGAGGCTGGAACTGGAAGGGACTATACAGATTAAAATAGGAAAAAAAGGGGAGGTTGAATGAGAAATTGCAGTTTGGTTTTGTCCTAGGTATTATTATTTTTTTTTTTTTTATTTTCTGTTTGATTCCATTTTATTTTATCCGCCTTGGTGTTCCGTTTCATTTCTTTATTTCATTTTATTTTTAAACTTGCAGGAGTGACCTAGTTGAGTTTACAGGATCCTAAGGGTTTTGTCTGGAGCTAGGGCAAATCCCATTTAGGACCAAGGAAATACATCCTTTCAAGAGACCAATTTAAAATGTCAGCATTTTAAATGTCCCTCTCCCTCCCCTTGCCACCCTTTGTCTTGGTGCAGTTGTGGCAATGCTTGGGTTGGTTGTTTAACACTTATTTTACAGACATCCATGATAGTAGAATAACAAGGCATAGTATTATAAACATATCTTTAGGGACAAACCATATGCTACCAAGGAGGAATGATTTTTTCCATATTCTGACCCACTCTTTTTACCCTCCCAGCATCTGTGGCTCCTTCCAGCTGCCTTTGAACAGCATCTACACCTCACTGCTGCTCCTGGGTGTACTGCTTCTCAGCATCAGCTTTTCACCATCACAGAATTATTGCAGGAGCCTACAAGAAATCTGGGGAGGGACTGTTTGCAGGAGCATGAAGCAACAGGACAAGGGGCAATGGTCTCACCACTGATGGTGGTGAGACACTGGCATGGGTTGCCCTGAGAGGTGGTGGAAGCCCCATCCCTGGAGACATCCAAGGCCAGGTTTGCTGAGGCTCTGAGCAACCTGATCTAGTGCAAGATGTCCCTGCTCACTGTAGGGGGGTTGGAATAGCTGGCCCTTGAAGATGCCTTCCTACTCAACACATTCTATGATTCTCTGATTAACAGGGACCTCACTTCTGTCATTCCCAGGGAAAAATCTTTCCCTGCCAGTTAGAAAGAGGGGTCAGATGACTTGAGGGTCCTTGTCCTACCTTTGGGGAAAGTGCCCCCAGTGAGCAGGCTGTTGGAAGATCCACCATCATGGCAGAGCAGAGGAGCCTGTGCTGAATCTCACCTGGAATCTGATGTGCCTCACCAAGATCTGCATTCTGTAGAGTATGTACATAGAGTATGTACATTGCTGCCGTCTTCTTTTGAAGATATTTTTTAATGTCTTAAAAAAAAGAGATTACTTTGTTACAATCATTCAGCAAAGGGTTTCTGTGCCTGTAGAAAATATTAATAGACTATTATGAGGTCCTACAACTAATTTTTCCACACATATCATCTGTCTTTGCATGGTTATTAAACTCCAACAATATTTCATGCAATGCTTTCCTGCTAAATTAATTTGGTTTCTTCTTCTCCTGCTTCTTTTTTTTTCCTCCTTCTATAACCTTTAAAATTAAATTGAATCTTCATAATTATGGGTTTTTTTGTTGTTCCTCATATCTTTTTCATTTCAATTTTCCTATCAAAGTGGCTATACAGTTTAATAAAGATGTAAAGAACAGAAATGAAAGTGTAAGGGACAGGAAGGGCTGTGTTGGGATCAGTGATGGGGGGCTCTGAGAGAGCTGGGAAGCCCTGGAAAGGATAGGATGGAGGTGAGCAGAGAGATGAAGAGCACCTTTCTGGGTTTGCTCCAGACTACATACAAAGTGCTGTGGGAGAAACTGTTGCTCAAAACATGGGAACATGGAGAAAGTGTGTTCTCAAGAGGAATAATCCTGGATGATCCATGAATTTGTTGTTGATATCTTTTAGCTTGGGATCACCCGGTGGTCATTGTGAGCCAGAGTGGTAAGAGGAGATGCCCTTTGGGCAAAGCCCATTGATTGCATGAGGAAATGCCTCTGTGCACATTCAGATGCAACCTGCAGGACTGCTGGGTGCAGGATTCTGGAACATTCCTGAGGTTACTCAGTCTGTAAGTTCTCCCTCTGATCTTCTTCTCCAGTTGTTATTTCTTAAAAGACTGGATATTCTGGACAGGAGATCCCAACTGAGGAAACAAGTGCTTTGTTTGGATCTGTCTCAAAGCCCCAGCGAAGAGTTTGCTGATGTCCTCAGATAGCTGCCTGTATCTGTTGGCATGGGGCTTTTAATAATTTCCCACACTACCCAGAGAGGTAGTGTGGACAGGTCTTCTGGATGGCAGAGCTGGGTCAGAATTCAACTGATGGTAATTCTTTCTACCCAGCATATCCATTGGGTACTCCTGGGAGATTAAGTTGTCAATCTGCATTACTTATTAACCTTCAAAAATCAGGGACTTTTACTCTTTTTTTCTCTCCTTTTGTCTTGGAATCTTTCCAGTGGAAGGCTGGTCAATATAGAAAGCAAATAGAATTATTCTCAATAAGGAACAACTGTCCTACCAAGACATCAGTGTGGCTTACATGTTTTTTCTACCTTTTCCTGGAAGTACTGTTAGTTAATTCCCTCTGGGAGCTTGCCTTACAAATGGATACCCATTACTAAGGACATGACGTTAGTGCCTTGGTGGCCAAGTCACTGACCTGAAACCAAGGATAGCTCTTGTAAAGGTCTGATCCACTTAGGATTGTCTAAACTGCATTGGGGACCACATCCTTTATGGGACAGACCAGTAACTTATCTTCCCTAGAGGAAAGTTAACCAGAAGCCAGCAGTAGAATTTTCTATTCAACTAGGCAGCAGCAAGCTCTTTAAACTTTTTGACAGTGAGGGTGACAGAACAGTGGCACAGGCTGCCCAGAGAGGGTGTGGGGTCTTACTCTCTGGAGATATTCAAACCCCACCTGGATGCCTTCCTGTGTGACCTGATGTAGGTATTCCTGCTCCAGCAGGGGGATTGATCTAGATGATCTCTTTGAGGTCCGTTCCAATCCCTGACATTCTATGATTCTGTCATTCTGTAAGTGCAGGTTTGTGAGCTTGGTAGAAAATGGTTCATGAAGTTGAATGTCCCACCATGACCAAGGAGCTTGCTCTCAAACTCCCAGGAGATGCTAACATCATGCTAACATCATGATTGCAGTTGGCCATCCTTGGTGAGAGGCCCATGTCCTTGTCACCACTCCCCAAAGGAAAGGACTGTTTTGTGGGTTGACGTGCACTTACCAATAGGTGGCACCAGTGGAACAGAAATATCTAACTCTGCACATTTTTTTGGAGAGGAGAATTTTCACCTGGGTGGCTGTAGACTTTTCCACAGATGAGGTATTGACTATGAGTTGCTATCACAGTTGGAACACACTGGAATATAGGAGAATGTTAAAAAAAAAAAAGATGTGGCAATAGGAAGCAACCCAAAATGTATGTTGATATTGCGGAATCTCATGAGGTGACATTCACATGCTGAGAATCACAGGATCACAGAATATCAGGGACAGAATATTGGAAGGGACCTCAAGAAGAATGATAAATATTTAACCCACCATATTTAATAGCATGAACAAGCTGGAACATAGAAGGTTCCAGAGAAATGTAAGAACAAACGTTTCAATAAGGGTAACAAAACACTGGAACAGACTGCCCAGAGAGGTTGTGGCATCTCCTTCTCTGGAGACATTCAAAACCCATCTGGATGAGTTCTTGTGTGATCTGGTCTATGTGTTCCTGCTCTGGCAGGGGACTTGGACTAGATGATCTCTTGATGTCCCTTCCAATACCTGATATTCTGTGATTCTGTGATCAGTTCTTATTCATAATTCAGAGTGAGTTGTACGGATATGGTTCATGTGATCATAGAAAAAGCCCACAGTTTTTCATGAATGGAAGAAACAATCCATTTTCCACAGTAATCCCTTATTTCCCAGAGTCACTGGATATCCAGCAGAAACATCTGTAGTCCCACGCAGGAGGACTGAACCTTCTTCCAATGGCCTCAAATGGAGCAGTGGCAAGAGAGGAATCAGCGTGTGGACAAGGTACTGAGCAACCTGATCCAGTGGGAGGTGTCCCTGCCCATGGCAGGGGGGTCTGGAACTAGATGGTCTTTAAGGTCCCTTCCAACCCAAACTATTATATGATTCTATGTGAACCAGATCCTGCTCTCCCTTGCACTAATTTTAGACAATTATTGTTTTGCTTCATAATATAGTCACACCACCATGTTCTTCTCTAGAACTGGGGACCTCTAGAATGTTTTTTTGAAACTGGGGTGCAGGAAGGACAATGATTGTGTGATAAAGCCCCAAACCCTTGATAACTATGATCCTGCCTGGACTTTAATATTTGGCTTATGCCACATGTTTCATACAGTTAAAAACCAGTAACCTTGTTTCCTGGTGTTTTAAAGATGATGAATGTTATCCTTCACATCCCTTTGCTCATCAGCCATGTGTTTATGTACTGAGCATCTGGCTATGTTGTTATTTATATTAGAAGAGGCTGAACTGAAAAAAAGGCCCTCAGCAACCTCCAAGGAAATCAAAACACTTTTGGGCCAAACTGAAGTCAAATGCTAATTTTTCCCCTATGA
This sequence comes from Turnix velox, assembly GCA_013400935.1. NCBI lineage: Eukaryota > Metazoa > Chordata > Aves > Charadriiformes > Turnicidae > Turnix > Turnix velox. The sequence continues at coordinate 259,624 of VZTY01023890.1, read as the reverse complement.
ACCACTGCCACAGCAAAATATTTACTAGTGATGATTATTCAGGCTCCCCATGCTAAGTTTTTACTGTGAGCTTTACTGGCATGTTTGCATTTATAATATGACAAAAGTTCCTTGATTGTCAGTTAAGTAATAATTTAGTGTTAAGATATGAAAAAAAAAAAAAAAAAAGGGAACTAAGAGCTTTGGTACAGGAGTTCAGAGACTGTACAGCAATGCCAAAATGTGTGGCATTGATTCACCCATTACTGCTGCCAATGTCTATGTCCCATCCTGAAGTGTAGGTGGAACAGCAGCTTGGAGTTAGTTCAGTGAAGTTAGCTTAGAAATTGTAAAACTCCTCTCCATGTAGACCTTGAATGCTTTCAGGTTTTGTCTGTGGAAGCAAAAGAGAAAGTATTGTTTGATGTTTCAGAGTGAAGGAAGATGATGGCCTCCTGGAGCTGGCTGATCTGACAGTGGTCCAGAAAACAACCCAGACCTTGTGTGCTGGTGTGTTGGCAGAAGTTCAGGTATTTCCATTGTTCCCACAGGTTTTTTCTCTCCTAGTTGCAGGTCTCAGCCAAGCTTCTTTGTTTATCTTGACCCTCTCCATCCATGCATGGAAACCTGGATGGTGGTGCGCTTTGCAGTTCATAGAATCATAGAATGATTTGGGTTGGAAGGGACCTTAAAGATTATCTTCTTACAATCCCTTGCTCTGGAGAGGGACACCTTCCACTAAACCAGATGCTCCAAGCTCAGCTTGAGCTTGAACTCCTCCATTCATTTTCTTCTGATCACTGTTGAATTTTAGGCTTGAGTTTGAAAGACTTTTCTGCAAGGAAACCTGGTGATTCAACTCAGGTTGAATTCCACCCCTCTTCAGAACCCCCTTTTTCTTTGTTTGCATTGATTCTTCTGATACCCAAGCTGGGTTTCTCCCCTTCCCGCATCTCCAGGATGTGCCATGCTTCCTGGTGGTGAACACCCATCCATTATTCTGCTGAGACGCATGTGTGGGCACTTCCCCAGCACTTGGTCGGCATTTGGTGAAGGAGAGACCTCTAATTAAAATGTCATCAGGAAAACAGACCACATAATCAAGTTCTGCAAAAGCTGGTCCATCACAGACAGAAAAAAAAAAAAATTAGCGTCTCTCTTTAAAGATAATGCAGCATCCTGAGAAGGAGTGGGTGCATGCATGCTGAGGGGAGGGGATGGTGGTGTGGAAGAGCGGGCATGGGACTGGGCAGGAGCATTTGCAATCAGGTACTCATCAGGCTTTGGATCTGGCTCTGTTTTCCACTCAGCACTTAACAAATCAAGGAAGAAATGCCCCTGCCTGGGGTCACAGATAAATCTTCTGCCCTGGACAAAGGGTAGATCTCCTTGTCAGTGCACTGATTTATTGTGACCTTATAGTCAGATTCTCTAATTTCTGCTGGTGGCTATAGGTGCCACCAGTGATTTGTTTCCTTTCTTGATACTCTCACTGCCCGCTGGGGACTGCTGTGGGCTGGCTGCCATCTCTTTGGAGGCAAGCTTTGTGTGACTGTGTCTGCCTGGGTCAGCTCTGCTATTGGCTTTGGTGGAAAAAGGGTTTTCTGTGCCTGAGAGTTGGGACGCCCCAAATTACTCTTCTTTGTCTTCCCTGAGCCCATAGCAGAAGTGAGGAGAGCTGGAAGGGTCTCAGATAGGTCCATGGGGATGACATAGACCAAACCTAGAGCTATGAGGTTGTAGAGAGAGCTGCTTTTTTTCTCAGAAGTGTTGGTTTCTCCACCACGTGCTGCAGAGGAGCAACTACATCTTGACTTGACAATGGTGAAGAAGGAAAAACCCACCCTGTCCTTCATCCTATCTGGCATTCATTCCTGCTGGTAAAAAGTAATATCCTTATTTAATTTAAGTCTAGTTTCTATCCACTGTATTTATTACTTTGCCATGTTCTCCAGCTGGAAGGTGCCCAGAGCCCCTCAAGAGCCAACCTCTCAGTTCTTTCTGATACATGGCAGAGGTTATGTTCCTCAAGCATCTTACCACCAACTATTGTCCCGCAACCTCTGATGCCTTTTATCTGCTCCTCTCCAGCCACACAACATCGCTGGTGAAGCCCAGAGCCCAGAACGTTGTCCTATCCACTGCCCCAAGTCTAAAATGCTGAGACAAATCACCTTGGTGGCCTTCCCTCACCAGCTAAGGCTCTCCAAAAGTGCTTTCGTCTGGTGCTAGGTTCTCTGTAGCTGATATAGTAGGGGGGATCTGGGTTTCAGAGACAAATTTTAAAAGGAGAATTTTTCTTTGCCCTTCACTGGGCATTTAAAGGGGTTGGGGTCAACCCCCTCTCCATGCATGTGCTGCTGTCTCAGCTCAATAGTCAGGCAGATACAGGCAGATGTGGCAGGAGTTTCTATCATCTTAGACCACTGCAGCTTTTCTTTAACACTCATAAATTGCCAGGTACCTAAGCCACCTAAAATGTTTTTCACAGAGCCTAGTATAGCAGAGCCTTGATCTCTGTTGGAACTCCTATGGCAAATAATTGACAATTTATTGTATTTACTTTAAGAGAAAAAAATAACAACAACAACACAGAAATGAACATACCAACACTGGGAGTGATATTTGTCTGTATTTTAAAGCACATATCCTGGCAATGTAAATTCATGCTTCATGCAAAACTCTGCTGAAGCACTTTGCTGTGTGCAGAAATCTCCAAGCCCAGCATTGCCCTATCTCTTTCTTCTTTACAAACATACAAAAGGATAATAAAATAGCTAAGCAGCAAGAGCAGTAAAATTTTGTGCCCTGAGAGGGAAAATGGCATATATTGCCCTGAGCCTTTAGCAGAGGCCAAAATATATATAGAGAGACTTGGGAACTATTTTCTTTCCTAGTGTAGTATTTTACCTCTATTGCCCTCAGAACCAGTCAATATTTGTATAATATATATATAAAAATAACCTTAGATAGATGGATAAAACCCAAGTAAAATTCACCTCGGAAAGCCTTTTATTCCAACTGGAAAATTGCCCTGCAAATGTACTCAACACAATACCCACTACTTCACTTGGAGGTGACAGTTGCAGCTGTTAACGCCGCTGCATTATCTCATCCAAGGAGACAAATTCCAGGCTATATGTCACTGTAGCCAGGTAATGTATATATGCCCTAAAGACCACTCCAGCCTGATCTGTCTTGCCATATAGATTTCAGATATGGATGTGTACTTCCCAAGTTCTTTTTTTTTTTCTCTCCCTTCCCCCTTGATAATCAGGGAACACAGAGTTAGTAAAACATCGCTGTTTTCCCCGCTCTTGTGCCTGTTTTGGAGGCAAGAAGGGAGAGAAGCCTGCCGGCATTCTGCATCCCAGGGGTGGAGGAGGGAGAATTTGTCTCCTTGGTGCATGGGAGTGATGTTCCTCAGGGCTTGCCTGTGTCCATGAGCACCAAGGCAAGGGAGAATATGGCAGAGATTTGCTATTGCTTCCTTTTTCCATGCTCAAGCTCCAGCATGGTCCCTGATGAGATTTTCAGAGCTGTGCTTCCTTGTTAACCCTGCATCCTTTTGCAAATTTCAACTGAGGGATATGGTAAGGAATTCTGGGGCTGTCAGGAAAGAAAATACTTAATTAGGGGAAAAAAAAAAATCATCCATTAGGATTTTACGTAGTCTCAGGAGTCTTGCCATTATTTGAGACACTTAAGATCACTTGACAAAGCCCTGGAGAATATACAGAAAGCTAGACAGAGACTTTGGATAGATGTTTTAAAGTATCTAATGCGTCTTTTCCATCTCTATCCACTAAAATGTGACTAATATTCTTCATTATAACTATTATAATGGTGTCCTGAAAGAGCCTGGCACTGCCGTGTGCTAGGTGCTGTCTGTTCCTCCCTGGCTCTTTCTCACCATTAATTTTCAAGGCAAACATCTGTGCTGCAAGCTGTAGTGACTCTACAGTCGCTTGCTGGAGAAGACCCTGTTTGGCAGATGTTGGCAGTGCCATAAGGAATACTGAGGATCTCCATGGGGAGCTGAGGTGAGATTTGGAGTTGAACATTGCTTCCCAGATCCTTGGAGGAACCCTGGCAGCTTTCTATGCTGCAGCTGGGACAGTAACTCCTTCCCTTGGATCTGGGATTACATGGAAAATAAAAGGCTGGTTGGCTCTAGCTGGGAGCTAACTTCTTTATGGGGGTGTGGAATTCATCTTCATCATAGGTTTTTAAAATGTTAATGAGTAGGAAGAGGTCCTTGCTAGAGGAAAGCACATTGCCTCAGCGAATTTTCAACCCTTGTGCCTTGCAGTGTGCTTTTGTAGCACCAAAAGTGTCAATCACGTGGAGATGGAGACAATTAGTGATTATTGAGAAGCTGCTAAACCCATGTGGGAACCCAGAGCAGCTCCACAGAAGGGTGAAATCAAGGAAGACCAATGCTGGTGAGCACCTGTGGTCATGCACCTTTTGCTTGATGCGGGGAACAGGGAAAAAGTTGATGGGCAGCTCTGAATAAAGTTTAAAAAAGAAAAGAATTAAAAAATTAAATCAAGTAGGCATTTTTATCTGACTAATTTTCTTTCCCAGAATTAGTTGCTTGAATGGTGAAACCTGCTGGAGCAAAAAAGTGAGAAAAGCCTTGGACCGAGTGGCTGCGCCTCCCAGGCCCTGAAATTTAAGATCTTTATAAATGATCTGTTAAAACTATAGTGACGATAAGCTTATGAATCATGATCTATATTAATCAGGGCTGCTGATACGGAAAGATTAATTGAAACGTGCAGTTCTACACAAATGATAAAGTGGTAACAATTTAATATCAGACAAGGAGAGTGAAGAAATTACACTCCAAGCTTCATGCATCATTACTATGGATATTAATATTTTACACAGTGCAACAGCATCGGGAATCATAATGAAAATCCATAACTAGTGCACAGACATGATTAAATACAACAGTCTTTAGGTGCTGTTTGGTGACGGGGGCTTAGCCATATTTCACTCCTGCTGCCGGTGGTTCGAGTGATAGAGTCTAGACGTGGGTGATTAAAAAGTCTTCCTCCTAAAGGCTGTTAACCTTTTACTACTGAAATGAATTTCTTTGATTTTTAAATTATGCCGCTCACTCTGTGGAGTTTTTTTTAATTTTTTTTTTTTCCCAAATCAAAACCTTGGCCAGAATATCGATAGACTGGGTTCCCCCAGGTGTTTGACAAAGCAGAAGCAAAGCACCACCATGGCAGCAGGCATTGAAGGAGGGAGGGAGAGGAGGAGGTGAGGGGGAGAAAGAAAACAGGTTAAAAAAACAGGTTTTCAGTGCTCATCATTATGGTGGTGCATATATTAGAGGCAATACCCTGTGCTGCAGTGGGCCATAAAGGTTTTATCCACGGGAGTGTGGAATGGGCGCATTACTCACCAGTGGCACCAGCACGGGTGAGTTATGCTCCTCATTCCTAACCCGTGCCCATAAAAACTTTATGCTGCACCATGCTGTGACGTCTTTTCTGGATGTGGGATTCATCAGCTCTAATGGCAGCGAGATGGGGCCCTTGGGTGAGATGCAGTGTGCCGAAGGAAGTCAGCCCTGACTCAGCGGTAGGAAGAGAAACTCTTTTTTTTTTTTTTTTTTTTTTTTTTTACTTTTTTTTTTTTTTTTGGTACCTGTTTATATCCTCTGAACTCAAAGCTTGAAGAAATTACCTCTTTGACAAGGATCCAAACCAGTCATTGTGTTACTTCATCTCCTGAAATCATGGCAGGTTTTAAGTCTTGCCTCCTTGGACCACACTGGTGGTGGTTAGAGATGTCCCACCCCATCCACCATGCAGGGAAGGGCTTGCTCCTGGTTCTGCAGCAGTGTGGGATGCAGATCTGGCACCCTGCAATTTGCATGGCTGGTGGTGATGCAGCTGACGTGGGAGAGGAAGATAAACATGCAGGAGAGGGTTTGGAGGTGCCATAGGCTGGTTTAGGTGGCACCTGCCTGAAGGCAATTGTAGGTCTGTATTATGACAGACCAGAAGGCTGGTAAAGACTGCAACAAAGCATAGGTGCACACAGATTGCCAGCTGGTTCCTCTGGAAGTTTGCCTTCTCAAGGGTAGAATAAACAGTGACCAGTCAGCAGTAATCACACCATAATCCTATAACATATATGGCAACCAATATCTAATACCCATTAAGTCTGAGTCATAGAGTTGGAAGGGACCTTTAAAGACCATCTAGTCCAACCCCCCCTGCAGTGAGAGGGAACATCCTGCTCTAGTTCAGGTTGCTCAGAATCTCATCAAGCTCAGCCTTGAATGTGTCCAGGGATGGGGCCTCCACCACTTCTCTGGGCAACCTGTGCCAGTGTCTCACCAGTTTCATGGGGAAGAACTTCTTCGTTGTGTCTAATCTGAACCTGTCCTGCTCTTGTTTAAAACCATTGCCCCTTAACCTGTTGCTACAGGCTCTGGAAAACAGCCTTCTGCTTTGTAGATTCAAGATGTTTTACATTCCCTACAGATCTGTTTTGAGTGCTGATAGCTTCTGTCTCAGAGGTTTCAGCTCTGAGACCTTGGATCCAGTTAGGACCATTTCTCAAAGCTCCACCACTGGCGGTAAGGGAATCACTCATGCTCTGCATGTTAGAAAAACAAGAGAGAAAAAAGTAATTTTCTTCCATGGCTGGAGAAAAATCCATCTGTCTCTGCAGCACATTTGTGGGCACAGTGTTGTCTGTGCTTTGGTTCTGGAGAAAAAAACCAAAAGAGCTACTCTTTTTTCTTTTTTTTTTTTTTTTCAGGACAAAGGAATTAGCACTGCCTAGAGAATGTAAACCTCTCTTCTTGGTAAAAAAAAAAAACCCAAATACATGTAAGCATGGCCAGAATTTGGCTGTTGTTTCCTCCGTGGCTTTCATAGATGGTAATGCATTCACTCTGAAGGAGTGCCAACATCCAGAACCAAAGAAGACAATAATCTATGGGAAGCATAAAGGCAAGGATCAAAGGTTTCTGGGAATACTTAATCTCAGTTGAAATGTCTTGAATGAGAAATGAAGAAGCCTGGGTTTTAGAAAGTCTTTCAGTGGCTATCTTGAGGTGTTAACTTTAATGCATTGATTAATTTCAGTAGACAGTGCCCAAGACACATTGCAGTCACTGTTAGGGGCAGGTCATGCCATGGGATCCATAAATAATGTGGGTACAGAGCTCTTTCCTGAAGCAGAATACTTGAAGGACACTGGGAGATACTTTGGAGATGGAGAGGAGGAGATAGGTGGTCAGATACCAAGATGATGGACATAGCGCATCCACCAGGCAACAGGGTGTGCGACAGCGTGACAAAGCTTTGGTGCTTCATTTGTCACTTGAATTGGGACACCTTTGGATGCACCTCACCTCCCCCTCTCTCTCCAGAGGTTTGCGGACACAAGTCTGAGTGGGAAGCAACTCATAATCAATGACATTAGTTAATAGATGAATGGCAGAGAGGTGCAAGTATTGCCCCACAAATGAAAAGCAAATCCCAGCCATGCGAAAAAAACAGCAAAACGGTAGCAATTTATACTCTGTTACCCTTGAGATTTGGCTCCAGATTCAAAGGATNATTCCATACAAAGCATCCTGTAACAAAACACGTCTCTATCTACAAAGTACAAGTAATCTTTGTTTTCAGTACAATACTTATCTGCATTTAGACCGACGATGGCAGTGCTTGGCTTATTTTCATGGATCCAGTTATCCTTTTTATCCCTGTGAGTGTGTGTAAGTGTGTGTGTGTGTATGTTGCCTCCTCCCCTCTCATGCTGGTGCTAATGGAGAACTCTAAGGGTGCTGTTAGACATCAGCAGAGGTGGAAATACTGAAGGTCAGTGCCATTTAAGGGGCTTTCAGGCTGTTCACATTACATTCCTTGGGAAAGAGGGAGCTTGGGATCCAGCCTTTATGGCATCTCGCCACCTCCAGAGGAGCTCTTGGGGTGTACCAGTGAAAGGGAAATACCAGTACTGATATCAAATACTGATGCTGAGGTGCGGCTAATTTGCTGTCTGAGTTTCTGAGTCATCTGTAAGCCTTTACCATGTACCCTGCTGGTAACTTGTGACAGAGATGGTCTTCTGCTATTTGTCTTGACAGCACCTCCCAGCAAGATAGCCTTGGCTTGTTAGGGCCATCTCCCGGCACTACTATACAGCAACGACCATGCTGAACCATGTCTGAGACACCATAGTCCCAGACACCACACAACAAAGAGTCACAGAGGGTAGCCTGACACCAGATCTAATTGTCCAAGTTGTTCTGGCACTAGGAAACTCTCTAGTCCTAGTAGTGCCACAAGTGTGACTGGAGAAATGTAAAGCCCTCTCAAATCTTTAAAGACTGTGAATCATGACAAGACTTTTTAACTGTTTGGAACCAGAGGTATCTAATTTTGCAGCCAGATGGACTTCTTCATGAGGATGTCATCATCCAAACTCATCACACTATCCACCAGCTGGTCTACCTCTGGGAAGCATCTCTCCCTCCTCCCTGTTCTTACAGAGCATTCACAGTTCCCATCAGCAGGTTTCTTGATATTTTAGGAGTGTATGCCCCCCAATTTTGCAAAGGAGGAACCAAGATAAGGAAAACAAAGTTTTCCTGTCCATGATCATCCAGGAGCACACTGCAAATTGGCTGTAAGGTGAGATTTCCAGGTGCAACCAAAAAGCATATCAAGGAGGCTCATCAGAGGTCTAGAACCCGTAACTCATGGAGGAGAATTAAAGAATATGATGCTGCTTAACCTGAAGTATATGCTGATCTGAGGACTTGTGAAATAACTAGGTGGCTGCTCAGTGGCTGACCCACATCTGTGATATTGATTCCCTTCTATTTTTTAAATCCTGGTGTGGTGTTTAATCCTCACCCTCTCTTCTCTTGCTTTACTATTTTCTGTATTCAGCTGCTACTGAATTCTGGTTTCATTTCTTTTTTCTAAATCCGAATCCAGCCCCAGAGAGTATCTTATATTTTAGCTAAGAGTAAGAATAAACACAGAATGTAATACATGTAATCCCATAGTAATCATGAGTTTTACAGGCGGTTGACAAATTTGCTCAGCTGAAAGTAAATACCCTCATCTCCCTCCATCCCTGCCACCAACAGCCTCTGTTTATTTGGTAATCAGTGCCACCTCCTCCCTAGAGAGGCACCTGAATCAGTGCTGATAGGCAGATGATTCCCTCATTCTAGTTTTTCCACGTGCTTATGCGTTTCCACCTGGTGGTATTTTCCCCCTGGCAATCCTTTGAATTGTTGTTCAGCTTTTGGGATGGGATCTCCAGGCTTTTTTTGGCCTCTTTTGCTCCATCATGGAAATAACATTGTTCTTGAACCTCTAGTCATGCCTGGGATAGTCCCAGTGTGGTGGATGGCATTATGGTTGAGTTTGATTTTTAGCTTAAAGTTATCCTCTATGAAGAAATATGTTTTCTGAAAAGAAAGTGCTGGTTTCAGGACATTATAATGGTGCAGCCTGGGGTCTCCAGGAAGATTCTGGAATCACCAAATGAAGCAGTTCTGCAGATGACAGTCATGGAAAAATCAACTGCTCATATTCTCAGTGGGTCTTTACTATTATTATTTTCCTGGTATAAATCTCACACACAACCTATAGATTTGCTTCACTTCAAAGATCAGATGGAACTTCCTTTGGTGAGAAATATGGGAAGATGGAAGGACTGTGGGAGGTGTCCCTGCCCATGGCAGAGGGGTTGGAGCTAGATGATCTTTAAGGTCCTTTCCAACCCAAACCATTCTATGATTACCACTAGAAATATGAGTCTTTACTCTGTTAGTAGATATTTTGGAAGGATAAGACCTGCCTGTTCAGCAGGATCTGAAGGCTTTGGGTGGAAGGGTCTTCTCTCAATGATAAGGTTTGTTTGGGCTCATTTGAGCACTTCCAGTCTGCTGCTGGCTTTTCTAGTATCAAAATAACCCCAAATGAGTATGCAGGCTCCCTCATAACTTCAGAAGTAACATCAAGAAGATGCTTATATTCATTAAATGAAGGAAGAGAATAGGACTTTCAGGTCTTTAGATTAAAGATTGATAAAAAATTCATCTTGTGCACTTTATTGTGGAAGGTAGAGGAGACCACAGCTTTGAGGGAAAACATTGGTTTAGGAAAATATTTCAATTAGGTATTGTTTGTTACTGTTTTTCAATGGGCCCTACAAGCTTTTTCAGGATTTAAAAAAAAAAAAACCCAAAACCATATTTTGCTCTTAATATCACAGTCCAAAATACAGTTAGAAGCACTATCTTGCAGCAGTTCTCAACCTGGCAAAAATGTTTCCTGCCTAGTTCAATTTTTGATTTCTTTTTCTCTTCCTAGGTTCTTTGACTGTGGTGAACGAGTGCTAGGCTATATATAAGAAAGAATTTCTTTACTGTCAGGGTGGTGAAACACAGGAACAAGTTGCCTGGAGAGGTTGTGGATGTCCCTTCTCTGCAGGTGTTTAAGGCCAGGCTGGATGAGGCACTGAACAACCTGGTGTAGTGGGAGGTGTCCCTGCCCATGGCAGGGGGTTTGAACTAGATGATCTTTAAGATCCCTTCCAACCCAAACTATTCTATGATTCTAAGTGCTGCCAGAAGAAAACCAAGCCAAGATCTTTGAATGCTGCATTTTATTCTGGGTATATGTATTTTTTATTTTAGAAGCAGGTTCTCAAAATAGAATCATTTATGGATATGAGATAAGTGTACAGATCTAGGAGAACATTAGCGAGCAGATAATTCAGCCTGGTTGTCAGGTAAATAATGAGTGAAAAGCTGACATTGTGTCCTTTCTAGTCCCTTAAATCGCTCAGTAAATAGCAAAGCAGAGCTGATTCTGGGGGGCAAAAAGTGGAGAAACTAACAAAAATGTTCAGATTAAAATAGTGCAGATCTAGAAAACAGCATATTGCAGGAAGGCTCACCTGGAGAAGAAGCAGATGGGATGGGATGAACAAGAAGATAGGTCCTCTTGCTCAATTCTTGTCTGGGTAGTCTTCAGCTAGCTGGAAGGTAGCTGAAAAAGAGAAAGACAGTAAATATTTGTGTCTGCTGGTGGTGGGAAGAGCAGTAACAGCCCTAAATTGCAGCATGGAAGATTTAAGTCAGATGTTCAGAAAAAGACGCTGGTTCTAAGGGTAGAGAAGGAGTGGAATAAATTTCCTGGGAGTGTATTGGCCAATATGGAATGTTTGTAGGAAGAGGTTAGATGAGCATCCCTCAGGGATGCTTTAAATCTGCATGATTCTGACCTGGGCAGCAATGAAGGGCTTAAATGGTATCTTCTGTCCCTCTCAATCCCAAGTCCTGCACTTCCAATTCTTTTTGGGACTGTGTTCTCATGGTGGAGCCAGCTCTGGTCAGACAGAGATGGTGTCAGAGGGATTTCTCAGACTCTCTAAGAGAAAGGGGAATGCAAAGTCTATTCAAGCAGAGCACAAAGCCACCGGACAGTGCTGAGAGGCTTTGGTGTCAAAGCAGTATGTTCTACAGCCCTGGGACCTCATGCTTGTTTGTGTTATGTCTTCAGTAGCGTCAGAGCTTCCAGAAAACAGCCATACAGTGCCTCCCAAGACCAAGAATGAGGCTACTAGGACTGCTTGCTTTCCTGCCGTGGAGATGACCTTCTCCAGTGGCTGCTCTTTACTAGAAGAGGGCATCAAGAAAGTGCAGAAGAGGGGTTTTCCAAAGACCAGAGCCTTCTTCCATCCCTTCATCTCACCACCAAAACAAACCCCAGGAAGGAGTCCTGTCTCTTCTGCACTCAAACCCAGCAGTGGAATTCCTCTCTCTTCCTCCAGCAAGGTGCTCAGACATGCTACACCGCAGAGACAGATAGTGGTGAGTGCAGTTCCTAAAAATTCAGGAGGAATTTAGGTATGGAGTAGTACCAAGCTTGTCAGCACCTGTGTGCATAAGAGGGACCAGGGTGGGCAAGAAGTTCTGTGTCACTTTCCCCCACTACAGCAAGGTTGGCTGTGGCTTGGGACTCTTTTAGAATGCTGGGGATGGAGAGATGGAGCACTTTTCCAAGGGGATAGAGGAAAAAGAGGGAAAGAGAGAGAGAGGAGGAGGCAGGGAAAGGAGGGGCCGGGGAGAAAACGGGTGAGAGAAAAAGAGAGAGAGTGCAGGGAGGAGGGGAAATGAAAGGATATTATTTTTTTTGTATCTGTCATTTCCCTGCTATCTCCCATATGACTTCTTAATCCATCAGAATGCTGGGAAGATAATGTTTTGGGCGAAATAACATGAGAGAGAGGATAGACTCCCAAGGACCAATATCTTTATTGCTCGGAGGATAAACGGATTATGTCAGCCATTTTCTGTTGCTGACAGCTTTTCTTATTAACCGATTTTATTTTTTAATCTTCCAGGGAAGAAATATGGTTTTATGTCACAATAAAACGCCGGTCACATCTAATTCTGCCCTCAAACAAACAGATTTCTGAAAGCCTTGCAGAGAAATTTGAAATAACTTTAAAGAGGGGGTTTTTGGATAAAGTCTTTATCCAGAGGCTTGTTCAACCGCAGTGTAAAAGGTTTAGAGAGAGTGAGAGAGGGAGTGAGAGAGAGACAGAGAGAGGGAGGAAGGGAGCGAAAAGTCCCTCACAGTTGTTTTTTCCTGGTTGATCCCTATTAAAAGAAACTCTTCATTGTGGTGTACTCAAGGAAATACAGCTCAGACGAGAGAGCCACATGAATGTTAACAAATATGGCTATTTGTGTGGCTTACGCGCTGCGCAGGGTTTAGGGATGTTGTGTGTGACACTCAGAGAATGAAGGAAGCAATCATTAGCATCCCAGCAACCTGCTTAGCCACCCGCTTTCATACTCCCCCTTTTGATCTGACACTTTTTTATTTCCCCCTTCAGTTTTGCTGGGATTACTGGGGAAGATGCTAATAAAGTATCACAGGCGGTGGAGGCAAGAGTGATAAGAAAGTCAGCTCCAGCAAAACTTTGGAGCTGCAAACCAAGCAGCCTAGGTACTTGTTGCTGGGTTCCCTGTTCAGACCTGGAAACCAGGAGGGTTTCATTTAATTTCCTTTTCCTCCTCCTTCCCCTCCACCAAAAAAAAAATCCTCTGCAGATAGATGCTGCATATTTCTTGTGCATCTCCTGTAGAGGTTAGGAGTAGGCTTCATATCCCAGCTGCTCATGGATATTTCTGTTCTCCACTCACTCAGGGAAATGGGGGAGAGACAAGCCTCCTGCCCAAATTCACTGTCGTTCCCTGGAGAATGCCTTTTCCTCTTCCTTTTTTGGGAAACACAACTACAGCTCCTTGGAAATACTGGGTTCACAAGGCAAAGGTTTTAAAGTGTCTTCGTGGAGACCAAGGAAATGAATTTGCCTGTGTCTTGGCATCCTCTTTCTGGCAATCTGAAACAAACGCTGAAACATTAGCCACCATCCTGAGGAGCAGTTACCAGGGATTAAAACTCAGTAGCATCTCTTCTTGTTGTTCTGTTATAATTTTCCTGTGTTTTTGGGGTTTCTTTTTATTTAAAGTTCCTGCTGTGCTGGGTCCTTTACAAACCTGCCTTGGCAGGCTCTCCCCCTTCTAAAGAGCTTACAGCCCAAACAAAAACCAGAAGCATTAATAGCTTTTGTTTAACTGGTGACATACAAAAAAAATATATGCCTTCCCTTGTCTCAGAGGGGTTTTCCTAGCAAGGAGGATGCCAGTAAGGGAATGCTGCACCCTGTGCTAGCAGATCCTTGTCCATGTACTACTCACTCCAGGAGGAGGGATGGTTTCCAGGTTGGCCACCACTGCACCAAAGGGGTTTGCCAGAGCTGTTCTGCCGGCCCCTGGCACAGATTTGTTGGCACCACCTTCTGGCTGCATTCCAAGCATCCTTACCCTGCAATCCCAACTTCTCTCCCTGCCCAAAATGTTGGCTGTTCTAAGCCAAGGGAGCAGCAAAGGTTTGCCCAAACAGACCAACTCCTGCACCCCATCTGTCAGACCCCACAGCTGGTGGAGATGAGACCAACCATAGTATGGACAACAGAGCTCAAAAGGCATGAAGCCAAAGCTGCCAGATCTGTCCTGTAACTCTTTAAGAGCAGATATAATCATAGAATGGTTTGGGTTGGAAGGGACCTTAAAGATCATCTAGTTACCTTCTCTGTGCTGGATGTATGAACAACCTCTTTAGATAATTAGTAAAACACCACCATCTTCTAGTCTGATGTAGAAAGCAAGAGGAGGGTGTCCTTCTAGCCTATCCTCCTCCAGGCTAGGTCAGTTGAGGACCTGCATTGTGTTGGTATGGGTGGCAGGAGCTTTTGGAATATTTCCTTGATTCCCACTACAGGAACAGGGTCGGCCCTGTCCCAGGCAATAGCAAGAGACCAGTACCTGGGATGGCTCTGCCAGCTCACCTTTTCACTCAGGTGATGCTTTCCTCATCTACTGCAGAGGGCTTCTCCTCCCCTCTTAGGATGCTCCCTAGAAGCAGCTGAAGTTTAAACTGCGCCTAAAAATTATTTTTTTTTAAACACATTCATTTATTTGTCCTAAAGTGTAACCAGTTGCCCAGAGTTGTGGTGGAGACCCCATTCCTGGAGACATTCAAGGCCAGGCTTGATGATGCTTTGAGCAGCAACCTGATATAGTGCAGGGTGTCCCTGCTCACTGCAGAGGACTGGACTAGATGGCCTTTAAATGTCCCTTCCAACTCAACACTTTCTATGATTGTGTTCTATGTTATCAGTGCTTATATGAGTACTCTGACTATCCCAATTTTCTGTTGCCCTTTCAGAGTTTAATATTTACTTTACCAAAATCCTTCCCCCTCTCATTAATAAAGACTGCAAGTTCCTTTACACAATAAGGTGGTCTGAAGTCTTAATATTTAAATTGTCTTCAAATCCTGCCTTTCCCCACCCTAAAAATCCAACCTGCCTCCCACAAAAATTGAGAACAATTAGAAAATGCCCTTGTTTCACCCCTAATACCAGGATGAAGTGTGTTTTATGCTAGAGAAATCCTTTTATGCACCGTGTGGGCACAGGGTGTTTTGCTTAAGACTCACCTTCTATCCAGACCCGTGGGAAATGAAGAAACTTGTTTCCCACCATCTCTTTTTCCTAGTCTTCCATTCATCTCTTCCAAAACATGAGACACATGGATGAAACCTTTGGACTGGGGATATCAAGTGCTAAAGGGACATGAGCTGAGCTTTTAGGGTGGCTGCCCCAGGGTCAAAACATTTACTGATGACCTTGGCCTTGGCAGGAGCTTTGATGAGGAGTTTGAGGTCATCAGTCCTGCTAATGAACACCCATCTCTGTTTTCCCTCTGCCAGATGAAAGCAAAAGCCAAGCAGAGAACAAATAAAGCCACATTAATTTCAGCTCCATTAGAAACACAGAAAATAAATAAATGCTGTTTTCGAATGTGGAAAAAGAAGAAAAAAAATCAATAGGGAAAGTAATATTATTTTTAATCTTCTAAGAGGTTTATACAAACAACAGGGAGGGGAAAAATTGAAAGCCATGAAAAAAGACTTGCCAATGTCCTTTTAACCTTTATTTATTATCACTCAGTCCACATCAGGCCCTGACTGCAAGATAATTTGGAATTTCATTTTAATTTCAATGTATCACATAATTCAACACAGCTTTCCATGATTTTTTTTTGTACTGAAAACTTTAAAAATCTCTCTATAGGAAATGCATCTAATAGAAAAAAAAAAAAGAAGCCAACATAACCCTTCTGCAGTAGTTACTTAATTTACAACATGAAAAGGGTTTGTGCTAAAATATGATAAAAATAAAATCAACAAACTTCAAATAAGGAATATTCCTTAATAACATGCTTTAGCTTGAAGGGTGCCTGCTCCTCTGCTTTTCTTTAGCTTTGTCTGCTGCTTGCATTAGAGTGCAAGTTATTTTGAGACTAGCTTTTTGGAAGCCTTGTACTGCATGTTGTTTAGATGTGTTGAATTCTGTGAGCCTGGCTGTGCAAATGGCAAGCTCAGAAGGAGCCTTGACCAGGCTGGTACATGAAGGATGTGGATGTGCATCACCAGCAAAAGACAAGCAGTTCCCCATGGGCATCATGCCCCAGTCCTCTTCACTGCTGGTGAGATGGGGTCCCATGGAAGATGCCTCTGCTTTTTTTGACCCAGATCTCATGTTGTCCTCAAATATCCAGGATGGCAGCAAGGTCTGTCATTCCTTGCCAGTTCCTTCAGGTAGCTGGGGGCAGAGCTGCAACATCATCAAGATGCTGCTCCATTAGGTACCACTGCTTCCATTAACAAGGTTAGGGTTAGAGTTTATTAGGAGAGTATCGCCTTCAGTCCCGAACATGGATTCATGAAGGTTATAGCCTCTCTGCTCTGAGGGAGGGCTGAAAAAGGCCGGGGGTTTCATCCTGGAACAGGGTCCCAGGAGACCTTAGAGCCTCTTCCATTCCCTAAAGGGGCTCCAGGAAAGCTGGGGAGGGAGTCTGGATCAGGAAGGGGAGCAATGGGATTAGGGAGAACATTTTGACATTGAATGAAATTAGATTTATGTGAGATCTCATGAAGAAATTCTCTGCTGTAAGGGGGGGTGAGCTCCTGACCCAGGTTGCCCAGAGAAGCTGTGACTGCCTCATCCCTAGAGGGATTCAAGGCTGAGTTGGCTGGGGCTTGGAGGAACCTGGCCTGATGAGAAGTGTCCCTGCCCATGTTATGGGGGTGGAAACTGAGTTGTCTTTCAAGTCCCTTCCAAATGAAACCATTCTGTGATCTGTGAGTATATCCATCTGTATCTTGACATATGGCCAAAAAATCACTCAAAAGAGGAGACTGAGCTGAAGTGGAAGAGAAGAAACTTCTTGATACAAGCTTAATGGATGTCTCAGTGTTGGGCTCATTTTTTTGTTCTGGAGCTCCCTTTACTGCATCGTTTTTCTCACAGATCGTGACTAATTTGTAAAAGAAGTTCCTTGGGCACTGTTTCTTTCTACCACATCTTTATTTAAAAAGGAAATAAAAATCCAGAGCATTAATTTACTTAATAGGGCCCAGTGCAGATGGTGCATTTTGCCTGGGATCTTGGCACTGTCTGTGAGCAGGAGGAATCTCATATATTCACGTCAGCTTCCCTCCACAGCCATGTTTATCAGGGGGCTCCTTACGTGTCAGGCACAAAAGGCTTGTTTGTACTTCAAATTACCTGTTATTAAAGCACCAAAAGGCCCCATCTTCCAGCACTGAAATGACAGAGGCTGGTGGTGAGCAGATAGACAATGAATGGTCTCCTAAAAGAGGGTGCACCCCAGAACATCCACAAGAATGGTGGCTACTCCATCGTGACCTGGCCATAGAAAAAGGTGATATTAAAAAAATGCTGCTCTCCATGGTGCATCAATGCCTTGGTACAGGGACCACTCTGTCCTCCAGCAATCACCTGCCCAAATGCATCCAGAAAAGATCAAGGAGCCTGTGGATTGCAGATATAAGTGACATGATGTGTGATATTCAAGCTGGAAAGAAGAATCATAGAGTCACAGAATCATAGAATAGTCCCCAACCTGTATTCCTGCATTCTCACTGCTCTGACCCTGGCCAAGTGCTGGCTCCAAGACAGGCATCTTCAGAGCTCCTCCAGCTCCTTGAAAAGCCAAGGCATGATGGTCAAACTCAAGTGGCAGGGTGGCAGGAGGTGAACTTCAGTTGAGTTTTGAGCAGAGTGGATACTTGGGTGTTGGGTGTGGGTCCTTCTGGTTTCACTCCATCTGTGCTCTAAAGCAGATCCAGCCAAAGGCTGGATTTCTTAGTGAGAGGTGTCCCTGCCCATGGCAGGGGGGTTGGAACTAGATGATCTTGAAGGTCCCTTCCAACCCAAACCATTCTGTGTTTCTTTGTTCAATCACAGACAGAAGGACTGATCCTCAGAATGCAAACTGAATGCTCCCTGCTAGGTGAAACCACCAGCACCAAAAAAGTCAGTGGTGTAGATTCAGACCCCAGAGACAAGAAAAATACTTCGGCTAAGAAATATAATACTGCCCTTGGGCATCAGGAAATTGGTTCCCCAGGACTGTGGAACTATGGTTGGCATTTCAGCATTCTCTGGGTGGAGTTTCTTTTGCTTTAAACTCAAGCTCTTCCATTTGAGCTGTTTCATTTTTTGCTACCAAGACCCCACATTTGCTGTGCTCTGCTGGAGCATGTGCAGCCATCAGAAACCTTCCTCATCTCTATTAAAAAATACTCAAAAATATGTGGGGAGTAGAAGTTTGAGTTAATTACAAATTATTCTCGATTTCACCAGCATTTTATTAACAAATCCACATTAATCCAGTATTTAAGCAGGGCGGGATTATAGGATTTCTCTCATCTGAAGCTTGAAGCAAGGGAAGTTTATTATAAACCTACCTATTCATATGACACAAAGCTCTTCTATCAAATCTACCATAACTTGTGCCCCCCCTGTTTTCCTCACGACATAAATATGCAATCCCACACAATCCAAACAGTACATTTTTACTACAGACTAGAATGGATGCAAAACCCATCTGGGGTGAAAAATGCCTTTCCAGCACTTTTGGCCTTGAAAACACTTTTCTGCCATTCCAGGTGATGAAGGTGACGTACTGGGGACATCTTCTACCTGGTGGAGACCTGCCAGCTCCCTGCTTGAGTCCATTTCTACAAGCTGAAGAGCTGACCCTGTAGCAGTGTATTTAACAACATACATATGCTTAAAAATGAGGTCATGCAAAAGTATGATTCCTCTGCAGATGGAGGTTTGTGGGACATGCTGGAGGAATCATAGAATAGTTTGGGTTGGAAGGAACCTTAAAGATCATCTAGTTCCAACCCCCCTGCCATAGGCAGGGACACCTCCCACTGGATCAGGCTTCTCAGTGCCTTGTCCAACCTGGCCTTAAACACCTCCAGAGAGGAGGTGTCCACAACCTCTCTGGGCAGCCTCTTCCAGTGCTTCACCACCCTCACTGTAAAGAATTTCTTTCTTATATCTAGCCTGAATCTACCCCCTTCCAATTTACATCCATTATTTCTAGTCGTCCCATCACATATCTTTTTAAAAAGTCCTACCCCTGCCTTTCTGTAGGCTCCCCTCAGGTCCTCCCTGAGCCTTCTCTTCTCCAGGCTGAGCAACCCCAACTCCTTCAGCCTTCCTTCATAAGGCAGTTGCTCCAGACCTTTGATCATCTTCGTGACCCTCCTCTGGACCCGCTCCAATAAAACTACTAGTTTTATAGAAAGGGCAAAACAGAAATGTACTTAGACTCTGTAGCTATAAAGTGATTCCTAGAGTGTAAATAAGGACCACAAATGTCATAGGTTTTGATTTATAAAGGTAAAGGACAAAGAACCTTTGTAATTTTGAATAGTCAAATCAGGGTATACACAGGACTTAACAGCAGATAGACTCTGGATGTTTCCTAAGGAAAGGTAGCACACAGAAGGCTTTTGTATTGAAGCAAAAAATACATTTTACACAGGTTGCAGAATATGTGATCTCATAATAAGTAACAGGAAGAAAAGGATCTGAACTCGTTCGGAGAGCGCTGGAAGAAATAAGACTGAGTGACAGAACTGTTTCATCATGATCCCGCTACGCTCCTCAAAATTGTCTTGGGGGTTTTCAGAGAGAGGAGAAAGCTATGGGACCAAAATAGTTTGCTTTTAGATATAATCCTTTTAATAAAATGCCAGGGTCAGAATTTCACCTTGGAAGTGAGAATTTGGCTTAAATAGGGCATGATGAGTTTGCTGTTCTGCTGACAGCCTGGTGGCTCCTGCTAAAGTGTCCTAATGTGTAATAATTGCATAAAATCACCCTCTCTACTGAAGCTATCACAGGTTGGTCAGTCCAGGACATAACAACTCCTGAGTTGAAACTTTGATTCTTCATTTTATGGACCTCTCTATTAAAATTATTCCTCCCCAGAACAAAAACAAAAAACCCCCAAAACAACAACAACAAAACCCCAAAAAAACCCAACCAAACAAAAAACAGAAAAAGGAAGGAAAAGTTCAGGCTTTGCAGATCTTTGTGTCGCTCATGGGAACACCCTGAATGTCCGAATGCTGAAATTTTATACCTATAAACTCATCCATTTTCCCACAGGTTTTTTTGGTGAAATAAAAAAGTAGGTTTGATCAGGAATAGTTCAGCTGAATCAAAAAGCTGCATTTCAATCCCAGAAATGGGCATTTTCAGCCAAGGATTTTTTCTCCTGCTCTTTCCTGAGGTGTGACTGCAGAGTGGAGGCTGTGCAGAAGTGGGACTGACTGTGTTCCAGGCACATCAGCTGCCCAGGACACAGTGATGATGGAGCTTGGGAACAGGGCTCCTTCAGAGCTGTGCTGGAGTTTTCTTTATTTTCTCTTTACATGACTTGCTCTCTAGGTCTTTTTTTCCACTCATATTTTTGGGAGTAGCCAACATGTTAGAGAAGAGAGATTAAGCCTGTTAGCACATCACTAGAACTGGGGAAGCAAAACCTGTTCAAATCCAGTGTGTTTTAACACTTCTGAGCATAAAAATCAAGCCATTGATCCCCAAAACAAGTGCACTGGCAGGTAAGTGTTGCAACTAGCAAATACAACATGAACAATCCAGAAACCACTTAGAGGGTACAGCAGATAGAGAATTACAGCATGAACAATGCCATATGCCACCTCCTCAGCAGAGAAATTGTCCCTGCTCCATCCCTGGAGGGTTCAAGTCCAGGTTGGACAGGGCTTGGAGCAATCTGGGCTGGTGGGAGGTGTCCCTGCAAAGAGCAGGAGGGTGAAACTAGGTGATCTTTGAGGTGCCTTCTGATTCTAAGCCACTCTGATTCTATGAAAAGACCATGTATTGTATGTATGGATTTCAGACAAGATACTGTTCTGATCTAAAAGCTCTATAAGCATGCTGGGATAGAGGATTTGTCCCAACAGGCCATTCAATCTCCAAATCCTGCCTCATGCACTGGTTAAAAAGAAATGAACTGAGGTAAAACCTGTTCAAAGATAGCCAAGCTGTGTACTGCTATGAGGCAAAAGAAAGGTGGTAGAGTGAGTCATGGGAAAGCAATTTCACCCTGCATAATCTTGGTGAACGTTTCCATCCACTCCAGTTAATTGTAAAAATACACTGGTTCTGTTGTATGGAATTGCATGCACACTGGTGGAGGAGTGGCTTGGGAGAGGGACCAGAGACACCATCTCCCTGATGGAGGGTGGAAATGGCGTGGTCATCCAGAAGCTACATGGAGAATTTGCCTTCACTGGCCATGGATTGGCCACATCCTTGTAGGGAGAAGCTGCCATTTATTTTTTCCTTGGCAAAACTGACTCCCATGAATAAAGCTCACTTTGACAGAGAGTCAGACAAATCCAGCCTGAGTGACACCTATCTGCGATGCTGCAAACAAGGGAGGATGTTTCAGAGGGAAACAGAGAAAATCCTCTCCCTGCCATATGCCTGACAAACCCACACTGGTGTCACGAGTCACAATCTGCAGCATTTGCCACCACTATCATTCATTTCAGCCTGGCTTTGACCACTTCACTTGGAGCTCTTTTATCACAGCCTGCCCTGGGCCACAGAGCCACACTTTGTAAATTTCCCTCGAGTTGACTCCCAACACAACCCTCCCCTTGGATCAAACTCACTGTCAAAAATAGCCCTGGAGAGCATCATCTGCACTTCATCTTCCTCAGCTTTGGGGACAGCTGGCTGCCAACATGGAATAACAAAAACAGAGATAACTTTTTACAACTACTTCAAACCTCTGGGCTAGGTCCTATTTTTTAAAGAACTAATGGCCTGTAGTTAAGACCTGGTATTCAAGGGAGGATTGTTTCATCTTCAGCCTTGTTTCTGTGTTTCTTTCTTAGCTTTATTCAGGCTGGAAACATCCTATATCCCAGCATGAGTGTTTTGATGGGAATGCTAATTAGTAAAACAGCAACTCAAAAAGCTTGGTTACATCCTTATAAACCTACTGGACAGCTGATCTGCAGTCTGGGCACCACCTCACCCAAAACTCTGTGTCCTGCCCTAGCTGCTATTTCAGCCAGTTTGCACCATATTTCATAGAATCATGGGTTGGAATGGACCTTAAAGATCATCTAGTTCCAACTTCCCTGACATAGGCAGAGACACCTCCTGCTAGACCAGGTTGCTCAATGCCTCGTCCTGCCTGGCCTTAAACACCTCCAGGGAGGGGACATCCACAGCCTCTCTGTGCCCGCTTATTTCTTGTCGCACTACCCTCACCATAAGGAATTTCTTTCTTATATTTCAGTTCAATCTAATTAGCCTTTTCTTAATCTGTAGAAAAGCATTGCTATTTCAGCTGTGATTCTGCTGGGTTATTCTTTGATGGTCTCCTCAACCACTTGGACCTTGTCTTGGTAAGGAAATACCAACCAGCCCGGAAAAATGGTGTGGACTCCACTCTGCTTGTGGGTTCTGGCTGAGACCTTGTCATCCTGCCCCTGGCTTTGCTGCAGAGTAACATTGGGAAGCTAGGAGAATGACACTAAACCATTAGATACCATGCACAGGTCTGTTCAACAGCTTCCCTCCTTTGAAGTCTTCTGCTTTTCCCACACCATTAATTGTTGATGTCAAAACTTGTGGATTTTTTTTGATAGATGGAAACAAGCTGTTTTGAGAAGCACTACCCTGTTTTGGGAGGTGTGTACAGGTCAAATTGCAGGGAGTGCTACTTCCCAGCCACACCAAGCCCTGACTTGTGTCCATCCTTCACTGGGCTCACTGGGAGAGCTATTCCTCAGGCACTGCATCTCCTCCCCAGTCCAGCCATGATCCTGAGCTCTGGGCACCTCTGCTGCCCCCTCCAGCTTTTTGAAAGAGTCTTGAACTATTTTAATTCTGGACCTTGGCAGAGCCTGAAGCAAAGAAAAACCATTCTGTTCAGTGCTGCAGATCTGTCTCCTTCTCCTTGAGGGAAACTTGAGAATAAAGTAGTTGGCACCCAGCTGACCTCTGCTTTCATTTCTCAGCACGTCTCATTGTGTGTTGAGGTAAAATGAGGTATTTATGTCTCTCGAATCTGTCTGGAGTAGACCGTTTAATTTAGATCATTCTTACTTGCACCTTTGTTGTCTCTGTTTTTTGTACCTTTATAGTGTGCTGGGTTGGAGTTTTTCTTCCCCTCTTTCCATTCTGCCCCTCAGATGCTAAGTCTTTGTCTAAGACTGCTGTTTTGAAAGGCATGGACTTTGGATGGAGTCAGAAGTGCTCCTTCTTGAATAGAGGCAACTTTGTATAGAGGGTCTAGTAACCTTTTGTTAGACCAATCTGTACAATTGTAAGAAAGAGACAAGTATTCAGGCAGATGAGCCTTTTTGTGTCCCTCCAAAATTCAAATTCTCCTTAAAACACTTCACTTGAAATGGTTTCTAGAGCATTTGCACAAAATATCCACTGGGAAGGGAAACAGACCCTCACTCTACTGAGAGATAATTTCCAGGTCAGAGTCAGAAGGGACCTTCAAAGGGTATGTAGTTTCAGCCCCCCTATACTGAGCAAAACGTTCTGCATTGATCAGGTTGCCCAGAGCTTCATTAAGTCTGTCCTTGAATCTCTCCAGGGATGGGGCTTCCACCACCTCAGCAGCTTCAGGTAAAAAATTTTGCTTCCTTCCTTGCCTGAAAGGGTTGAAAACAAGGATTTGATTGCCTTTGGGTTCTCTAGAGGCGGATGGGATGAAAAAGCAGAGACCTGCAGGAGCACAGTGCTTTCCACACAGCCCTAATTAACAGCATCATGAACTTAATGACAGTGAGCAGTAGTGGGCCTCACTGAAGTCACCATAAGTTTTGCAAAAAGCAAGGTCTCCAACATGAGATGTTAGAGCTGGGTCGAGAGTGGGATTTTCTGGCTGCAAAGCTAGTTGGAGTGAAGGAGGCTGGCTTATTGTTTTGCTGAGATCTTCATGGATGACTGACAGACCAGAGAAGGTGAGTCCTATCCCAAGGGAAGGGGGGGATGAATAAAAATAGGAGTAGCACCAATGTGGAGGTCGTAACACTGGAACAGGCTGCCCAAAGATGTTGTGGAGTCTCCTTCTCTGGATACATTCATAACTCACATAGACACATTCCTATGTGACGTGACTTAGGTGTTCCTGCTCTGGCAGGGGGATTTGATTAGGTGATCTCTTGAGATCCCTTCCAATCCCTGATATTCTGGGATTCTATGAAAATACCATTAGTGATATCTGGATAGGGAGAGGAGGCTTCCTCTGAGTTAAGCCTCCTCAACAGAACCAAAGGGCGGAGATTCATTGGAGGTTTCCTCCTTGCATTCTGGACCAGAAGAAGTACCACTTTATTTAAAATAACTCATTTGGAGTCTCAAATGTTCTGGGCTTTTGGAGAATGCCCTCCAGCTCCATGATGATTGTCTCTCTGCTTGCCCAGCACATCTGAGCCCTGCGTGGATCTGAAGGAAAAGCAGTGCAGGCTGAGTTCACAAAAGCTCTGCCATCCAGAAAAAGGCTAATTATTTTTATATATCTCTATTGTGGCTTCTCTTATTCATGTCACCTCTAAATTATATAGCCATGATCTTTCTAATCTCTCTTTGCATGGAGGTCTTTCCTTGCCCTTAATAATTTCCTTTGCCCTCCCCTAGACCTTTCCCGTGCCTGCATTTGGAAGCAGGGAGGGGAGAATAGAAGCCGTTGTTCTGGGTGAAGGTGTATCATGCTGTTCTCCAGTTCCATTAGAGCCTTGTTGGATTATTCTTTCTTTCTGAACACAGTCCAGCATTTACTTGGTTTTCTGGATCATCAAGGCATTTCAAGATTGCACTGAGCTCCTGGCAAAGCCAACCAGGATTTGTACCAACAGCATTCATTTTTTGTTGTTTCTTTCTTCTCTTTTTTTGTCTTCCTCAGTTGAGAGATGCTACTTGGGTCACAATTTCCAGAAAGCTAAATCTCAGTGCTAGGAAGGACGGGCTCTTTCACAGCTATTAATGCTGAGTTCTCTACTGTGGGTTGGGAGAGGGACAAATACTTCTTGTCATTTTTCCTTCTCCTGCTCTCTGATAAACTTGTTTTATTCTAAGATTTTTGGGAGACAAATTAAAGTTGTAACCATCCTATTTTTTCAGCATTCCTTCCACTGCCTGGGGCTTACCTCCAAAGCTATTTGGAGGAGATGATGAAATAGGTAGGAGAAAAGCCAAACGACATTTAAAAACACTATTCTAAAGCAATGTCTACTCTAATTAATGGCAACACAAATTGAATCATTCCTGTTTTATAGTAGCCTAAGGAAAATCTCTCCTGAAGGAAGCGTGCAGGGAAGGAGTCATGTGTCCAGTGGAAGGCTTGATTTGCTTAACTTTTGAAGTTATTTTCTCTTCTTCTTTGGAACAGGAGAGGGAAATTTCCTCTGGTATTTTCCAATTTTTTTTATGAACTGACAATAAATTAGCCAGGGCTGTATATGAAATGGGCTTTATTAATGAGGAAACCTGAGCACCCATGGGCTGCCAGGAAGCCCACTGTCCTCCTAACCACCTCTGAGAAGGTACTGGATATTTTAGTAGGCTCTTATGAGCTTTTAATGCCCTTAGACTTACAGAAGGGATGTTGAATATGTTCATGGCTCAAAGCAAAGGACCAACTCTTCAGGCACAGGGCTGAGAGTTTTACATTTGCTCAGCTCCAGGGTTCCTCAAGAGTCTGTATTTCTCATGACCTTAGTTTTGCCACAGTTAAGGAGTCTTCTATAGCAGGGCTTTGGATGGCTGCAAGAAAATTAATCAAAGCATGTTCTTCAACATAAAAAGTTCCATGTCATTTGAGTTTGGGAGCTGCTGATGTCTCCTGCACCAGCCTGTGCTGGAAGGGATTCTCAGTGCTAGCTGTGAAGATAAATAACATGACTCAAGTGCCACATGCAGACTAAAAACAAGAATGACCATACAAGAAATTGACTCCTTTTATCTTCACACCTCTGAGCTCAGTTTCCACATGCTAGAGTCAAAGAACTTGAAGATGGTGGGGAGCAAGAAAGTGTCAGTTTGGTGGTATGGGCAGGAGGCCCCTCAGAGGGGTCAGCTACTTCATGAAAACCCTTCCAGGGTCTGTTGGGGAGCATTTCACTTATCCCATGGACAGCTGATTCAAAGTCTGAGCCTCTGAGCAGGCAATAACTATTTCTCCTGGGTCTAACAATCAAGAGATGCAACATTCAATTAGGCAGGGTCCCAAGAGTGTCTGACCACAATCTGCAGTGCTATAGGAGGACTCCTCAGGACCTTAGATCAGACCATTGGCACGACCAATTAATGCTAACACTTCTGGTCTTGTTAATTGTGATGAAGCTTCCCAAGGGGAACAGGACTAAATGAACAATACATATCAAAGAGTAACTGAAAAGCCATTATGTGTTATTGTCTCTCTGTTGATTTGAGGAGGATGTGATGAACTAGGTACTAATTGCATTTAAAAATGCTGTATTCTAAACCAATCTCTCCTCTAATTAATGTCAACATAAACTGAGTCATTCCCACTTTACAGCAGCCTGAGAAAATACAGGTTGCTGACGGCAATGCAGATAGGGCAGCTCTGGCATGGGCAGTATTAGTGTTTCTTGGCCAAGGAGGCAGGAATTTCTACTCCCAAAGTACAGACAAGAGGTGTAGGTAGCCTCAGGGTCCCCTTGGTCACATTTTGTTATGTCCCATGTCTTTCCATACCACTGTGGAGCCACATCCTCATGCACGCAGCTGCCAGCACAGCTGTGAGCCTGAGCACAAAGCAATTTTGCCTTCCCATCAGGAAACTTCCCCTTTCCACTTAAATGGCTTTTTTTCCCCCCTGATTAATTTTTATTTTATTTTATTTTATTTTTCTTATTTATTTCCCTTCTGTATCCTTTTCAATCTGGAAAGTGACTTGGCCTCTCTTCCCCCCATCTATTTTCCTCCTGCCACTATTCAGTTTAGGCATGAAACACAGAACTAGATTGAAAGCATTCAATGGCCATTCAATCGGAGAAGAAAAGAGCCCCTCAGAGCTTTATTAGATATGAAGATCCACAATAAAAATCAATTTCTGCCTCTTTATGCAGTTTAAATGACAAAGCACCCACCCATTCTGCAGCCATTGTGCCTGGGAAATGTAATTCAGCACCGGAGCTGGGACCAGAACACCACGGACTCACTGACCTGTGCCGGCAGATTCCAATATGATACAGACCTTCGCAGATAATGACAGCCACTTCATCTCATCACAAGGGGGAGGAAGAGAAAAAAAAAAGTTATCTGATATCTTTGAGGGTTAAAAAGCTACACGGGCAGCATTTTTAATAGCACTCTAAATCACCATCTTAAAAATACCCCTGTTTTCTCCCCCCCCCTCACTTTTTCTGCTCATTCGGTCCCACGTTGGCAAAGCCCAGGCATGGTATTATATAGCCTTTTTTTTTTTTTTGCCCCTTTGGGAAGAGTCCTGCCCCAGATGCTTAGCTGGAAGGGAAGGGATTAGAGAGCAAAGTTGATGACAGCGAACATTCCATCTGTCAGTGTGACACGCAGGATTTGTTTGGGAAGTGTCTGCAGCTCTTGGGATAAATCAGGGCTGCGCCATGCTGTGGGGCAAAGCTTTCAGGTCAGGCTCCTGAGATGCTCTGGGCGGGTCTGAGCTGTGCCATGGAACAATTAGTATCCAGGCTATCCCCAAGGTTCTCCTTAAGTCACTGTTGTAACTGGCTCTTTCCTTGTGTGAGAGGCTACTTTTTTTGTGCCAGCTCCTCTAAACTCATGTCCTAAATCATCTCGAATGGTTCGTTGGGAAAGCTGGACTCTGTGTGCTAATGCCTAGTGCATTATTTTAATCATTTTTTCCTTTACCCGTCTCTTCTGGAGAAGGCTCAGCAGAACTGCTGCACCAGGCTGTGTAGATTCCACATTTTCCATTATATTTACTTACGCAGATTTTTTTTTTTTCCTAGCGATCACGCTGACTCCAACACTCATGGGATTTGAAAGCCACCACACTGATTCTAGCAAAAATTAAATTAGGAGAGGAAAACACAGAGGGAAAGCCATGCCCAGGTACCAGGAGGGGTCTCGCTTTTAAATTTGGAGATCATAGAATCATAGAATAGTTAGGGTTGGAAGGGACCTTAAAGAAGATCTAGTTGTAAATAAGGCTGCTGAGTAATTTGGAAGTGAAATGCTTTGATCTGTCTGTCTGAGCCTGAACCCTTCAGTGACTAATTGCCAAAGCTTGTTTGTGTGACACAGGAGGAGTTAGAAGTGCTGGAGAGGCATCCGCTTCCTCCACAGAGCAGCTGTTCCAGGCCTTCATCCCACAAGTCTCAGTATCTCTGGCCAAAACTCCTCCCTGCCTAGCAGAAAGTATTTTAAATAAGTTGTATTTCTCCCTATTCCCCCTCAGCCTGGTGGCAGCATTATCCCAATGAAGATGAGCCTCTTGCAAACCTTTTGTGTTTCCTTGGGTGAAAACTTTAAGCAGGGGCAATGAGTTCAAGGGATTGTCATTTGATTCTTGCAACGTTTTGGTGTGTTTACAAAATAAACTGTCCCTGAGACTTTCTCTACATCTTTATGTTCCCCTTCCCAGCTGTTGATGGATCAGGAATCTGCCATGGGACATTGCTTTGTCCTTTGTCCTGGAGCACCTCCAGCACCTTACCACCTTTATGTTTTATGAAGAACATAAATATGTGAAACCACCTTGTCCACAAAAGCTGGTATCTCAGGTAAAATAAATTATATATGTCATACAGAAGCATTTTCCCAAATGAAGGCTTCCAAGAGGGTGGAAGGCAGTGCCCTGGCTCAGCATGGAGAGATGCCACTAGATGCAGTGAGAGGATGCCCCTTGTCTTCTCGGTCTACAAAGAGACCACCTGTCTCCACGTGACAATGGCTGGAGATCATCCCAAGCCCTTGAATTATTTTGGAAATGGTGGTGCTGGCAGTGCAGTGTGCTCAGCAGTCAATGTGGGGCAATGAGCCTAGTGACCCATGGCCATTAAAGAGAGATGCATCCACATGGAATCATAGATACATAGAATCACAGAATGGTCTGGGTTGGAAGAGATCTTTCAGATCAAGTCCAGTTATCACCCCAACTATGACAAGAGCCATCCCTAATCCTTTTCTCTAAGCTCTCCTGTCTTTTAAATAACTCCAGAGATAGTGCTTCAATCATCTCCCTGGGGAGCCTGTTCCAAATCTCGATAGCCCTTTCGGTGAAGAAGTTTTTCCTAATAACCATCCTAAACCCCCCCTGGTGCAACTTGAGTCCATCTCCTCTTGTCAAGAACAATGAGACAGCAATGTACTCTGTGGTGGGATGTGTGGGGAGAAGAAACTTCTTTTGGTGCCTCAGGGCAAGTAGAGGAGTGGTTCACATGTGTGAAAGCAAAAGCAATTCTGGGACTTTTCAGGCAAAGGATTCCCACTGGGGAGAGGAAAGTGCTCATGCCTTTGTTCTCCACCACTGAGTCCTTGTTGGGAAAATTTCCAACTCTTCCATTCATCTGGTGTTGGGGAAAGATGGAGTCAACAGGAACTGTAAGGCTTGGACATCAAGCAGAGAGAAATATGTCCTACACATGAGGCAGAAAGAACTTGTCTTGATTCCTCCAATAAAAGGGAAACTGGGGGAATATGCTGGAAATATATCAGGGGATTAAATGTGAGGGAAGGAGTTGCTTCAATCAAAGGGTAGCATTGGCACAATAGCAAAGCGAGAGAAAATTGCCATGAATAAATTTCAGGAGAAAATCAGTGACCATGAGAAGATCCATACTCTTGTAAAGCCTCCCAGAAAGACCTAAAACTCATGAGAGGAAAAAATAAAGAAAAAGAAGATGGAAATAGAAGAGATGATGAAAGGAATAAAATGAGAAGACGTGCCAACTTTATGTGCAGAAATGGTCCCTTTCATTTCCACGTTCTTGTGGCACTAAGAGATTCTTTTGCACATCTATGCGTGTGTGTGTACACACTTATATATAGTGTTTGTGCAGATGGATTATCATCAATATAATCAAGGCCAAAGCCATCATGCACTCCCAACCCTGGAATGCTGTGGTGACAGAAAGCTGGCAATGGGAGTTAAGTCAGTCCCATTTTATTTTTTTTTTTATCAGACACTTCTCACATTTGTCATCTGTCACCAGTTCAAAAAGCTGTTCAGAGCCTACAGTAGGCAAAACCAGACCTGTGAGTAGATGGTGTGGCTGAGAACAATGGTGAGAGCAGATGCAGCTGATTTTGGCAGTGGTTGTGATCCAGTGTGGAAGCACCAGAAATCTCTTCTAGTTGTGGATTGCTTACTGAGGCAGCAGGAGAGGGATACACCCAGATTGCAAGGAGAGACTGAGAGTTCTTTGCTACAAACCCTCCTTGCTGGAGGAGAGAGGAGTGGGAAGAGCTCCATCTCAGCATCCCTGACCTCCCTGGCAAGTCCCAAGTGATGCCACAGAACAGCATATGCCAGGGAAAAGGCTTCCCTGGAAGCAGTGAACCTTTTGTAGTACAGCTTTTTTCTATGTCCAGCAGAAAAAAACATCTCAAAGCACCAAAAGAGGCAAAGCCAATCGGGTCATTGGTGGCTAAACCAGTGCCAAGTGATAAACTGGGGGTCATTAAGAAAATAACACAGAAAACAATGGCCGGGGCATGGATCTTGACCAGATTGTGACAAGATAGTGGAAATATGTTCTCCACATTCCTGTCAGGGTAAGGAGGCATGTGGCAAAGGTTCTGAAGTGAGGAAATAGTCTCTTTATGAAGACAAGAGGAACCTACTAATCTTAATTATGTCAGCAAGGGCCAGTCAGTCACAGTTGTGAATCAGTAAAGCTCTGAAGCCCTCATAGTATCTTATCAATACCTGAAGAGGGCCTACAGAAAGGCTGGGGTAGGACTTCTTCTTAGGGTCCAGGATGGCAAGACTAGGAGTAATGGATGCAAACTGGAAAAGGGGAGAGTAAGAAATAAGTTCTTTACTTTGAGGATGGTGAGACACTGGAACGGGTTACCCAGCAAGCTTATGGATGTCCCCTCCCTGGAGGCTAGATGAGGCATTGAGCAACCTGGTCTACTGGGAGATGTCCCTGCTCATGGCAGGCCATTGGAACCAGATGATTTTTAAGGTCCCTTCCAATCCAAACCATTCTATGATGCTATGAAGAGTGCAGTCCAGCGGTTTATTGACAATGTCATTACCAACATACAAATCTTTAGTCTTCTGTTGGTTGCTGACTGACTCTGTGCTTAGACTAATGATACAATGGCTTCCAGGTGCATCCTGACATCCTCTGTCCATGCTTCTTCCATTCAACTGAAGTCTCTGTCCCTGGAGACATTCTAAATACACCTGAATGCACTCTGTGTGACCTGCTCTGGGTGGCCCTGCTCTAGTAGGAGGTTGAGCTGGATGATCTCCAATCTCAGCNTGAAGTCTCTGTCCCTGGAGACATTCTAAATACACCTGAATGCATCTCTGTGTGACCTGCTCTGGGTGGCCCTGCTCTAGTAGGAGGTTGAGCTGGATGATCTCCAATCTCAGCCATTCTGTGATTCTGTGTGCTCCTGCTGCATTTGCCTCAACCTCCCTGTCTCTCCCCATGGGCTGTCATGTCTCAGATTATCTTACATTTACCAATGGGTAGAAGAGCACACAGCAGATGTCAGGGATGATGTGGTGGGAAGTGAAACTGCAGAAGGGCACTCCCTTGCATAAGGGAAGACCTCTTCTCTAGCTTTGAGGAGCTAGTTGTGGCACTGAAGAATTCTTTGAAGAGATAAAACCAGAACTGTGCTGAAAGGCAGCCTCCTCTCATTCAACCAAACCAACTGTTAAAAAATAACCACATCACACTCTACTCCCTGCTCTTGCTGCCTCATGTCTCAGGAGCTGTCATGTCTCTGCTTGGCTCCTGGTCCTACTCCTCCTACCAAACCCTCCAGGCTTGGGCACAGAAATCCCATATATCATACAAAAGGCTCAATCCAAACTGGGCTGTGTGCCCCTGGCCCTAGCCCAGGACCAGTCATCTGGCAGAGTACCCTGGTAGACAATGGTGATTCAGCTTTGTATGAAACAGGATGAGACAGAGGAAGTGAATGACAGAGCATTGGGCAAGAACCGCAAAAGTGAATCTTCAGGGAAACATTGAGTATAGATCCCAGGATGGGCATAGAAACCCTCTGTAAAACTTCTGTTTCTGTAAGGTGTGATATTATGAACAGCTCCTGAGACTGCAAGCAGATGCATGGACTGCAGGTCAATGATGGAGGACAACTGTCTTCCTCTGCTTAGCAGGAGGGTGGCAACCTAATGAGAAAACAAGACTCAAAGTGCTCTGCTGGGGCTGAAGGTCCTCAGACAAGTTGTCTCATTGGCAAAGAGTTTGTACACCAAGGACTGGGTGAGAGGCACTGTTCATCCATCCACAACACTCTGGGATAGGTCTTTAGGGAAGGATCTGTAGAGGAACATCAAGCTAAAGATGAGTCAGCTGTGTGCCCTTGCAGAGATGAGGACCCTGCATGGTGGGGGCACCAGCAACACAGCCACCAGGTGAAGGGAAGGGGTTTTTGTGTCTCTTGTGTGAGCACACCCGTAGTGCTGTGAACTGTGTTGGGCTCTCCTGTACAAACAAGAGACTAGAGAGGGCCTGTCAGAGTCACTAGGAGGGCTTTAGAGCACCAGCTGGACAGTGACTAGAAGCTGCTTGCTCACTATGGAGAAGTGCTGAAGAGATAGACCAGGGGGCTGAAGTATGAGGTGACACCATGGCAGAAATTGCAGAATATGTCAGGGCACATGACATGATCCAGCATGATCTTCTCAGGTCATTTAACTACAATTTGTCCTCAGCTTTTTGGAGTCCATCAGTAGCCAAGCAGGCAATTTTGTGCTTGTGTTTAAAAGATAATTTGAATAGAATGAGCAAGATGCTTGCACTATTGTATTGAGAGCTGATGGAGCCTGGTTCTCAGATAGTGTCCTTGCTGTGTGGACCAGCAGGAGGTCAAGAACTGGTCTTGCAATGTCTATTGCTGATCCTGATCCCTGAAATGCAGTGGAGTGGTCTTTACTGTTTTTTTGCAATGTCAGCATTGGCTGAGATTTTACTTCTTTTGTGAAGATGTATAATAGGAACTGATAGAACAACCCCCCTATTCTTCTTCATGGGGTTTTATCTCTAAATTAGAGATGTCTAAAAATTTAATAGGGAAAAGTGGCAAAGAATCAGTTTCAAACAGTAATATCTGCTCATCTTAAACAGGAGAAATTTAAATATTAAGAGCAGATCACCTCAGCAGGCTGACTAGAGATGGGGAACCCATAACATATACAAAGGGATTAAACCAAATGCAGAGAAAAAGTTGTTGACTTTGTTCTGAAACTGAAGTTCAAGTGGAAGAAAAAACACATTAAGCTGGAGAGAAGACAGACTTTGGCTGGGCCAAAGAAGAAAGGAGCAGCACCTCACACTGCCACTGCAGTAGCTCCAACAGTTAAAGATCTTTCTGCTCTTCCATGAGGCTGTGGGTCCAAAATCAGCCTAACATTTGGTTTCTCACTGATGTAGGCCAAAATGCGAGAGCTTTTATTTCATAGAAAGGGGTGAGTCAGGCTCTGATTTTGCAGAAGTCACAGCCAGGTGTTTTCTTAATCGAGACTGCATTTGAAAAGAACCAATATGGAGCGGATGAATTCAGATAAAAGATGCTGGTACTGGGTTATTTATGCTGCTTATGCATGCAAAGCATTCTTGAGGCTGGTATCCAGAGGGAATGTCAGTCAGAGGATGCCTTCACTCTTTCCCCAGACTATACACATGGGCCTCAGGAAGAGAGGGAAACCTGCTGAGAAAGGCAGAGCAGAGCAAACCTGCTTCATGTGTGGATGTCAGTAGCAACAGGCACAATGTCGGGCAGATTTTTGGCAGGAGTGAATCCAATAAGACTCCTCCACTGGCTGATACTGGCTCCAGGTTTGCAGAAGAGAGTAGCTGGCTAATAGCTGGAGTGATAAATAGACAGGTCTCTGGGTCTGAAGCAGAATCACAGAATCCCAGCATGGCTGGGGTTGGAAAGGACCTCTGGAGATTACCCAGTCCAATCACATGCCAGAGCAGGGTCACCCAGAGCAGGTCACATAGGCAGGTGTCTCGGCAGGTTTGAATGTCTCCAGAGATGGAGACTCCAACCACCTCTCTGGGCGGCCTGTGCTAGGCCTGTGCTAGGCCTGTGAGGGCTTTTCCCTCACAGGAAAGAAATTCCTCCTGATGTTTGATGGAACTTCCCATGTTCCAGTTTGTCCCCTGGCTTGGGTTAGCCCTGTTGT
Source organism: Turnix velox (assembly GCA_013400935.1). Classification (NCBI taxonomy): domain Eukaryota; kingdom Metazoa; phylum Chordata; class Aves; order Charadriiformes; family Turnicidae; genus Turnix; species Turnix velox. Next base: position 225,249 of record VZTY01023890.1, on the reverse strand, counting down.
CAAACCCAGACTGAACCAAAATTTAGTCTTCTTTGCCCCTGTACGTACAAAGACAGGTACAATCCTGTCTCTGAGGCACCAACTCATGAACTCAAGGCAGAACAAAACCATTGCAGACCTCTCCTCCTCATCCTCCAACATGCAGATCTTCCATGTGCTCCTCCTCCAGTAAATTAGTTTTCTAATATCTTTTTCTCTCCCTCCCCCCTGAGAAGGGAAAGTGGGGAAGGGTTTATTTATTTAGCTTTACTGCCTGATCAGAATTACCAGTCTGAGAGGGGGATTTGAATGGCACCTTATCTGGGGTCTTTCTCCCTCCCTTTAATGCTTGAAATCAGAAGCTTTGCTGCTTTGTTGGTTTTTTGTTTGTTTTTCTTTTTCTTTTTTTTTAATTACAATGGAAAGAGAAAAGGATTGAAGAGTAAAGTTAAAATCTAAAAAAAACCCAAAACCAGCCAACAACCTTAAAAGTACAATGCAAATGAAAAATGATGGTTTTACTCTTTGCCTTAAAGTAAAATAGCTTTTATCTTCTCCCCCCCTTCCTTACAACAGCCTCCTCTACCTAGATAATGCATTTGGTTAGATTTATTTGCTCAGCCCAGAAAACTTGACACTAAGGGGATTATTTAGTTTTAGATTCGCTGTAGTCCATAGTAATAGCCAACAGGGAAAGGAATGAAGCAGCGATATTAGCAGGAAGATGGGAGGAAAGGGTGGACGAGGGAGGGGGTGGCAGGGACTGCAGCTAAGCAAAACTGCTTGCATAAACACCATTAAGAAGATTTAGACATTGCTTTTCTTATCATCAGCACTCCTGGAAGAAATAAAAAAAAAAAAAAAAAGAGAGAGAGAAAGGAGAAAGGAAAAGGGACAGGCCCTGACTTGCTGTGCATGCGTTTCCATCAAGTTCAATAGAAAAATAAAACCAGTCCAGGGTCTGTTTGCAGCAATTTTGCCAATCTCTCCAAGTTACTCCATCATGCTCCAAAGGAGACATTTGTTCCACATGTTAGGAGAAGGAAGGTGGGAGTCCAAAAAGGAGAGAATACAGTTTGCCCCTGCACTGACTTGAGCGATTTTATACATATCCATGAGAACACATTTATTTTGCTGTAGAAAAGCTGGAGTTTTTCTTTGTGCACTGCCAAGCAGAATGCATGGAGGGTAGGTGGAGGGAGAGGTTGATGTGAGCTGAGCAGACTTGAGCAAGCAGAGCAGTTGGCTGCCCAGATTTTGGAAAGCATGCCCCAGATCCACCAGCTGCTGATGCTGAGTGAGGACACCACGGTTGCAGGGAGCATCAATCTGGGGACAGGGACTCTGTGAATTTTGCTGTTCAGTGGAAGGAAATGTGTAGGAAATCACAAGTGCTAGATGTGCTTTCCAAGAGTCTGGAGCAGGCTGCCAAGCAGCGGTAGTCCTTCATGAGTGCAGGTCCCCTCCTGCTCATACTTGCTGCCATTCCCATAATGTGGTTCACATCCAGGCAGGGATGGAAGGGCATCCAACCCAGAGGGTCTTGTTAAGGAACATGGGGTCAAACTGCTTTTCTCCCCTCCTTCCATGACTAGTTGTGACACCCTCTAAGTTTGTCAGAGGCATACACATCCCAGGAGAGCAGATATTAAATAAAAAGGTCATTAATTGAACAAAATGAACAACCATCAGGTTCCTTGATGAGAACACCATGAAGGCTTCCTTCTGTGAACACATCCTGGAGAAGGGATTGCAATGGCTACAACCCTGGTGATGGGGTCAGTTACTGAACCACCTTTTCCTCCCTGCTCCTGCTGGAAGGAGACAGAGCTCTCTTGCTGCCATTCCATTTAGCTTTGCCACACTGCTGTATTCCCTTGCACCATCCCAAAAAAGCCTTTCTGCCGAAAAGAGTTGAGTCAGCAGATCTCAGCTGCTGAAGCACCCACAGGAGGGGAACACAGATGCTATTTTAGAAGCCATAATGCTCTGAATTTTAAACAAAACATCCAATGGGCTGTAGAAGAGACATAAACCTTCACGCTTCAGGAAACAGAAATCTTCCTGTTACCAAGGATTAGGAGGAAAAGTGTCCTTGGAGGCAGGTATTGTGGAGCTGCCAAGGATGAGACTTCTTGACTTTACTCTGTGCGAGCTGGATAGAAAATGTGAATTCTGTGGTTTTGACCTTTATTCTATGGTGGTATGAAATGGAGACCTTACAAATTCTCCTTCAGAAGAAAGCCTACATGTCTCAGAAAGCACAAGTAAGGAGGATCCAACCATGCAGTAGAGAGGAAATTCAAGAGCATTGACTATTCCATGCCAAACAGAAGGAATTGCTTTGTTCATGGTGATACGTCAGCTAAGTTAACTCTAGAGTTAACTCAAGACCTGGCTTCACTATTTATCCAACTATATCTCACCTTGGCAAGTAGACAAGTTGATGTCTACTTGCATTTCTCCACTTCTACTTGGCTTTCAAGAGAGGCATGTGGAAAAGAGAGAAGAAAAATGAGGAGGAGAGTGGGAAGTTATTTTGTGAGCTTTGTGGTCATTGTGGAAGGGATGGAAGAGTTGGAGCCTAGAAGAAGACACAATTAATTAATTCTCCCACAAGGGAAATAATTTCCTCCTGTGTTGGTAATTCTCACTGATCTAGTAAGAGATGTCCCTTCCCATGGCAGGAGGGTTGGAACTAGATGATCTTTAAGGTCCCTTCCAACCCAAACTATTCTATATTCTATAAGAATTTAGCAACTATTGGATCAAAACAAAGAGAATATCTGCCTTGAATTTCCAAATATTCTTGCTGTTCCACCCATTGTCCTTATCACTCCTTGGCCCTTCTATATGTACAGAAAATGTGCCCCAAAGCAGGTTCATGGCTGAGTAAGGAGAGAAAATTGGCTCCAACTCACTGGCATCTCTTTGTCATGGAATCATAGAATAGAATCATAGAATGGTTTGGGTTGGATGGGATCTTAAAGAACATCTAGTTCCACCCTGCCTGCCCTGGGCAGGTACACCTCCCACTAGACCAGGTTGCTCAATGCCTCATCCAGCCTGGAATGTCCTTTGCATCTCACTTTCTTCTGGTGCTGCCAGCCTTAGATTGGAGAAGAGGCATTTCAGACCTGCCTTGAAGAAGTCCTGTGTTTCTCCAGGCTTCACAGAAAGAAGAGGGGAAGCAGAATGACTCAGGTGCCCAGCAGCTGTTTGTGAGTCAAAGGGGCTGAGCCTTAAGGAATAAGAGCAATCCTGGTCCACTGTTGTTCCTCCCTCAGTGAGAGGAGGAAGAGAGCATCATTGTCTTAGAAAATTCCTTTGTTTTTTTTTTTTTTTTCTCTAGAATCATCATTTCCATTTTGCCTGACTTGAGCTTCAGGCACTTTTTTTTTGTCCAGCAGCTACCTCTGGTAGGCATAGTGACATTGTGTCTGTCACACAGTGCCTGTGTCTGCTGAGGAGACATTAAGCCAGGGGCTAGTAGCTAACCCATAACATGGGAGCCCCTGATCTTTATTATCTCTTCCCTGTGCTGAGTTCTCTGCCTGTGCTACAAGATCAGCTGTTCTCCCATAGTATGCTGTTGTGCATGAGGGTATTGGGTTATTTTTTTTTTTTAATTCTAGAGCAGCTGTTTTCAGTTCTCAGCTGATGTTGCTCTTTGTTTCAAGTGTCTTTGCTGCCTTTCTCAGCACAGCTGTCTTCTCTACAGCCAGCCTTCAGAAAAAAGCAGATTATATATTCAGCTGCTTTTCACTGTGACTAAATTCTGCATCTGCAGGATGATCTTTCCCAGTTGTCATTAAGAACTGCTCCTGTTCATAGTCTCTGGTGACAAACTTTATAGGATCACAGAGTGTTGGGTTGGAAGGGACCTTTAAAGACCATCTAGTCTGACCCCCCCTGCAGTCAGCAGGGACATCTTGCACTAGATCAGGTTGCTTAGAGCCTCAGCAAGCCTGGACTTGAATGTCTCCAGGGATGTGACTTGTTATTTTCTACCACAGAGAAGCATGTATGAAACCACAAAGTCCTCATGTACCCAGTCAATTGGAGCCTTCTCCCGCCTTCTCTAGTCTTAAGACAGGGATGTGTTTGGGATCTCATGGATCCTGCTGCAATGGATCCCAGCATGGATATGCAAGAACACTTTTAATTTAGTCAGATTTGTAGCTGTAGTAGTGAAGTTGGGCTGAGGAGATAGGCATGTCCTTGTGTTCACTAAGTGCTTGTGGTCACCAACAGAGTGCTGCACAATGGCTGACTTCTTTTGTCCATGTCAGAGGCAGGAGCTTTTTGGATAGAGTTATCTCCAAGTGAGCTTGTGATTCTTACAGTGCTTGGGCAATCTCTGTGTAAGCTGAGCTGGGCTTATGAGTTTCATAGGGTCTTTTTTTTTTTTTTTATATCAGGGCAGGGCCTGTGAGGACCACATCAGAGCTCACGTTGATGTTTCATTGACTTATTTCCTCTCTGCTGTGGAACAGCAGCTGGTGGGAAGTTAATTTTGCAGCATACATTTACAAGTTAATTGCAGCTTCACTGGAAGGTGGAAAACCTGCATTTGAGAAATAAAAGGAGGAAGCATCAGAATGTGTTTTCCTTGTGTGGTCTTTGCTCTGGGGCTCTTGTCTCACCACAGTTATACCAATCTGCTGGTCAGGTTCTGGCTCTGCTGAGCATGCAGAGAACAACTGACAGTTGCTGCCTCTTAAAGTGCAGAGTCTTCAGCTCTCTCGGAGAGAACAGGGCAGATTTGCTTCCTCTTAGATTATTCCAGTTCAAATTTCTGCTTTGAGTGCTCATTTGGTAGATTTAATAGGCAGATGTTTCAGCCAGGCTTGAAGCATCCTTGGTACTGAGAGAGGAAATCCTCCGAGATATCTTTTCTCCACAGGTACCTACTCACTATTTCCTAATTACTTGCTGCCTTTTTTTTTTTTTTTTTCTTCTAAGAGAATTACTTTAGTTCTGTTTTTCTTGATGGGCTTCAATGCCATGAGGAATGAATGAGTTTAAAAAGGAAGATGTCTAGTGACAGGTAAATGACGAGGGGAAGGAACTTAATGCCGGGAATCACAGGAAATGAAAACGGGCTCCATTCATCCGCAAACAACAAATAACTTGCACTCCAGCAAGCAGTTTTTCTTGTATTCCTGTTCACACCTGCAGGAAGGGGAAGTACTAAACCCCATTATCCTCAGACTAAGAGATCAGAGGAAGGCAGAAATTAGACAATTTCTATATAGACGAAGCAGCAGAACACACTTTTGGCATGTTTCAGCCATCCACAGAGCTCCGAAAAAGACTGTGAAAGCTGTCAGCTGGGCTAGAAAGTGCAGAATCTGATTAGCCAAGAAAGGCTGTCAACAAAGCAAAGGGGAGAATCATCAAAAGAGGAAGAAACACCCTTTGCAGATCAGGTAATACTGTCAAGGAAGGAATGGGAAAGCATGGAGGGTAGACACACATAACCTTTCTTGAGGTGGCTATGAACAGGTGGAGAGTCTTGGGTGTTGGGAAGTGCTTGGTGGCCCGTGGCCATGGCTCTCTGGAGCAGCTTGGGGAAGGTGAAAGTGAACTGTGAGAACATGGATGCCAGAGACAAAATGGACGCTGCCGAGCGGGCATGACTTGCAAGATCCGAAGGATGCCTCCCTGGCGCCTTCATGTCCTTGAGCAGTCCCGGCAAACAACTTTGGAGGTAAACAACCTTGAAGAGGCACCACTGTGGGAGGGAGAAAACTAGCTGTGGGAAACTGACTGTAGATAGGAAGAGATGGGAAGATGTAGTTTTTAGTTCTTGACCAATGAGTAGGCATAGTTATTGTAAACTGTAACCTCTATATAAGTGAGCTATTTGGGCTGAATAAACGAAGCAACCTTATCACTCATATTGTGTGGCTCGTTGTTTCCCTCACTGGCTGGTCGCGCAGGACGTGACACTTGGGGATGCTACTCTAGGAATGTAGGGGTTCACTGTTAAGATTACTACCTTCATATGGCGCCAAGAAGTTGAATCATAGAATGGTTTGGGTTGGAAGGGACCTTAAAGATCATCTAGTTCCAACCCCCCTGCCATAGGCAGGAACACCTCCCACTAGATCAGACTGCTTAGTGCCTCATCCAGCCTGGTCTTAAACACCTCCAGAGAAGGGACATCCACAACCTCCCTGGGCAGCCTGTTCCGTTGTCTCACCACCCTCACCGTAAAGGATTTCTTTCTTATCTCCAGCCTAAATATCCCCTCTTCCAATTTGCATCCATTACTTCTAGTCTTGCCATCTTGTACCCTATTAAAAAGTCCTACCCCAACCTTTCTGTAGCCCCCTTCATGTATAAGTCACTGAGGTCCCCCCTGAGCCTTCTCTTCTCCAGTTTGAACATCCTCAACTCCTTCAGCCTGTCCTCATAAGGACGTGAGGACTCAGAAAGGGCTTTTAAAAACAGTTTTTGCTCCATCACTCTGAACCCACATGTCTTCAGCAGAAGGTGCTGCCCAGCTCTGTGATGTGAAGGACCATCTATTTGGTTTGCAATATGCCACCCAATAGATTCTTTTGATTTCCTCTTGATGTCTTGGACTGGAAGAGGCTGCTCTGTCCAAGCCACATCTGATTTTGTGGTCATGATTTATACCTTCTTCTAGTCTGAAAACATACCACCAGATGGGCTGAGAAGGCTGGTGTTAAAAGACAGATGATTAGATAATTTCTCAACATATCTTTAATAAGGACCAGAGCAGTTGCTGGTGCTGTCTTCTCTATTACCTTGGGCAAGCCATTTAAAGCTCCTGTACCCTGGCTCTTGCTCTGTTAAAGATGGTAATAACTCTGCTCTCATCTTGGCTATTTAGTGCCTGGGGGCACAATAGTCTTTTTCTATTTCCGTGCTGAGTACCTTCTGCTACAATTACTGTCATATAGACAACAGAATAAGACAGAGCTGGGTTCTGTGGGCAACTCAGGGTTTTCCCTTGGTGAGGAGGGGGAGCGGTAGGGGAGGGGCGTTCGTGTCTTTTGAGCATCCCCTCTTAATTGTTGCCCAGAGAGGTTGTGGATGCCCCCTCCCTGGAAGTGTTTAAGGTCAGGCTGGATAGGGCACCGAGCAACCTGCTTTAGTGGGAGGTGTCCCTGCCTATAGTAGGAGCGTTGGAAATCGATGATCTTTAAGATCCCTTCCAACCCAAACCATTCTGTGATTCACCTGACTGAGGTAAGGGCTCTCTGCCATGCGAGATATTGCTTCTTAAAATTGCCTTAGCAAAGCAAAAGAGGAAAGAAATTAAAAATATCTGTGGCAGAACCCCTTTGACGTCTTGCAGCAGTGGTGTTAATATTCCTGGTTATTGTTCCACCTCTGCCAATAAGGGAAAGTTTAAAGGCGAAAGGAGTGGGCAGTGGGGGCAGAGAAATCAAAGCGGACCATTAGGCTGAATGGTTATCTGGGCGGTTTGCTCTAGGCAAACAGTTAATCCAGACCTGCAGAGAGCACTGGTAGTTAAAGCCCTTTAATGGCCTAAGTCCTATGATAATTAGTCCTGCCCTGGAGGTAGTTAAGTGAGCCACTCCAGCCTGAAATGGAGCTCATCCACTGCCGAGGCCATAATCCTCTGTGCACAATGAAAGCTGAACTAATTCACTGAGTAAACACTTTCTCAGTTACTTACACGCTGTCTTCTTTCAGCCTGACACCAAATAGATTCACTTCCAAGAGCCGGAAAGAAAATCAAGTTTATTTTCTTTCCTTCTTCTTTTATTTTTTAATTTTTTTAAAAAGCAACTGATCTTGGTTGAAATGCATTTGGATTTAGTATCCAGGGTATAACCTGGACAGATATCGTCTCCTTTCTCCCAGCATCACATAGCAACCCCCTTTATTTTAGTCCATTACAATGGCAGGGAGCACAAAGGCATTTCCCCATCCATTACCTTTTCTTTTCTCCTGCCTGTTTCTCTGTGCTGGAGGAGATGGGGAAGGCTTGTGTGAAGCTCATACAGAAATTCATGGCTCTTTCAGCACTTGAGTTCTGTGCTCTCGGCTCACCCAAAGGTTTGAGGCAGGGGGACTTAGCATGAAGGAAGTGTAAATTGAGTTATTGAGTCAGGAAATACTAAATTTCTTCAGTTGTTGCAGGTGACACCAGCTCTTTCTACTTTATATTTTTTCTGTTTTAATTCAGAAATGGATATATGCCTTAGTGCCCTGTCCTTTCTGTGTGCCTTCTGTGGAAAGATCTACTGTCTTTGCTGGGTACATTTCACACTCAAAGAATCATAGAATAGTTTGGGTTGGAAGAGACCTTAAAGATCATCTAGTTCCAACCCCCCCTGCCATAGGCAGGGACACCTCCCACTAGATCGGATTGCTCAGTGCCTCATCCAGCCTGGCCTTAAAAAACCTCCAGAGAGGGGACATCCATAACCTCTCTGGGAAGCCTGTTCCATTGTATCACCACCCTCACTGTAAAGGATTTCTTTCTTAGCTCCAGCCTAAATCTCCCCTCTTCCAATTTTGATCCATTACACCTAGTCCTGCCATCACAGGATTATTAAAAAGTCCTATCCCAGCCTTTCTGTAGGCCCTCTTCAGGTATTAGTAAGCTACTATGAGGTCCCCCCTTATCCTTCTCTTCTTCAGGCTGAACAACCCCATCCTCTTCAGTCTGTCCTCTGAAGGGAGTTGCTCCAGCCCTCATCATCTTGGTGGCCCTTCTCTGGACCTGCTCCAACAGCTCCATGTCCTTCTTACTCCAAAACCAGACTCATGTCTTCTTCCCAGCTCTCCTCAGCCCTGTCTTTCTTCAAGACCTGACTCTTTGTGCCCTCTGTGTCCCACCAAACGCCAGGGAAGGGAACCAAGCAGAGGGCAGGGATGGTGCAGTCATGAACGCACTCTGTCCCTCTGGGCACATCTTGGACTCTCCTGCCCTACAATGTCACACTGAGAGCGTAAATGCTGCCGCTATCCCTACTCCATTGATAACAGGAGTTGTCTAATCTGATGCCTGCAGTCCCGAGTGTTAGAGGAGAAGGGACCTGCAGGTGTTCAATCCTGATCTGCCAAGTTGGTATCAGCCCAAGAAGTATGCTGGACAAAAGAGAGGGGGATCTTGTATGACACAGACAAGAGTGAAGTTGTGAAGCTCATAGTCCTACCATTTAATTTTTTTTCTTCTCAAAACTTATCTTTTCTCTCTTAAAGCCCCAGATCCTGGAGTCACATGAATACATCAAACTCATCAAGAGAAGACCTGCCTGAATACCCAGCTCTTTAGTGGTTTACAATCCAGGAGATTAGTGAATTAAAGGTGGTGTAATCTCATTGCCTTCAGAGGGGAACAGAGTGCTTGTTCACACTCAAACTCTTTCCCTACCTCAGTCCACCCATCTCAAGCCTGACCTTCAGAAGAGGTTGGATGAATTGTACTCCAAGAAGCCACATTTGTCTCCCTGGAACCCCCAGATGAACTATTGGTTCTGTCAATATTCAGAGGCAGGTAAGAGTAATTCCACCCTGAAAAATTTCTCTGATTTCTCTAAAGCAAAGGATATGGTCTGGGGTTTGCACCACCTCTCTGCAAGTTTGGGCCAAGACATTTTTGTGAAGCAGTCTCCACCTTCTGAAAGGTTCTCCTGGCTGCTTTCTGGAGATCATGAGGTCAGCCACTGATCAGGATTTGCCTGATTCTAAGGAAACTGCAAGCATCTTTCTTTGGACCAGGTAAAAATGTGCGTATTCTCTTTATGCAAGGACCTTTATATGTGTGTATGCCAGAGGGTTTTTTCAGCCTCTAGTGCAGGAAATCCTTCTTTCCCTAAGAGGGATTTTTGACGGTACCTGCTGTCCTTCAGCGGAACAGAAGAAAAGATAGAGGCAACTCTTTCTTCCATAAAAGAAAGAAAAATAAAATAATGATCTGATTTTATACTTCCCAAAAAAAAAGAAAGGTGGACATAAAAGCATCTGGTGAAGAGAAGTCTCATTATCAAAGTAGAAAAACATTAGGGTTTGTTTGTTCATTGAATATGTAAGTGCACCGAATATAAATCTCTGAAAAAAAAACCCAAAAACCCAACAAAAAAACAGTGAGAGCTTGATCAGTGCTCTCTGTGGTCTACTAGCAACACTAGTTCTGTGCAGACCAAGTCATGGCCCACAGGTTGGTGAAAACAGGCCAGCAAGGGAGTGGATGAGAGGGTTCAGTCCACTTTCTGGTGTGTGCCAGGCAAAAAGTGGGCTGTAGGGGGGTGGCCATGAGTCCCACCACTATGGAGATGACCACGTTGCTGCCATTCATGAGAGCATATCACCCACTGTGCCAGAACGAGAGACATCAGTATTGTGGCTGTGATAGAAATATTTTTAAACTTAGTGGGAAAAAGGTGAGTACCCACGGAGGGAATACATTAAGGGTCATGCATTCCCCTGTCCAGCAAGTTGTGGCATGTCCTTAAAAATGCTGTGATCAACATCCATCATAGAATGGTTGGGTTTGGAAGGGATCTTAAATATCATCTAGTTCAACCCCCCTCTGCCCTACAGATGGCTCAGTTTACTGGATGTTCATTCCCCATGTGAATGGTGAAGAGAAGCCAGGGTGCTTTCCTTCTTTGTTCCCAGATCGTCAAGGAGGCATGTCCTGCCTTCAGGATCCCAGCTTGCCAACAAAACATGGAGTACCAATGGCAGAAGGAAGACCCTAGGACCTGAAAGCAGAGATTGCTCCTCTCTTTCATCTCACCAAGGTGGACATTGCTGGCTTAGTATGGCACAGGGTTCTGAGATGCTCATTCCTATGGCACTTTGAGAGCTGTCACGGGATTCAGACTGGTCTTTGATAAAGTGGGGACAGACAAATGGTCTCTCAACCTCTTGAACTGAGTGATGGGAGAGAAGAAAACCTCACCAGCCTGTTTTCTGAATGCATTTACAGCATAAAATTTGTTGGCGAGTGATATTAGCAGCATTGCTTGGAGCTAGGAGGAGAAAAGTCAATCTAAAGTGTATGTTTATAGATTTTTTTTAAAAAATATGCATGGAAAGTATAAACAAAATGGAGGAGGGGGGAGGATAAAGGGAAAAAAAACCCCAACATACCCTCTCAGCGTCAGCAGCTGCTTCTGTCTCCAGGCTCTATGGCTATGATACCTCAACCCATCCATTCAGCAGTCCATTATCACTTCCCTCCTTCTATTATTCCCCTTCAACCTTATCAGGCATGAGCATCGTCTCAAACGCTCCAACTGGAGCCTTGTAATTGTCCCTGGTTAGAGCTCGATAGCACCTTGAACCGCCAGAATAATCTCTGCTTTAGAAAAGAAAAAGGTTCTCGGCAAGGAGAAGATGCTAGGATTTGCCTGTGGCTATGTGGGGTCTTTAATAGCTAACTCTTTTCTCTCTCTTGCTCCCACACACAGATAAATGGGAAAATTCCTTTTTTTTTTTTTTTTTAATTATTTATTTATCTACAGCCTTTTCAGACTGCCTGTTAGGCAGTGATCACAATATTTATTACAGGGTTTGCAATATTATTATTACCACCTCCTGAGGGCACATGGTGAAAGAGGTGGGTGGTGAAAGCATAATAATATCAGACAGAAGTCGTCTCTAGGGGGGGTAGGAAATGGAACAGGCTTTTTTTTTGAGCATCTCCGTTGTTGAGTTGAGTTGGAAGGGACCTTCAAAAATCATATAGTCAATCACCTAGCTCATAGCCCAGCCAGCATAAAAAAAAATGGTAAAAAAAGATGAAAATCTGATCCCACAGACTAAACCTTCTCTAGGGGGAGGATCTGCCTCAAGAGACTGAAGGGGTGTGTGTGTGTGGGGAGAGATTATGCTTGTAATTATTTGTTTCTAATAAACAAGCCCAAACTTTCTGGTCTCTGCCTCCTCCACTGACCTCCTCCAGATTCTCACATTCCTGCCCCAAAATCGACTCTCAGGCTGCATTTTTCAGCATTCTGTTTATAATATGTCATCTGAAAATTGCTGCCCATGTTTTAATTGCAGAGCTTGCTCTTGTATGCCTGTATCTGTGAGTTTCCATGAAATCTTCATTGTTATCTGGCCTTTTATTCCTCATGTTTACACCTGGCACTAAAATCTTGCTGCTTTTTCCTTTAAAGGTGATTGCAAAGGGGAAAATGAATTAGTGCCAGTTGTTGCTTGATGATGTATATCTCAAAGTGTGAAAAAAAAAAAAGAGAGAAATCATTGAATTATGAAGGTGCTTTTGCATTAGATGTTGTGAACAAGTTGCTTTTCCTCTAAGTCCTTCTGGAATCTTATGGAAGATGGAAGTTGCGTTATTAGTAACAGTTTGCAAGGGGAAAAGCTGAATTGCACAGCCTTTCTTTTGTTAAATCTGATGCAGAGGCCCCACCTCGGAGAAATAACACCATGCTTTGGAAGTGCTTTATCACAGATTACCCACAGGGAAATACAAAATTCCTTTTTCTTTCACCTCCAAGCAGGCCCCATCAAGCCTCAGTGGAGGCTCAGCAAAAAGTGTAGCAGTTGGATCATTTCCAATGCATTTATGAGAGCTCAAGACCATGGCACCTTAGTGCTAAATCTGTCCTAGGAGAAGGCATGGAGCAGGGTTATGGCATGAAGAGGATGGTCTAGTGGGAGGTGTCCCTGCCCATGGCAGGGGGGTTGGAACTAGATGATCTTTAAGGTCCCTTTCAACCCAAACCATCCTATGATTCTATGATGGATGTGGATCACAGCACTTTTGAGGACATCCCACAACTTGTTGATGCACGACCCTTAATGCATCCCCTTCTTGGGTACCCACCTTTTTCCCATTAGGATTAAAAATATTCCTATCACCGCCACAATAGTGGTGTCCCTCCTCCTTCCACAGTGGGTGGTATGTTCTTGTGAGTGGCAGCAACATGGTCATCTCTATTGTGGTGGGACTCATGGCCAGCCTCCTACAGCCGAGCTGGAGGTTGGACTCAAGCCAGATCTAGGAAAGCTGACTGAGATTTACAGATCAGGGTTTTGCATCCAAATGGAAGAGCTGGATCTATACAGCCAATCATAAAGGTGACAGGACCTCAGAGTCCTGGGCTATAAATCACTCCTTTGTATTCCTAAGGCAAAGAAAAGATTTGTAAACCAACATTTTCTCTCTTTTTACTTTTTTTTTCCTTAGAACTTATTGGCATGACTTGTGATTATGTTTTAGGATTTGTAAATCTGTTTTAGGATTTGTAAATCTATTTCCTGACTTCTAAGCCAATCGAATGTTTCAGAAGTCAGTCGGGGAGTTAAATCTGATGCGAGAAGTCATGGTTTGTAAATCAAACTGCAGTTCTTAGTTTAGCCGAGGGGATTTATGAATCTGGATGGAGATATCTAAATCTGGTTTATAAAAGTACCGATTTAGAAATAAGACCCCAAAGAATGGCTTGGTTCCTGGCAGGTGATGAGTCAGGAGGTGCAAAATGGCCATGATACGGACACCCAGTGCTGTCTATCACTGGGACCCCAGACCATCCATCAATAATCACGGATTTACCTTTCCCTAAAGAAATAAAAGCTCGGGGCCTCTGTATCACACCCAGGATAATGGCAAAGCATTTCAGTGCTGACCATCAAACAGAGAAGATGTATTCCAGCTGTTCTCCGTACCCAGCTGAGGCCACCAGGACAACCCTGCTCACCACCTCCTTGGCACCAGAAAGCTCTATGTCCTCCTCAGTGGTCCCCTCGCACCCCAATTTACACCAAGGCCAGAGGCGACTGTTTGGGTAATGCTGTGTGGCTTCAAAAGTTTTATGGTGTAAAAAGTCTCTCTTATATAAAAAAAAAAAAAAGAGTGAAAAAAAAAGGGGGGGAATCAAATTTCTACAGTTCTAAAACTTTTTTTAAAGCATTTAAATTTTAAGCTGGGGATTTATAAATGGGCTATTAAAGTCTAAGAGTTTCATTATGGTTTTTTTAAAAATCATAATTACTTTAGGTAGGGGAGGAGGGATAGATCTACTTTATTCCTAGAGGAAACTATACATATATATGAAGTATCTATATAAAAGCTGGAACTGAGCTTATATTAATACAGTTTAACTGATATTCAATAACTTCACCCTCCCTTTTTCCTATTGTCCATATTTAAATACTTCAAAAAGAATTCTAATCAAGTGGAAATTAATAGGGGAGGAAAGACTGGGGTAGCAGGAGAGGGCTCTAATCCCACTCTCTTTTAATATTTCAAAGTCTCTTTTATTTTCCTAATAAAAAAAGAGAGAGTGAGAGGGAGAAAGTGGAATTAATCCAGTGCTCTGAACTGTCCTCTCGTCTTACTGATTTAAATAAAATCCAAGAGCACATCACACCAGAAGGCCATTCCTGACCACGTGCCGGGGTGGGCTCTCACCTCCCAACTTTTCTACCACCAACCCCCCCGCCACCTCCCTTAGTAGGTGGTCACCCTCCCTGCTGCCACTGGCATGTTGCATGTGATGCCCAGAAACCAGCGTGGGGGTGGTGGCCTTCCTGCGGGTTTTTAGGGTGTCTTCCCTCCCATCTCAGCACCCACAGCTAGCTCATCCTGGTAGGATTTTGTGTGAGATGTGGTAGATCTCCTGGTTCTCCAAAGACCCAGCTTGTCCCTGCATCCATGAGCACCTTCCCTATTGTACCCATCAGTGATGCTGGGATTAGATCAGGATAGGGCTGAGCAAAGACTGGAGAAGACTCATGGTGAATCTTTACGTAGTAAAAGCAGAGGAGACCCACTGTTCTGCATTGATCTGCCTTGATTTCTCTGCTGCTGGTGCATTCATCTGCTCCCTGAGGATGGAGGAGCAAACCCTCCTTGCTGCCCATATACCCCAGAGACAACACTCTGAATTCACAACGGAAACTCACCTGGTATAGGGCATGCCCAGCTCATAGAATAGTTTGGGTTGGAGGGGACCTTAAAGATTATCTAGTTCCAACTCCCCCTGCCATGGGCAGGTACACCTCCCACTAGACCAGGTTGCTCAATGCCTCATCCAGCCTTATTTAAGGTATTTAATCATCAAGCATTCTGCAAAACCTGAAGACAGTCTAGTTAAACTGAACAGAGCAGAAGGTCAGAATGATTACAGCTGAGCAATGAAGAAGCATTTTATGAACCGAGCAGTGCACACTAGGTGGCACACCGCTCCCTGCTTGCTGCTCCAGCTCTTAAATTGTTCTCGTGATACCTGCATTAAGACAGCATCCAAATTCCAGCAGGGATTCCCTCATGCCAGACTCCATCTCTTGGCAGTCAGTTGGGTGCACAGGGCATCTGTGCACACACAATGTTTGGACAGCCTGGCAGAGGTGCCTATTTTCTCTGAGCTTGCTTTTTCTCCATCCCCAGTGCCACCCAGGGTGAGCCCATCTCATTCTTGGACAGCAAGAGGTAGATATCAGTCATGATGGAGAGTGGTCATAGCTAGATGGGAGTAGGTGGCAGGGGTATCTTCTTTGGGTATCTACTTTGGAGAAGATATCTTCTATAGCTTAAGTTTTGTCTGACCAGTCAGGCATTTAAACAAAACATTTCCCCAAGCACTTTATTGTGGATTTTTTCTTTCATTTTGGAAGCTTTCTGTAGGGAAAAAAAGAGAAATGTTGCCTTCTAGATTTCCCAGTCTTATCACGCGGTAAGAAACATGCATGATGAGATGGCATCTGGAGTATTGTGCCCAGTTCTGGGGTCCTCAGTTAAAGAAGGACAGGAAACTGGTTGAGAGGGTACAGCACGGAGCCATGAAGACCATGAAGGGATTGGAGCATCTCCCTTATGAGGAAAGGCTGAGGGAGCTGGGTCTCATTAGCTTGGAGAAGAGGAGACTGAGGAGTGACCTCATTAATGTTTATAAATATGTAAAGATTGAGTGTCAGAAGGATGGAACCAGGCTCTTCTCACTGACCTCCAATGATAGGATTTGAGGCAATGGGTGCAAGTTGGAACACAGGAGGTTCCACAGGAATCTGAGAAAGAACTTTTTCACAGGGAGAGTGTCAGAACGCTGGAATGGGCTGTCCAGAGAGGGTGTGGAGTCTCCTTCTCTGGTGACATTCAAAATCCATTCCTGTGTGACCCAGTCTGTGTGTTCCTGCTCTGGCAGGGGGATCGCACTAGATGATCTCTTGAGGTCCCTTCCAATCCCTGATATTCTGTGATGTACAGTGTAAAGCTTCAAGGCTTAATGTACTATATACTGTGATGACCATGCAGTCTTATTTTACTTTTTAAATTGCAGAACAATCAATAACTTGCATAAAAAATACACAGATTAAGTTATTTCTTATGGGCAAGAGTCTTCATTCAGCTACTCCAAAATTCAGCAGTTAAAGCAAAAGGAGAGAATAAAAGGAGCCTTTCAAGACCAACGATGGCACCAAGAAACACTCACATCAGAGAAGATATGAATTTAGGTGACAAGGATAAAGAATTTTCACTGCATTTTTAGGCCTCTTGGTTTTCTTAGAAATTCAGCCAGGAAAACAAAACCAGAAAATGCTACCTGCCCCAAACCCACTGAGGACTGTCTGTAGTATTTTCTCATGCCTTATTGGAAATACATCTGGAAATGCTACCTCTGCCCAAAGGTAATCAGCAGTTATTTCCTGCAGTGACCTGGCTGGTCACTCAGGGGAGGGAAATCATACCCAAGGTCTTGGCAGGAAATATAAGCATGAGTCTGAAAACTACAGAAGATATTAAAATTCATAATCCTTTCCTAACAGCACATGGAAAGAGAAATCATTGCAGAGCCTGCTTAATTTATGAGAGCAAAAAACAGCAGGCCATGATGCTGCAGGGGACTGGTGGAACTGAGGTGGACAGCCAAAGTGACCAGAACACACCTGGAAATTTTTGACAGCCTTCATGAAACACCATTGCAGGCATGAGGTGAGGTGAGGATAAGTTGGCCAGGCTTGCCAGCCACCTTCCTCATGGGAGGGATGGGGACAGCCTGGGCTGGTGAATGCAGTAAGGTGTCTGCTTCACATTCTGCTCCTCACCCACCTCTTGGGATGGATGGATGGATGGATGGATGGATGGATGGATGGATGGATGGATGGATGGATAACAGGGCCGTCTTTTAACGGAAAAATATAGTAATCTTAAAAGTTTGGGAGTTTTGCTTGGCATTTTGGGAGGGCTTTATAGGTTTCTTTTTTTTTTTTGTGGAACCCATGTAGTTTTATTTTCTGTATTTTGTGTAACCAACCTCATAGCCAGACTTGCAACTCCCATTAGACACCAGGACTTTGTCCCTGCCAGCATTAAAGAAGTGTTGGGTGGAAGATCCCACAACCCTGACCCCCATGGAGGAAACAACCTGAGGTCAGTGACCTGCCATTTCCGGTAACACACATGCACTCTCATGCAGAAGCAAACACATGGACATCACACACAAAGAGAGGGGGGTGAGACACTGGAACAGGTTGGTCAGAGAGGCGTTTAAGGCCAGGCTGGATAAGGCTGGATGAGGCAACCTGGGAGGTGTCCCTGACCATGGCGCAGAGGGTGAAACTAGATGATCTTTAAGGTTCCTTCTAACCCAACTATTCTATGATTCTGTATTCATTTGTTGAAAGACTCATCTCAACACAAACCAATTTGAAGGTGGAGGAAAAACTGCTGTGTTACCTCAGGAAGGAAAGATAAAGTGGTGTGGACACTCAGCAAATTGTGAGCATAATTTTACTAGGGGAGGAGGGGGTGCAATAGCTTTTCTCTCAAAGAATAGGTAGTTTAAAATTAAAATTCATTAAAGAAGGCTAGCTGACACATTTTTACATTCTTTGAGGAAGTGTATCTGTTTAATTTAATGCACTGTCCAATTAAAAAGAAGTGGTCTGTTATTACAGATGTGATTTATTCTCTGATAAACTCCTGATTTATGGCTCACTGGGATATATATTTAATGTTGTCAAGAAAAAAATATGAAAGGGCTCCCAAAACTATCTGCAGTGCTACAGTGACTTGGTCTGAAAAGGATCTGAAGGAAGTGAAGACCCCTGGGAGTTAAATGTAATCTTTGCCTGGGATAAAAGCACAGAGGACTGCTGATCTTCTCAAAAGGATCCTTTGCCACCTTTTGCCATGGCCACCCTACACACACACACATACACACACATCATATCCCTCTTCTCCTCCACCCCAAACAAGGAGCAGAGCATGGGCTTTCCCTGGAAAGCGTGTGTTTTAAAGAGAAAAATAAAATAAATATGTTACTGGAGTTTTCCTCCCAACTTCCCAACACCAGCAAAGTGCCCCCTCTTGGTACCCTTGGAGAATAATAACTCCTTTGTTGATCTGTGATTTAGAAAGTTGGTTGTGACTGGGTTTTTTTGTACTGAGTTGATGAATGCCACCTCTGGATTTTTAAGTATTTTGTGGGGTTTTTTTTCCAAATTGCAATTTTTTTTCTTTTTCAAAATCGTTACTCATTTCACAGTAAACAGGATTTTGGGAGAAAGGAAGTACTTTGCTTCAGTCCCCTTGCAGTTAGCAGTTGTCTTGAGAAGGAACAGCAGGATTTCTCTGTGAGAGGCAACCAAGCTGCATGTGGGTTTTTCTGAGGATTTCAGCTTCTCAGTAGCACTTTAGAGTAGTCCAGAAAAGAGGTGTGGAGCAGGGTTCTTGCTCTCCAAGGGATTCTCTCTCCATCTGAGAGAGATCAGAAACCTGCTTCTCTCTCTCTTTTTCAAGAGAAGAAGAGGCTGGCACACCCAACAGCCATATCTGCACTGGGGATGCCTGTACTCCAGCAAGCTGATGCCCTCTCACCCAAAATCTCAAACAGTGATGACAAAAATGGGTGTGGGGGCAGATTTTTCACTGCTTATTCTGTTGTACGAAAGGAACATGGTGGCTGTCTCTGTGCTGCAGCCCTACATCTGTGTACTGATCTCCATCACTTTCTCTCTTCATGTCATTCAAACTGTGGTGTGATGTTTAGATGGAGTACCAAGAACCTGAAACAACACAGAAGCAGCAGCAGGACCTCAAGAAGAAAGTGATCAGTAAGTATTAGGTCCTCTGTATTTGGGATTTTGCCTCTTCAGAAAGGGCAGAGATGCTCTTTGCACAATCCTTTCCTTACTGCTGGGAAAAGTAGGGATATGCTGTCAAGGCAATGACAGCTGAAGTAATTTGATTGTTTCCCAGCCTCATAGTTAATAACACATGAAGCTCTGCCAGGGCAGGTGCCAGCATGGACTCCCCTGTTTTGATGTGTGTGCAGTGGAGGACTTTTATGTGCAAACTCCATTTATTTGATGAGCAGATATGGAACTGATGAGAAGTAACAGCATCCCTTTCTTTCTCACTTCTCCCCAACTATGCCTGCCTTAACCTAGAAAATCTCTGCTGGTTCAAAAGGAAAGGTGTGTTCTATTTTCTTTAGCATAGCACACCAAAACTGTCTATTTTCTTACACCCAGCACATGAGCTTGGATCAGGGATCATAAATTCAAGATAAAGAACTATCTTGTAAATAGAAAGACAGCCTTAGGAGTGATTTGTCTCTATCTGCTTCTCAAGTATTCTTGTAAAATCCAGTATTTAAAAAAAAAAACAAACCTGTGAAAAAAAGTGATGGCAGGATTTTCTAGAAAATGTTTCTCTAAACTATAACTTTCCTCACAGATAGGAGAAAATGAGGTCAAAACCATGCAACAACCCCATATAACATGGCAGGGTCAGACCTAGGGATATGCTCCCTTGGAAGTGCAGGCATGTGTTGGTGAAAACATGTTTGTGGACAACACCCACAGTGCAGGTCTCGTCAAGAAAGACATGGTGGGGATTCCTATAAGACCTACAGATACAGACATGGCACTTAGAAGTATGGTTTAAGGATGGTTCTTGTCAGAGTTGAGGTGATAGTTGGACTTGATGATCTGAAAGATCCTTTCTATCCTGGGCCATTCTGTGATTTGGAAATAACTCATAAATACTGGCACACTGGCCAACTATCCACATTCTCACAGCTGTGGAGGTGTAAGGAGTCTTTGCAGGCAGTCCATCCTGAACCTACTGAGGTAATTTTGCTCCTTGGAAAGCTACTTCACCGTGGTCTGGTGAAGGAGATGTTTCCAGGCATTCTCCCTCAGCTGGCCAAGCAGGTTTGAGCACAGAGGACAAGCCACCATGGCCTCTCCTCAAGTAATTCACCATCCAGAGTATCCTACATTGAGCTGAGAGGTGTTAACTAGCTTTTCCAGATACCATCAAATACATTTAAACAAACCTGATGCTTGAATGCCTTTAGCATCAGGTGTGTTATACATAAAATATGTCAAGACAGTGATAGTGCCCTTATCTAAAGACAGAATGGGAGGGAAATTTCACCCAGTGCATGTTGTCAGATTGTTCCCTGACACAGGCAGCCCACCATTGGCTGTGACAAGCAGGTGATGGCATCTGGTGCTAGGGAGGGAAGGTCCGTCCCCTCACCTCCAACACATAGAATCATAGAAAGGTTTGGGTTGGAAAGGACCTTAAAGATCATCTAGTTCCAACTCCCCTGCCATGGGCACGGACACCTCCCACTAGAACAAGTTGCTCAGTGCTTCATCTAGCCTGGCCTTAACCACCTCCCAGGAGGGGCATCCACAGCCTCTCTGGTCAACCGGTTCCAGTGTCTCACCACCCTCACAGTAAAGAAATTCTTTCTTATCTCCAGCCTAAATCTCCCCTCTTCCAATTTGCATACATTACTCCTAGTACCCTTCACATTCCTGCATCTGCATGAAATCTCCTGCAAACTGTGACCTCCTTGCCATTGGAAGATGCTGCTTGTGGGCATTGCCATGAAGACTTAATTTTGGTCACCAGAGCTCCTGAGTGGAGAAATGGTACCCTCAATCTCTGCTGGGCAACAGTGTTCCAATAGTGTCCCTCAAAAGTAAGCAGTACCCACAGAAGATCCTAAATCATATTCACATTCCAAATAACACAATAGCTCCAGTAAAAGCATGGCTCCTTCACACACAGTTGTGTCTCAGGCCCTACCTGCAGCTCATCCATAGTGACATGGTCTTTGCTGAGCCTGAGATGGCATCCACAAGGAGTAACAAAGCATCTCAGACATGACAGACCCACACAACCCGCTTTTGCCTTTTTAGTGGAGTTTTGTGGAGTTTCTTTTTATTCTTCACAGAATAGTTTGGTTCGGAAGGGACCTTAAAGATCATCTAGTTCCAACCCCCCTGCCATAGACAGGGACACCTCCCACTAGATCAGGTTGTATCTGCAATCTAAGTGCTTAAGGAGTCATAGAAGTGTTTAAGAAGTCATAGAATCACCAAATAGTTGGGGTTGGAAGGGACCTTAAAGATCATTGAGTTCCAACCCCCCCTGCCACAGGCAGGGACACCTCCCACTAAATCAGGCTGTTCAGTGCCTTATCCAGCCTGACCTTAAACAGCTCCAGAGAGGACAACCTGTTCCAGTGTTTCACTACCTTCACTATAAAGAATTTCTTTCTTAGTTCCACTCTGCAGCTGTTTTTGTGCCTGACCACAACACCCCACATCCCACCCCTCTCAGTTTCCCTGCAGTTCCTGGGGAATAAGGGCTCTACTTGTCTCAGAGGGGTGCTGCAAAGATAAAGACAGTGATGCATCCAGCAACGATGGGAAGGGAAGCAGATAAGCACCTGAGCCAGAGAATATAGGCACAGGAATTATCTAAAGGCAGAAAATGGATTATCGCTCTGGAATGAGTTTGTCTCTGCTGAACAGGAGGGTATTTGACACCACAGAAGTCCCTCACCACCGGTGTGTACAGGGCCAGTGAGCTTCTCCCTGGTGTTTACTACCCCCTTCTCTATTTCCAAATGACTTTTGGCTAATTTGTCACATGTAAATAAAGCCACCAGGTAATCCTCAGGTGTGCTGGGACTTTTTCAAGATGAAACTCATCTTTGAGTGTGAGGAGGATGGAGCTGGGCTCCTCTCAGTGACATCCAGTGATAGGACAAGGGGCAACGGCTGCAAGCTGGAACTCAGGAGGTTACACAGAAATGTGAAAAAACTTAGAGTGAGAGTGTGAGAATGGTGACACAGGCTGCCCAGAGAGGGTGTGGAGTATTCTTTTCTGGAGACATTCAAACCCTGCCTGGACATGTTCCTGTGTGACCCAATCTGGGTGTTCCTGCTCCATTAGGGGGATTGGACTAGATGGTTTCATGAGGTCCCTTCCAATCCCTGGTGTTCTGTGATGCTGTGAATTGGAAACTGCAGCTCAGCCACCCTTTGGAGCTGTTTCTGCAGCTTCTACTTACAGTGCTGTTCACAGCCAGGCAATGTCTTCCTTAGCCAGAGCTTTTCTTGGCTCCTGGGCACCTCAAGCTGCCTGTAAAACCTAGACACTGGAAGTGGGTATAGCTCCCAACCATTACAAAAGTGGTCCAAGGCTAGCAAAACCAGAGCAATTTGTCCTGGCAGCATTGACACAAGCAAACAAATCTTTGACATGGATTGCTAAAAAGGAGAATGAGCCACTGCTTCTGAATGGTGTGTGGGTAGCCAAGAGTGGTGTCATTTGTAAAGCAGATAGTCCCCAGCAGCTGAGCAAGCCAGCATGGTCATCAGATGCACCCATCCATAGAAATAGGTGTTACGTGGACTTCTCCCAGCCCACTCCACCTAGGGAAAAGGTATGAGATACTCAAAGAAAGGCAACTAGGCTGCCTTTACCATCATGAAAGAAGCCTTGCTGTGAAACTCCATAAAGGACCAAGAACTTGCTCTTCATCTCCTCTCCCTCTTTTTCCCCCTCTCTTGCCTTCTCCCACCTCAGAAAGTAATCTCATCCTTTCGTCACATATTATTGAAATCCCAGCTCTTAAAAAAAAAACCTCTCATTTTTTTGCCCAGACTGAGAGCATGTCATTCGGAAGTGATGTGCAAGGCAGGAGATAACCAGGTAGAACTCAGCGATTCGCCACAGAAAATGGCTCCATGTATGGTTGTAATGCTATCAGAGTCCGTCCCTCAATAGCTCTTTACTGCTCCTGAGCTCAGAATCTGCTGATTCAAGAACTTTGCCTGAGCAGGAGGAGGAGGGGAGAGGGCTGGGGGGGGGGCAGATGGGAAGGTCTATAAAAATAGAGCCTTTACCGTCTGGATGGAAGACATAATAATGCAAAGACTCTGCTTTCTTCCCTTTTAAAAAAAAAAAATTTTTTTTTTGGGTTATGTGGGAGAAGCAGCACGTGGTGTCCCCCCCCTGCTTGCTCTCTCCTCCCCGTCCTCATTTCATGCTTTGGCTGTTGCTGATTGGGAGGGCTGAATCCCATCGACTGGATGCTTAGTGTGAAACACTCATGCTCTTCTCTGAAATGGAGGGAGGTTAGAGGCTAACCCCACACCCACAGGGGATCACGCAGGCAAATGGAGTCTTGGAGGGGACGCAACCACCCTCTGGTCTCCATTGAGGTCTCTCATCACTGAAGAGTTTGGAGAGAAACATCCCACATGTGCTGTTCTTTAACCAGAAATACTATGCCTGTGTGTGTGAAGCAGAAGATGCCTCTCTCCCTTCACTAGCCTTTCTTTTGAATGTGGTGGTGCACAAATCTTCTGAGCACGCACAGAGAAAGAAATGAACACCAGCTTTAGACAGCCAGGAAGGTAGCAAGTGAGTTGGAGACAGACAGGTCTCTACAGTTTGGTTTCCAACCAGCATATCTGACATCTTTCGACACTCCAGCCCTGGCTTCCTTCTTTTAATTTGGAATATGGGTCAGGGGAACTGCAAATTTCCAGATGTAAATCAGTGCATTAAAATATGACAACATAATTTTTGTAGATTGGGGGACCTACATACTTTTTTTTTTAGACTGTGGGTTGCTTTTGAGTCTTTTATTAAAGGTGCCCAGTGACAGGACAAGAGGGAACAGGGACAAACTATAACATGGGAGGTTCCATCTAAACATCTAGAGACATTCAAATCGACCTGGTTCCTGTGCTACCAGCTCTGAATGACCCTACTCTGGCCAGAGTTGGACTGGATGATCTCCAGAGGTAGAAGTAGATACGGTGCAGTCACCTTCCAAGCAGAGGATTCATCATTTTGGCAGGGGGATGATACTTTGCACTATGGAGCCATCAATAGGGACTTTTCCTGCCTATGTCTTTATGTCCAGATGGACCAGCAATGCTTACCAGCCATCTCAGTGCTCTGCCAGCCTCCCACCTCAGTTCCCAAGCACGTTACCAGGTTTTGACCACTAAATAAACCAACTCCTCGTTGAAGAGAGAGAAATGGCTGATGAGAGAGGGAGGCATTTTCCTCTCCGACAGGTCTCACACAAGGTGATTTTTTAAAATGAAATGTGTGATTGCAGGCTCTTGCTGTTTTGCTTGCTCTCCTCTGCACCCATGTAACCCTAATCACCTGTGTGTATCTGGGGGGTTTCACCCCCATCACCCTTCCTGTCCAAGGAGAACTGGCAGCCAGATTTGGCCTTAAGTTTCCTGTCAATTTTCTAGTGCTCATATAAATTTAGGAGCCATCAGCAAAGTAAAGGAGGATTGACAATACCATACATGGAGAACTGCATAATCTTGAAGACGAGAGTAAAGGAAATGGGATGAAATTTAAGACTACTAAATGCAAGGTCATGCACTTGGGGATTAACAAGCAATTCTGCTCTAAACTGGGAGCTCATCAGTTGGAGCCGAGAGGGGGGAAAGATGTGAGTGTATTAGTTAACCAGAGAATATGAGCCACCAATGAGTTGTACTAGGAAAAAGCAAGGATTCTGGCCTTTTGCAAGTGAAGTATTCCCAGTTGAGACCAGCGACACTGCAGTGGTCTGAATTGGTCTATGTGTCATGGATGAGAATTCACTTGTGACAGTTCTTCTGTGATTCTGTTCTCTTTAGCTTGGAGAATAGGAGACTGAGGTGTGACCTCATTAATGTTTATAAATAAATAAAGAGTGAGTGTCAGGAGGATAGAGTCAGGCTCTTCTCAGTGACATCCAATGAGAAGACTTGGAGAAATGGGTGCAAGCTGGAACACAGGAGGTTCCACAGCAATCTGGGGAATAGTTGAGACAGGAACTGGCCTTCCCAGACAGGAAAGCTGCTTTTCCTCTGTCCATTTTCCCCTCTGCATTCTGTGTTCATTTAGTTCAAACACATTCATATGAATGCAAAGCAGAGGGGCTGCAAATGGTGCTTCTGGGGGCTATTTCATAATTGCATTGCTCTTTTACCTCGTTCCAACGAGGTTAAATCATCAATTTGAGGGCATATGTAGATTTTTTTTTTTCAGACTGTAGCAAAATCTTTTGCCTTGTATTTGTGCATATACATGCACATAACTCTGTCATGGGCTGTCACCTGCTGCCCAGCCTCCATAGATATCCCAATCTTTGGATGCCTCCTATCCCATAAGACTTAGAGAGTCACAGAGTAGCCCAGGCTGGAAGGGACTTTTCAGATCATCAAGTCCAACTATCAACCCAGCTCTGACAAGAACCATTCCTAAACCATATCTCTAAGCTCTATATCTGTCCAACTTTTCAATACCTCCAGGGATGGTGACTCAATGACTTCCCTGGGTAGCGTGTTCCAATGCTTAATAACCCTTTCAGTGTCCATTTTTTTCCTAATATCCTGTTTAAATCTCCCCTGGCTCAACTTGAGGCCATTTTATCTTGTCCTGTCACTTGTTCCTTGGGAGAAGAGACTGAGTTTCACCTCTCTACACCTTCATTTCAACTTCACACACTCTGAAGCTGCCTTTTACAAGGTGCCCCCGGGGATTTAGTGCAAGGGCCTTGGAATAAAATGCACACTGGGAACAGGTTTATACTCTATATTTACTGGCACAGGAGCAATGTTTCAAGCTGTGCTTAGGGGGTTTTGTCATCCTCTTTAGTAGTTCTCACTACATAAAGCATTGCCTCTTGCTCCCACTGCCCTTTTGCATTGCTTTTCCCTTCAACTAACATATCCCTTTTGGTATCTCCCAAGTCTATTCAGAGCCTTCCAAAGAGTTTTCTTCACTGCTTGGGCAAATCCCTTGTTTTAATCTGTTTTGCAGATGTGGTGAGTAGCACTTTTCTCCAGGCAGCCCTACCAAAACCCTTGCCAGTTTGAGGGCGCTGTGACTTCTGTGTGGTTTAAGCAGAAGGTTTTGTGCCTGAAAACAGCCACAAGGATAAGCCAGGAGGGAAGAAATACTGTCTGTAGCATTGTATTTTGTTTTATCATAATGTTAAGTTATAAGCACAAGCCATGGTTCATGATCTCTGTTCAACCAGGCTGGAGCAACAGCATCCAACCCCAAACTTCCAATACGTTCCTTTGGTCCTGCTGGGAGGTCCCCAGACTACAGCACTGAAGTCCCAAATTGAGGTCAAAGAGCTGCCAAGGTTGAGTCTGAACCCCAAAATAAAGGCCTGCTGGACTCCTTCTCAAGCAGTGTTCTCACTCTTAAGTAACTTTAGCTAGACATCTCCTGTTTTGCATAGCCAGAAAGTCCTGCCAAGAAGAAAGTCTGTGGGGCACACTTACATTCCAGCAACACTCTGGCCTCCAGAAGTCCTTTTCACAGCACAAAACATAGTATTGTGATTAGATATAAACTGAAAGTGTATTTCCTGCCCTTCAGTAATTACACTGGCTTATGGGAGCTTTATTCAGCGTGAGGCTTTATTACTCTGCAGAACAAAATTCTGTATAATTTTCTTCTCCTCCAACAAGAAGATGAAAAATCATATTTTGGTCAGTGTTGGGAAGAAAGGCTCAGTTATCACTTGAGAGCGTGGTGTTATTTCCCCCCCGGAATTAAAAAATCCATCTGGGTGTACGACCCTGTTCACCCTCCTGCCTCTCCATTCAGCGTTTTGTATGCAGATGAACCTTATCAATTTCCACTGCTGCAGAAAGGTGAACCAAAACAGCATTTGCCTCCTCCGGTCTTCCTCGTGCTAATGGAAACACGTGAGCTGGAGCAGTAAATGCATGTAAAACCCTCCTGTTCCACTAAGAAGGGGAGGAAGGTACAGATGTAAAGCCTGGTTTGTGGATGTCACCCACCAACAGCAGCTCAATCCCATCGGCAGGACAGCCTAGAACATCAGATTTATACAGCACTCTGGCTTCAAGCAAGCCTTAATTCCAAAAACAACCAAAACCAACTTCATCCAGCCTTACTTGCTAAGTTCTTGGTCCCCAAAGTTATGATTCCCTCATGTGGGCAAAGCCAAACTCATTCTTATCTCACATCAACCTGTTGCTCAGCAAGACAAAGGAGATGTTCTCTTGCTGGTGCCTCTTCCTCCAAGAGAAGACTTGGAATAGCAGACTCCTCTGGTTTTCTTGTTGTTTTCTTGTTGGAGGTGCTTAGCCAGCAGTTGACTCTGCTGCAGTTGTGGTTCTCAGCTGAGGTTGGCTGGGTTTGGAGGACCTTTGGAGTTCTGGATAAGCAGTACATCAGATGGACACCGCTTTCAAGAAATAAGGAAATGGCCTTTGCCATGTATTTGATGAACATGATTCTGAGAATGGAAGAAAACCTGAGCAGCTGGGACACTCCCAGTGGTACCAGGAGATGGCAAGCACTTCTGGAACACAATAACCAGCATTAATATTCATGGATCAGGCCCAGAGTTGTCAATGGAGATGCAACAATTAAGGGAAAATTAAGGAAAAGGGAGGGTGGCAAGAGGTGTCTGGTTTGCTGCCCACTGACCATTCGTTGAGCTTTGGGGGGATGAGGGAAGGGTGGTCCATTTAGCAGGTCAGTGGCAAGCAGTGCTATCAGATGCCATGCCAAGCTAGTTCCAAATTCTGTCAGTGTTTGTCAACACTGACAGAGCCTTGATGCACTGTAATCGCTTCAGCCACAAGCTCTGATAGATCTTAATCTCCTTTCACACCACAGTGAGCATGTCAGATCCTGGGCACCCAGAACCTGGGCTCTGCACTTCAAGAGGTTTTTAAAATAATAACCCCTTATTTTTCTCATGAATGAAAGAAAGGAGAGGAAGTAAGAGGCAGCTGATGAGGGGATAATAGGGGAAAGCATGCAGCATTGTGCTGTTGGGGGTTTCATGGTTGAAACAGGTTTTATTTTATTGGACAGCAAACACTGTTCACCATGTCTCCAGAAACAGATGCACAACAAATACATCACTACCTGTTTTGGGTTCACCTTGGCCCTTTGTGTATTCTTTCATTTTCTCTAACACATCTGTACAGTAAAAGCTTCTCTCCACCTTTCTGGACTTTACTCCTCACAAAAGCTGTAGGAGACAACTTTATGGATGAGGCACTCAGGTGTGGAGTAAGAATGAGCTTTGACAAATGTCAGCTTTAAGGTCTGTGACTGAATCTAGTCTTCCAAGTTCAAGAATATCCCCTGACACAGAAGATGAGCATACCCACTCAGGACTTTGAGGGGTTTTTTACCTACAGATGGAGGGTTTTACAGGAACAACGAGCACCAATGAAATGGTGCTCATGCTGCTTTTGATAGGATAAATGAGAAGTCACATCCACCATCTTTTGGTGCTCCAATTTTATTTCAGGATGCACAGAATGCTCTCCTATTTAGTCAGTAAAACTATGCACCTTTTTTTTTCCTGAATAAATGCAAGCTGAGTTTTGTGGAACACCACTAAGCTGACTAAGATCAATCCCTCTGTGGACCCAATTGGAGAAAAGTGAAAGGCTCTTTTCCAAGTCATGATGCACCAATGCCTTTCTACTACAAAAAGGTTTCACATGGGCTTCAGAGAGAACCATTAGACAAGCCCTAAAATCAGACAGGGATTGCTGAGACATCTTGGGAGGTGGAAGAGCCTGAAGGCTCCTTGCAAATGGTTCCAACCTGCCTCAAAGTATCCTTGCTTGTCTCATATGCCTGAGTACCAGGGAAATCACATTTCATAGGCCTGTTGCAGAGCTGCAAGTGTTGTGTGTCTTCTACATCCATTATCTTGGGCTTCTATTTAGTACCTGTTTTGTCTGCTTTATTCTTGGAAAGCTGCAGAGGCAAAGGGAGGGAAGAAAGAAAAAAAAAAAGAAAACACCCCAAAACAGACACAGGTAGCTTTGCCTTGCATGGATTTATGAAGAGGGAAGGAAATGCATTTTCAATGTCTATGAGTTCTCACCATGACCATGTGAGGCCAGGGCTGTCCTTGTGCATAAACAAGGCAACGACATGAGTTATGACCAGGTGGAGAGACCGGAGCTCCACACTGGAGGGTGCTTTTGTCTATTCTCTCACACCAGCTCCAGGAGCCTCTCTGCCGAGCCTCCTGGTGGCATGTGCTGTGCTTACCTGTGATTTATTGATGGTAATCATGGGGCCAGCCATTTGTAACCAAACCTACAACAAAGAGGCTCTCGTGCTGAGAGGGAGTGATAACGGGCCATTTAGTAATTTTTGTGCAGCCAGTAATTTGGAGAATGAATGATAATTTCTGCAACCAAAAATCTGCGGTGACAACCCATGGAGCTATTCACCTCCTGAATAAAGATACCTTTCTCTCCCATGTCTCGTGATAAATTCCTTTTATTAGGGCCACTTATGTGGGACTTTATCTTAATCGTCTTAAGTGTGGGGCAGTCTCAGTGGTGAGAC
The DNA here is from genome assembly GCA_013400935.1 of Turnix velox. Lineage (NCBI taxonomy): Eukaryota > Metazoa > Chordata > Aves > Charadriiformes > Turnicidae > Turnix > Turnix velox. The sequence continues at coordinate 195,632 of VZTY01023890.1, read as the reverse complement.
TGGGTCATTTTTCATTACAACCTCAAGCATGTTCTGTGAAGTAAATAAATAACAGTCAGTGATATGAAAACAGTCTTTAAAATGAAATGGGCTTGGCTGACACAACATTTTCACTCACTGCATGCAGCACATCAGCACAGCAGGAGATGCTGAGGAGCAGGGGGTCATCTTTTACAGCCACTAAAAAAGAAGATGCCCTGTCTGATAGGAAGATTGAGCAATGTCAATGCACAAGCCACGACACATGCTTTCACAGATGCAACAGTAATACTGAAGTCAGCATGGAAATGTGGTTCCTGTAGCTTCGGCTTTTCAAGCAAAAGTGCTGCATGAAAAGACAAGGTGATTTTGTTGGTGAGCCAGGAATTCTGCTTGATGATGTTCCTGCTGCAATTCTTTATGGAGTCTCTGTTCAAAACTGGGGCACTGGGGATGGAGAAGGTTGATTTTAGGCTGAAATGGCATTCCTCTCATTGCCAAGGGTGCTGATTCAAGCTGTCATCCAACAGTAAAGTGAGCAACCACCTTCTCCATTTGGACATCATTGGGCATCTCCATTGGACATCATTAACTGAGCTGGCAGAGTGGCTGGTCCTGGAGGCTACATGGTCCTCTTCTCTGTTTTACATCTCAGACATTACCTTGCAATATCTCCATGGAAGCCACCCTCATATTTGATGAAGAAACCAGTTCCTCCCACCAGTGGTGAGATTCCCCTTTGCTTTGCACATCAGATTCATCCTCCTTAGCACTATCCTAAGTTTGGATAAAATCCTGCGCTGGCCAGAAAGATGGGTGTTCTTTTTTTTTTTCTTTTTTTTTCTAAAAGCATTTAGAGGGCAGACAGGGAACCCTGTTTCAGCCACAGGGCTGGGTTTTGGTCTTCACTGGTATTGCCACTGTGGACAGGGATTTGATTTCTATGCCACTGATGCCATCTCCATAATGAACTGGGTGACTACAGCCCAGTCAGTAAAAACCAGGATGGGGAGTAAACAACATTAAAAGTGATGGCACAGCACAGTTTAGCAAACCCCACTCCCAAGCGAAGGGGAATTTGGTCACCTCCTGGCACCCAAATTATAGAATCCTAGAGTGGTTTGGGTTGGAAGGGACCTTAAAGATCATCTAGTTCCAACCCCCCTGCCATAGGCAGGGACACCTCCCACTAGACCAGGTTGCTCAATGCCTCATCCAGCCTTGCCTTAAACACCTCCAGGGAGGGGGCATCCACAGAATCTCTGGGAAATACTCCCAAAAAACTAAGCACCAACTCCAGGAGGTGTTGGCACCAGAACTGCTAAGATTTATTTTTAGATTTTTTAAAGTGACTGTCTATGGAAGGATTGAAGTACTCCGGCTCTTTCAGCATGGTGGGTAAGGCTGAGCTTAAAGCAGGAGTTTGGGACAGCTCAGGGCTGGGAGGTGGCCATGCCTTGGCTTGTGGTCGAGGAGATAAAAGAGGTGCTGTGCTTGGCTCCAGCACAAAACAATTGCTTTGTGAGTGTTTCTTTTACATCCAGCTCTTACAGAGAACACTGACTACATCCCAAAAAAATCACTTCCATGAGGAAACACATTGTTGGTGGGCTCTGCTCACATTTCTGTCCTTCTGCAGTACTTCTTTCAGGAAAAACTTCCACCTCTTGCCACACAACTACTTTGCAACTCAATGCCCCCAAGATGTACATCTTTGGGCAACTGTTGTTTAAAATAAGTAATTTTTTTTCCAGGGTTTTCACCCAGACACTAGGGGCAAAGGTTTCAGAAAATGCAGGCTGTTTCCTGAAACCTTTACCCGTGGTGTGTGGGTAGGGGACCTCTTTGTCAGGCTGGGAGCTCAAGGCTCCTTGCTCCTCTCTTTCTTCTCTCTTCAGCTGTGATTTAATTCCAGACAGGCAGCAAAGTTTGGAAACATGCAGTTCATTCCCATTTCTATCTTAATCATCCTCACCCAGGGAAACAGAAGAGGAGAGCTCTTTAAAACACTTGGATAAAATGAAATGAGACGCTGAAGTGCATTAAGAACAGGAAAATCTAAATGAGGTGGAAATAATGTCTTAATTGGAAAGACACATTTTAATCTTCTCTCTCACTTACACGAAGACACACACGGTGTTAATGCAGAAGAATAAAGCATAAACTGGGAGACTATCTTGGCACGAGGAAGGCAGTACCCACTGATGGTATACTGCTTGGCCTCTGCCAGCCCTGGTGGCCACTTTCATGATCTAAAATCTTAAATCAAATGGCCATCACCGCAGAAACCTGCTACCAATGAAATGCCATTGCAAATTGCTCATGTTTTGCCGATTAGACAGATGGGAGGTGTTCATCTCATTGCATTGACCACTGATGATACCTCTTACAAAGAAAGTCTGGCAGCCAAGAAACGATTCACCTTGGTGTCTGAAGAAGGGGGTACCTCCCCTATACCTCACTGCTATAGGAGCTTTGATCATGAACCATTGGAGACCATAAAGGCATTCAGTTGAGCTCTGAGGTGCACTCACTTGTAAATTTGTGACCTCGGGGAGTTTCAGAGCTCAGAGCTCAGACAAACCCTTCATTGAGAATCAAAGATGGAGAACAGTCCACTCTGTGGTACAAAACCTGCTGGAATGGCCCCACAGATGTAATGGACCCTGCCACACTCACCCAGCAAGCGACTGCTGACTTTTAATACTCTATGGCTCAAGGCTGAAATACAGGATATTTCCCCCCTCCAGCCTTATTCATTCTAAAGCAAAATACACTTTCTAAATGACTGAATCTATGATGCTGCCAAACAGGTCTCAGTCATCATCTGCTGGCAAGGTTGGGTTTTTTGACCTGATGAGAAAAGGAGATTCTTTAGATAGAGCAGATATCAAAGATGATATGTGACTCCCTCTGTTGATCCAAAAAGAAGCAGGTTACCGGATGAATTTGGGATTTTAATTTTATAAATCATCTTTTGAACTGTGCTCATTGTAGTGCTTGATAGAGTCTGTTTTTCTTGATCTCTGTTGATTGTGTATTTTCTTCTAAATGGTGACTCTCATTTCTAATGTGCTACAGTTATTCAGAGTGATTAATTGAAGTCTTTGGTCAGATCTGTATCAGGGTATCAGCTTTAACCATTTCCATGGCATGCCAAAGTCACATTCTTGATCTGTACTTCCTGAGGCCCAGGACACCATCAAACATTTTACAGACTCCAGTGGCTATATTTCCATAACAGAAAACCCAATAAAGAAAAAAAAAATAGATGTGATACTGCTGGCTCTTAGAGAGCATTCACATTGCTCACAACTCAAGGCTACTCCTCCTTACACAGCTTTATGTGCTGGAGCTTTCTTATGCACCACTGCTCAACCTCCTGCTTGTGACTTCAAGGCATGGATGTGGCTATCCCATCACTGCTAAATCCACTGACCTGCTGTTCCCTGGAAGGTACCTGTATGGTTCTGATCTTGTGATTTAAGATGCCTGTCAGTCACTGGGGTGGTCACTCGACATTCTTCTGAACTTGCTACAGACCTGTGAGGGAAGGAAGTTGGCAGAGGACTCATTTGCGGTCTTTTCCTGAGGAGAAAGCAGTTCTTAGTTGTTACAGGCTGTTGGGGAGTGATACAAAACCACGTGAGAACGGGATGGATGAACAAGCAACCAATGATGGGCTTGTTGGCCCTCAGAAGAGGAGGCCAGAAGGAGAGATGAATGAAGATGCTGCTTTCCTGGGGGACGGAAGGAGTGGGCTCAGCAGCTCCTCTCTGATGGAAACTGGCTGTTAAATCTGCTGAACTCTCTGCTCCACTTCTAGTAACAAGAAGTCCTGAATGAATAGTCTCTAAAACAAATATAAAAGAAACAATTTCTCCCCCTCTGATCTTTGGAAATACAAAGGGGGCAGAAGAGAGCACCTGGATATCCCAGTTCTGTTAAGACTGATGGGAAATGTCACAGTATCAGGAGCTCATATTAATATTGTTCTGGCAATGATTTGTCAGAGAGACACAGAGACTGTTTCTGAAGCCATGCAAATCCTGCTTGGACACATTCCTTTGAGAGGTGTTTAACGGCCAGGGTGGATGAGGCATTGAGCAACCTGGTCTAGTGGGAGGTGTCCCTGTCCATGACGGGGGGGTTGGAATGAGATTATTTTGAAGGTCCCTTCCAACCCAAACCATTCTATGTTTCTGTGCAGAACAGGATGCTTGGGTTGTTCTGGGGCTCAAACCACCATTAAACAAATGGCAATTAAGGAGCATTGCAGCTTGAGGAGGAGGGAGAACTGAGGAGGAAGAGGGAGGCCTGAGGCATCCTCTGTCGGCAAAGTGCTGAGACAACAAACTTAACCTCTCTGTCCACAGCGCTCCTATCAGCCATGGTTATTAAATTTCCACAAAAGGAAGAAGAGGAGAAGTGAATAGGGTTGAAAGAAAAAGCACTTTCCCCATTTGGATTACCTCCTACAGAACAGGTCCTGCCAGTGAAAGGCGGAGAGTGTAATTGCTGTCCTGAAAGAGAAGGGGGGGCGAAATAAAAAAAAGAAAAAAACTATAAAAGGAAAGAAAGAAAGAAAGAAAGAAAGAAGGAAGGAAGGGGGGAAAAGTTGATAATGAACAATTTATCCTCTGAGCTAACAGTTAATTAATTCTGAAAATATGTCAGGCTAATGGGGAGGGGAGGGAAGTCTGTGCCACTGAACACAATTAGTAAAATAATAATAACCAAAAAAAAAAAAAAGGGGGTGGGGGGAAGAAGAGAAAAAGATTCTTTTAAGGTGTTGCTATCTTCTTAGAGACCAGGCCCTTGGCTTCCCAATGTCATTCTCAACACAATTTTTTTTTTTTTTTCTTCTCTCCCTTCGTCTCTTTTCAGAAATTGTTCTCATGAATGATTTATATATGTCTAGTTATCTGGAGTGATTTCTATGGACCCGGGCGCATTGCTGCATAATTGTTAATTTTAATGCCATAATAGCTTCAGATGGAGGAAGAGATTAGGCGTTTATTGCACAATTAAATGAAACATACTTGAGAATCACAAAAGGTTCCGTAATTATTTCAGACCATTAATAAAATGGGCATTAAATTATATGGGACACAAAAGGGAAAGGAAATAGATTTTCATTACAGCAATAGAAGCCGAGAGTAGTAATAGATCCTTGTTGAATTCTCTTTCTCTCTCTCTCTCTCTCTGAAATTAATTGTTGCCCGGCTTATTTCAAAGCAAAATAAAAGAGAAATAAAGTGTGTTAAAGAACCTCTGATGAAAGGGCTTTGTTCGATAAGGACAATAGCCAGTGATACACTCCAGGGAAAAAAAAAAAAGAAGATTTTATTTTGGTTTCCTGTCCTCAGCCCTGAAGGCAAAATGGGGGTTTCATGTGCACACACAAGAGTGTTGCCTCTAACTCCCAACACCATGTAGCTACAGAGGGTGGGAGGGAACCAGAAAGTTCCCCTGTCCATTCCCAGGTGTCCTTGGTGATGGGGAGAAGATGGGTCAAACTGCCAGAAATCAGAATCACAGAATAGTTTGGGTTGGAAACGAGCTCATAGAATACTTACACCCACCCTACACTTCCCACCAGCCCAGATTCCTTCAAGCCTCATCCAAGCCATCCTTGAACCCCTCTAGTGATGGATCAGCCACATCTTCTCTGAGCAGCCTCTTTCACAGCAAAGAATCTCTTCCTAATATTAATCTAAATCTTTTTCTGTTTAAACCTTTCTGCCCTTTCTGTTTAAACCTTTCCTATCACTACATGCTCTTGTAAAAAGCTTTCTTGTAGGTCCCAGTGATGCTCCCATGTGTAGCTTTTGGCTGTTATAAGACTCCTTTTGCCTTTATGGAAGATTCAAGGCAGACCATGGAAATGGAATCCACAGCTGGAAGTTTAAACCACATCATCCAGCTCCACCAGAATATGGACAGCTTATCCTCTGGGGAGCCCTGCAGGGGCAGTGAAAAGGGCTGGATGAGAAACAGCTCCTACTCTCTGTGGGAAAGACATCCCACAGCAGTCAAAACTGGAATACCTTCAAAACCTCACCTTTTGGCTTAGGAAGGCCCAAATCATGACCCACCCTAAAAGTGTGTCACCTCTGGTGTCACGAGAGCCCAGGTATAAGGACGGACTGCCCTCCTTACAAGCTGTACCCTGCACCTCCTGGTTCCAATAGGAATTAGTCCCATTGACATAAGGAGGAGATGCAAGCACTATCCTATCTCCTCCTTAAAAATCAGGATATCCTAATAACATGGTGCCAAAGAGGGGGACAGGCACTTAGAAGGCCAATCCAGCAAGTTTCAGGGGTACTCAAGATTTCTGGGAGTAAAAAGCAGAAACTTAGCAGTTATAGGAGTCCATGGATCTGGGCTATTTGGGCAGTCTGAAAAATCCCAACTGCTCTCAGGCTCCTCACTGTACTTGAAAATGGGCTCTTGATTATGGCAGGGTTTGTAATGATCCAAGTGAGCAGCAGTACAATTAAGAGCCAAAGAGGTCAAAACAAGGTCTTCTGGAGCTAATGGAAAGCTCATCTTCCAGACTACCAGCCTGATTTCACTCCCTGTTCTTAAAATCCTCTGAAAAGCCTAAAATGGCAAAAAAATGCTTCTAAAACCATCTGAGAACTGGTGTGTGGGCAGCCAGTGTGTGGTTTCACTCTACTCTAGGGGACTGCAGAGGTTTTTGATAAGATACTTTGATCACAGGGAAAAAAAAATAAAGGGAAAAAAAAATAAAGGGGAAAATAGAAGAAAAAAATTATAAAAATAAATATCTTGGCAAAGTAAAGTTGACCAAAAAACTCCTACATCTGAGGAAACCAGAACCAGCTCCTACATCACCCCCAGTTGAATGTGCCATGCAGACAGCTAGGGAAGCTCTTCATCCATGCCTCACCTGGCTTTGGGAATCACAGAGGGACCTGAAAAAAGGAGCATCCAGCTGCAGGAACAACCGAAGGAGAGGGTGTGTCTTCCTGGAGCACAACTGTGCTGGAAAATTTATCTCAGCTGACACAGATCAGATGTGCAGAAGCTATTATAAGAGCAGACAAATACAGAGTGATCCTTTGCTTCAATAGCATTAATTTTGAGACACCACAAGGTTGCCTGCTGCAGGCCTAGCTGCTCCTTTCATGGGTATCTGGTCCATGAGGGCGTCCCTAGCACAAAGCTGGGTACAGCCCAGTCAGTAAAAACCAGGATGGGGAGTAAACAACATTAAAAGTGATGGCACAGCACAGTTTATCAAACCCCACTCCCAGGCAAAGGGGAACTTGGTCACCTCCTGGCACCCACCCAAAACATAGAATCTTAGAATAGTTTGGGCTGGAAGGGAGCTTCGAGATCATCTTGAGTTCCAACCCCCCTGCCATAGCACAGGCACAGGGGGGTTTGAACTAGATGATCTTTAAGGTCCCTTCCAACCGAAACCATTCTATCTTTCTATGATTCTATTTTTAGGCTCTGTGCAGTGTTTTACTTCACCACTGCACTCCAGATCTGGCCCCATTCCCACTGGCACCAGGAGGAAGCCATCCATTGATGGAAAGGAAAGGCCTTTGTGTGGGTATGGGCAGTAGGAAGCCAGTGACGGGGCAGAAGAAAAATGGTATTTTAGTAATAAGTGAGTGTTGAGGTCAGGGGATGAGCTTTGGTGGGGAGTCTAAGGGAACCAAGAAGTTTCTGCTGTCAGTACACATGGGTGGGATTCTCTCTATAACTCCTGTATGACATGCTGGGGGGAATCCGGGTAAAGGGGACATCATCCCCCCCCTCAAACCCTCCCAGACTCCTTTCCCAGTGTGTCAGCACCATGCTGAGCACCCGAAGCTCCAGTTATGGGAGCTCCACAGGAGGAGACGAGCAGAAATTGAGTTGGACACAGAGAAACTGTGGGGGGAAGAAACCCAAAGTTTTATAAGTAAATAAATAGGGGTGGAGTGGGGTGAGCAAGAAGGGAGGGAGGAGCAAATCGGAGCCCAAGCAGCAAAAAAGTGAAGTTAAAATAGCTATAAATGGCAGCCAGGATGCTATGGACTGCTGCGCCAGTGCCCTCTCCTGGGCTACGGGAGCGATGCGTCTCGGGGGGAGCAGAGAGATTGGGGAGGAAGGGATAAGACCAGGGGAAGGAGGAATGAGGCCTGAGGAAGGAGGAATGAGCTCCGAAGAGGGAGAGACGAGCTTCGAAGAGGAAGGAGAGATAAGACCCGGTGAGGCAGGGATGAGCCTTGGGGCAAGAGCGATGAAACCTAGGGAAGGAACGGAGCACCCTGGGTGTGGAGGCATGCGAGGAGGCAACGCAGTGCCACCATTCAGCCAAGCGCAAAGCTCTGCACATGCTGCAGTAAAACAGCAAATAAGCAAAAGGATGCTTAAAGGGAAAAATAAGAAGCTAAAGAGAGAGTCGGTCATGAGCTGGTGGGGAGAAAGTCCTAAGGAGATGAAAAGAAGGTCAGCATTAGAGAAAAAGAAATAAGGAGTGAAAAATAAAACACAAACAATGCAAAGTATAAAAGAGTCTTTAAAAGGGATGAGTAAACAGCCTAAGTGTACAAAGAGATCACCCATGTCACCCAGTTGCAGATAAGTAAGAGGAGGACTTAAGACACCTGGTGGGTTTGATTTTAAGAAGAGGAAAGTTCTGCTTTTTCCAGGCCACTTCTTGGAGGGTTGACACACATCATAGGGCACATGGCTGACACAGGTATCCTGTCCTCTCCCCATCAAGATAACACTGCTTGGGGTGAGAAGTATTGCCTTGTCCCTTGCCCCTCATCTGTCACCTCATGATGTTCCAGGGCAGAGGATTTCCTACTTAGTGGCACTTAGGACCCATCCCTATGCCTTGGGGTCACACAATCCCTGTGCAGTGAGCAGGGACATCCTGCACTAGATCAGAGAACCTCATCAAGCCTGGCCCTAAATATCTTCAAGGATGTGGCCTCCACCACCTCTCTGGGCAGCCTGTTCCAGCATCTCACCAGACTCATAGGGAAGAACTTCTTCCTAATGTCTAACTTAAACCTGCCCTGCTTTAGCTCAAAACCATTGCCCCTAGTCCTATTGCTCCCTGCCCTGGCAAATAGCCCCTCCCCAACTTTCTTGTAGGCATCTTCAGGAGGAAGCAGTGAATCTCAGTGGCTAAGGAATAGCAAACCTGTGTCATCTCACTGTCTTGAGATGGTAAAGGAGAAAGCTCAGGGCTAGCAGTAGTTGGGGCTTGAGAAAGGGGACCAGCGATTGAGCAGCTCTGAGAACACTTCAGGGCAAGAGACCTTCAAAGAAGACACCAGAGGCATCACAGCACTTGGGAGATCAGGTATTACCCTGTTGCTCCATCTCTCTACTCCTTGTCATTAATAGGGACTAACAAGCAGTCCAGTTATCAGCATCCTCATTCTGAGCACCAAAATGACCCCTATAGTGCTCTGTGAAAACAAAAAACCCAGCCCCAAACGAACAAACAACAACAACCCCCCCCCAAACAAATAACAACAACAACAAAACCCCCTCACAAACAAACAAAAAAACCCCACGAAACACCCAGGATGCAGCTTTTGTGTAAACTCGGAGTTAGAGAAATAAACCCCAGATTCTGGAGAAGGGACAACAGTATGGAAAGATGCTCTGCTACTATGGCCAAGGGAATGATAAGCCTTTGAGTAGGAACCACCAAGTTGGCTTGGCAGGAGAAGGCGTCCCAATTGTTCTTTCATAGGAAACAGTCTCTGTCTTCTCCCAACCTGGGCCACTGCTGAAAAGGTTTAGGCAGTACCCGGGGATTTGTCAGGATGCCATATTCCCACCCCAGTTTATTTCTGGACTGTTTGGATAAGTTGACAATCCCTCTGACACAGACACCCAGCTGCACACCTAAGAGATAACAATTAAAGGCGTCACATGAGTCAGAGAGAGTCTTTGGGCTGCAATTAAATATATACCAGGACTGATTAATTGGAAAAGAATCTGTACCCGTAAATGGAAGAAAATCCTCCTCCTGCCACACGTGTCAGGGCAGCAATGGGGATCAGCAGAAGGCTTGGCACGGCCAAGCTGACTTCCCTGGGGACTTAAGCACACCTTTAACCTTGGGGCGGAACCGCCTGCTGGGACTCAACCAAAACCAGGAGCTGATGGGAAGTTGCCACACAAGGAGAATATTTCTCTCCCGTTCTCTTCATACTTGGAGTGGGGACACGTCCCTGCTCAAGCACAGCAATAGAAGAGGTATCTTCACTTTATCTCAGTGTGGCTGCTCAGGTAGAAACGTGTTGTCATCCCACTGTTAACGCGGGAATAACAGCAAAGAAAGGCTGAACTACTCATTTCCGCTGCTTTGATTCATTTTGGAGGCCACCTCTCCCCGAGGACAATTTGAGATGCTCAAGTCGGTTAATTGTTATGGATCCCTGGAGCATTAGTGCGAGCCAAGTGGAAAAAAAAGAATAACACCAAAGGGAACAATAATCACCTGTGATTCTGGTGAGAACCATAATCCTAGGAACCTGAGGGGGAGTGGAGGGAG